>CALNVZ010003435.1:13791513-13843131 GCA_940671915.1 Paracentrotus lividus | reverse complement strand
AACTTCAGCTCAAAACGATTCAAAATACCGCGTTTTACTAAACGCATGCGCAGGAGGGCAATCTAGTGTTGTCATCGCGCATGCGCATTACAAGAGCGCCATCTTGCCCTCAGCGTTCACCACTCAACAGGGTGAGATATTTCAGTAAAAACACACATTTTTACAATTTTTTTCTTATCAAAAGGGGATGAAAACACCATATCAGGATAATTGAATGCTTCTCTGATCGTTTTGTAATAAAGGTAAGTAATTTTGTGAGCTTTTTAACTTGTAATTCTCATTTCGACAGCGCGCCCCCTGACGATTTTCTTAAAATCTATGATGCATCGTCAGCTTGACTTTGTCAGATATTTAAAATAAATACGCACATTAGAATTGTATTTTGTACCATTTTTCAGTCATATAGTTGGCTTTGCTACCAATATTCAATTTTATAAATATCTTTTCTACGGGAATATTCTAATAGATATGTTGATTAGACAAAACCTTTGTCATTCAAATGTGATTTTTTAGTCGCTGTACATTTCCGGGTGGCTTTTGTGACTCTCCTAATCTATGCAAATTCAGCTGGCCAGACTGTCTCTTGCATGCTGAAACACCGCTGTATTTCCCCGACCGCTAGTGCTAGAAATTGACAAGGAGGCGAGCGCCACTACTCGGTAAAACCCTAGTAAGTTTTTTTTGTAAACAGAAATTGAAGAAGTAAAACCTGTAAGATGTACATGAAAGTTGTATACAAGCGATGCTTGATGACTGGTTGAGATTTAATATGCAGAAATACTTATATTTGTATGCAACATGGAGTCCTTGTTTGACTACAAGGGCATTGTGCTTTGTTGGGTGTGTGCGCTACAATACATGATACTGTACACGTATATTACGGCTTTTTTTGGAGGGTACGCGGGGAATGGCGTCAGCGGCAAACAAAGGCCTTGCTATGGGGTAGGTTCGGCGGGATAGTTCCCCACGCCGCGGCTCTGTGCTGTGTGGACTGTGTGGTGCAGGCAGCTGGTGACGTAGACAGTGTGGAATACTGGAAACCTAGAGATCGCATTACTACTAGATTCTAGGTATTTTCAATGAACTAGTCTATAGTCTAACGTTAGATCTATCAAATCAAATATTCACCGAATATCTATGAAACTTTATAGAGGTCTTGATTCTATATAAACTCTCAAATTCTAACGTTAACTGTTGGACTTCTACTCAGTCTCAGAAAATTTTGACCAGAAAATTCAGATAAAAAGACAAATTAAGTGTTTGAGAGTCGAGTGCTACAATTGTAGCAGTCGAAGACGAAGTCGAACATGACAATTTTCACACCTTCTCTTTAAATCTTGTAATTTCTTTAACAGTTATATAGCCCTCTAGTCTAGATTCTAGAGGTCTAACGTTAGATTCTAACTTAGTCTTTTATTATTCTTTTTTTCTATTTTTCTTTTTCTTTTAATTTCCTTTTCTTTTCCTCTTTCTTTTCATGTTTCTTTATTTCTTTTTTTTTTTTTTTTTTTTTTTTTTTTTTTTTTTTTTTTTTTTTTTTTTTTTTTTTTTTTTATTCAATCTCTTTTTTTTAATCTTTTTTTTTCTACCTTTTTTTTCTCTCCGGAATTCGGAGTTGTTTAAAGAAAAAAACTTTTCCTTTAATAATTGAATTAAAGGCAATATGAACCAGCAGCATGGTCAACTTCGCTTCGGGCAAACTGGGACTTCGGAAGTCTTCCGATATCGGCCATCTTAGCCTGCTGAACTTCCAAATTTGGAAGTTTTCAAACTGTTTTTCTCTTTCAGGTAGTGCTTGCTAACAACGCCACGATTCTGTTCGGATTGTTAACTGCTTACATCTACATGTATTTTCTACAGTATCTGTAGGGCCTTGAAGCAGAAATATAAAAACGATAGAAAATATACAATATGACACACAATAATTTAAATGTTTAGAAAAATGAACGTAACACAAAGAAAATTAAAAATTAGAGTTAATCAATCTACTCTTGAGGCTTTTCCTTCCTCTGGGAAAAAAAAAGAAGAAAAAGAAAAGAAAAAAAAAAAAACGCAACAAACTGAAGGCAATTTTTCATTTGGTTCCCACCCCAACATCCAATAATCCAATGATGATTTCACGAGAGGTCTTAATTTTTTATCCAGATATACATGATGGCACTAAGCTTGTAAAAATGAATAACATGTGCTTTCTAACCATAGTCGTGGTCAGAATTTTGTATTTCTACACTTGTAAATTAACATTATCCTGAAAGAAATAAGTTTACAATGTATTTTCCAATCATTTATATTTTCTTTCTAATACATCGTTTTCATCACAAACTTAATTTTCGTGTAATTAATTGAAAACTAACAACTTACTCAAAGGTAAAAAAAAGATCTACAGACGTACATTTTCCATTGGAACATGTAGAACTCTTGCTCATATTAGTCGTAATAAACTAATATCAACAAAGTAGCAGTCATCAATTATTGTTGAGCAGCCATACATATTGATAATGTGATGTTCCTTTCTTGAACATGATCATGTATTTGAGTGAAATCTATTTAATACATTTGAAATTTGAGGATAATTCAATAATAATGAAATAAAATTCTGATCATGTGTTGTTTTCATTGACTACCACTGGAGTTAGGCTACCTGTGAGTTACATGTGTAGATCAGCTGCTCTCGGAGCTGCTTTATACACATGAATGAACATAAAACCATACAAAATCTTTGAACCAGTACAAGAGATTTAAACCTGCAGGCAATCTAACACAGAGTTACTGTCAGAAAAAAAATTCTGGAGAAATATATCTTACATGAAGGATGTTGTCACCCATGCAGATCATAACAAAAGGGCGCCATGGATGAAAACACAGACCAGCCTGGTGCCCAACCAGAAGAAGCCGTCGCAGCACCACCCCAAGGGGTAGCGGCAGAGGGAGATGCCACTGATGCAGAGTCCATGAATGTCTTGGAGACATACCTTCAGAACTTCAACGAGGAGCTATCATCTGGCCCTGCCACAGCCTCAGGTACTGCTCAACAGGCAGGTGAGTTATTAATGAAAGCAATCAATTATTTTCATCCTCATCTACAAAATGTACATCAACCATTGTCTTGTGATAGATACAATATTAACATAGCCCTAAGATTGGTCCAAAGGAATGTGTTCAAATTTTATTTATAGTTTAAATTAATCATTCTTGTTTCCCAGCAAATAAATCTACAATGCTACATTCTGAATTCTTCAATACAATAAGTTGTGATGATGTACTGCTGCTACAAAGAAAAGATAACTGGGTTATTACTGGGCATATAAATTTTAGATTCAGAATCATATATACTTTTTTAATTTTAACAATATATTGTAATATTCATTTTCTTGTGTGCTTTCCTTTTCCAGCTGGTTCAGCAGTTCAGGGTACAGGAGAGGAGAGCACTGAATCCCCACTGGAAGTAGTAGAAGGGGCTGAAACTGAGGAAGGCGTACAGATTATAGAAGGGGTAGAAGGAGATAGTGTAACCGGTAAGATGGAAAGTAATAAAGAATAACTGGATGGATGATGGATTGATTGAGTTTTAACAGACATACTTGTATTCATTATTTATATCTTGTACTGAACTTTAAAGTCGCCATCAAAAAGACTTGACTTGGATTCAAACCTGAATCTGATTCATGTCAGTTTGTACAACGTTACCGTTCGACCAACTCTCCTTTGGTGCAAGTCATTTATTTAGAGTAACTATTAATGGCAATTCTGAATTGAAAATAGTATGCAGTGTAAATAATCTGTAACCTTTAATTACAAGTTGACACTAAAGATATACTGAAATGTTAGCGCTCAGGAGTTACGGTAATGTTACCAAAATTGTTTTTGTAGGTCGTGTGTTATGAACTCGCCACCCAAATAGGGTGGTGCTGTTACGCTTTTTGCTATGTTTCAGCATTAATCTGTCAATTTTTTCCAAAGAAAGAAACTTTAAGTAACAACTTTGATCTCATTTTGAAGCTGTTGTAGAGAGGTATATTCAACAAGTTCTAGGCTGTTTACCACAACAGAAAACACGTCTTCACTCCAAGAAAGTTAGGTCTCATCTGCCTGGGCATAGTAGCTCCTTCTATGCCCCTTATTTAATCATGATATACTGAGCATGACCAAACAAAAATATCAAAAATAAGATACAATTAAAGTTTACCTACTAAATATTCATAAAGGATTTAGCCAATAGAGGCAAAGAGTAGGAAAGTCATGTGATATAGAAAAAGCAGGAAAGAGAGTAATCAAAATAGCTGAGAGATCAAGCATGCGCAGAAATCAAGTACAAAGAGAGTGATCAGATTAGGAATGTGAAACAGGTAATAGGGAGAGGTGATAACAAAGAGAAAGAGTATGCATGAAGATATAGAGACAATAAGGATAAGGTCACTCTGAGGACAACCAACAAGTCATCTGAGGACAAGAAACTAAGAGTCATTTATGTGTACAAAATAATGTCCTACACTATGTTACTGTGCTATCTCTCCGTGAAGTTTCATTGTTCTAGGTAACATTCTGGTTGACTTACAATGGTTTAAGTTTGGGACAGTAGGGGTGGTGCTGGAAGGGCGCCGCCTGTACAAAGTCAATGGGAAATTTTACATTTTGTGGTTGATTTTGGGAAAACTTGAACTTCTCTGCCAAATTTTCGTTTATGACTGTAAATTTGGTACCAAAGTGAAGCTTATATACTGCTTTACACCATCAAATTAGAACAATAGATTTGATGCGACAATAGTAACCAGGAAGACTCGACAATCATTATTTGACCTAAAAAGGCAATGCCTCCTGTACAATGTCATAGGAAGAATAGAGATATTGTAGTACCGTTGGCAAAACTGCAATATCTCTGCTAAATTTTAGCCTATGATTGTGAATTTAGCACCAAATTGAAGCTTATAAACTGCTTTATACCATCATATCACTTTATGTTTGATGGTGCAACAGTACTTGGCAGGATCCAACCCCCTCATGAATTTGGAAAAAGCTATTTTTACAGGGCTAAATTTCGGATTGTTATATTTTTGTCCCCGCCGAACGAGTTCGAGCAGGGGACTATGAAACGGGCTCCGTACGTGTG
Source organism: Paracentrotus lividus (assembly GCA_940671915.1). Lineage (NCBI taxonomy): Eukaryota > Metazoa > Echinodermata > Echinoidea > Camarodonta > Echinidae > Paracentrotus > Paracentrotus lividus. The sequence continues at coordinate 13,838,024 of CALNVZ010003435.1, read as the reverse complement.
TATGTGTGTGTGTATGTGTGTGTGTGTGTGTGTCCGTCCGTCCGTCCGTCCGTGCGTCCGTATGTGACCAAAATCTTCAATTTGCTACTCCTTCGCCATTTTTCATCCGATTTTGATTCCGTTTGCTTTATATGATAGCACTAGGTGATGGCTACAAAACTTCTTCACAGAATTTTGACCTTTGACCTTTGACCCTGATTTTTGACCTATATTGTTAATTGGCTACAAAATGCTACTCCTTCGCCATTTTTCATCCGATTTTGATTCTGTTTGCTTTATGTGATAGCACTAGGTGAGGACTACAAAACTTCTTCACAGAATTTTGACTTATGACCCCTTTGACCTTTGACCTTGATTTTTGACCTATATTGTTAATTGGCTTCAAAATGCTACTCCTTCGCTATTTTTCATCCGATTTCGATTCCGTTTGCTTTATGTGATAGCACTAGGTGAGGACTACAAAACTTCTTCATGGAATTTTGACTTTTGACCCCTTTGACCTTTGACCTTCATTTTTATTTATATTGTACATTGGCTACAAAATGCTACTCCTTCACCATTTTTCATCCGATTTCGATTCCGTTTGCTTTATGTGATAGCACTAGGTGATGGCTACCAAACTTCTTCACAGAATTTTGACCCTTGACCTTTGACCCTGATTTTTGACATTTATTGTTAATTGGCTACAAAATGCTACTCCTTCGCCATTTTTCATCCGATTTTGATTCTGTTTGCTTTATGTGATAGCACTAGGTGAGGAATACAAAACTTCTTCACGGAATTTTGACTTATGACCCCTTTGAACTTTGACCTTGATTTTTGACCTATATTGTTAATTGGCTACAAAATGCTACTCCTTCGCTATTTTTCATCCGATTTAGATTCCGTTTGCTTTATGTGATAGCACTAGGTGATGGCTACGAAACTTCTTCACAGAATTTTGACCTTTGACCTTTGACCCTGATTTTTTACCTATATTCTACATTGGCTACAAAATGCTACTCCTTCGCCATTTTTTACCCGATTTCAATTCCGTTTGCCTTATGTGATAGCACCGATGTGACATAATGGGAATTTTACATTATCGGCGGGGACATATATTGCGCACCGCGTAATTTACTAATCCACTTGTTCATTCTAAAATTGTAAACCATAATGAATTATAACCTTTTTGAAAAGCCTTATTATTCTCTTCTCTACAAGAATATAATAATATTATTAATATTTGGATGATTATAGATGACTTGACCAAAAAAACAATGAAAATTTTAAAAATCTAAATTTCCTCAAATTTTTCCTAATAACTTTTTATCTTGCACCTGGTATAATATTTCTATGCAGATTTAGATTCCTTCAGGAATTTCCTTTCAGAAAATGTATAGTTTTGATATATTACGGCGTATACATTTCGAGATACAGGTCTTTGAAGTGTAAAAAGTGCCGTTTGTAGTCAAATTGGCATGTAACGCAAAAGGCGGCAAACTTATAACACACGGCCTGTGTTGTATTATTTATAATGTTTCATTTAAATTACAAACAAACGATTGAAACAAAACATTAAAAATTGAATTCCAGTCTTCCCAAAAAAAGTATCATCAAATTTAAATAAAGGCCCAGACAAACATACACACCAAAAGTCTTGATGACATACAAGGGTGTGTCATGTTCCGTTCTTTTGCTATGTGTTTGAATTACTAACCTGATGATTTTTGTTTTGATGTTATTCAGTTGTGAAGCAGGAGGTAGGAGAAGAAGGGGAGGAAGGTGGTGAAACCAACCAACCCGCACCTGACCAAGCTACCCTTGATATCACACACACCCTCCAGCTATTAGCTAATGCTTCAGCAAACATTAATCCTAATACTAATGCCACACAAGAACCACAAGAGGTGAGTGTATGAAGTGGTTGACTCGTCTGTTTTAATGAATGTTTCAGATGACTGTAAACATTGTTCACTGAGAAGGCACACAGTCCTAAAATGTGCTAATAATAGAAGTATTTATCATTATTATTATTGAGTAATTTTATAAAAACATGTTACATGTAAAGCAGGTTGGTATGTGTATAATGTCAGTAGAGATCAGGTAAGCAGATAATCATTAAAAGATTCATGATTTTTTGGTGTTATTTTCATTTACTGGATGATTTATTACATTCATGATAGTATTATAATAATGAATATGAAGAAACCTTCAAGTACTGGTGACAAAAATGTTCTTCATGAATGCACAGGCATAATGATTCCCAAGATGTGTAAGTTTTTCTGAAATTGGTTATAGTGTATGACTTTTACACTTACGATTATCAGATTACAAGAATATAAAGAAATTGAAATATATTTTCTATTAATTTCTTTATAAGCCTAATTGTTCTTGGAAGCATGTTTACAAGTGACTAACTGAGCCCTGATCTTGCATTATTCCTCTTTTTGTCCTTTTTGTTTTGTAGGGAGAACTTGGGACAGAGAATACTTTTATGCAGCAGCTTGATACATCCAATCTAGTAGATGAGAATGGAGCAAGAGTCGATCCAAGCAGTAAGTAACTCATTTTATTTTATGCAGAAAAAAAAAGAACTGCCAAAATTGCTTATCCAATTAAAAGGAGCTAGTGGAGTAAAAGGAAGACAAAAAAAAGCTTGAGCTTTCGATCTTGTCGAATTCTTTGTCAGAGACAAATTCATCAACTAATTAGAAGATTAGTCTATATTCTAACTCCTCCTATTTGATAATACTTCTGGCTGGTTGGTATAATTGTGTTAGACGTCACAATAAGCGTGCAACTAGCGCACATGTATTATGAAATCACATTTTCAGTTCAAACCTTGATATTTGTAATGGAGATAAGATCATTCAGTTGACAAAATGTGAATGTTTTTTTGTTGAAGACATGTTCAATGTTCCTATTTCTGTTTGATGCTCAGGAATAGCAGGGATACAGACAGTGAATGGTGAGCAGGTAGTGATGGTTCATAGCATGGAGGATGGAACATCAGACATGGGACAACAACAACAGGTCAGTTTGTAGTCTCAACTTGGAAGCCTTTAAAAAGCCTGAGTGGTGTTTCACCAAGTCGTTCGTAAAGTTATGAACGAATGACTAGAACATGTAATTGGGTGCTATACTAATCACATTCTCAGTCATTTAGCACTAGAACAGATCACCAGTCGTTCGTAAAGTTTTTCGTAGCTTACGTCAACTTGTTGAAACACCATCCTGGATCACCTACATTTCACCAAGTTGTTCTTGAAGTTACGAAAGACTTTACAAACGACCGGAACATGTTCTTAGGTGCTATACTAATCACATCTTTTTAATTTAGAGCAAGAACTGATATATAGTCTCTTGTAAAGTTACCCATAACTTACAAACAACTTGGTGAAACAGCTCAGGGCCCTTACGGCTTGTAAAAATGGCCATTTTGAATTGTGAATCACTCTCTTTGAAAATGGGCACAGTGGCTATTTTTTTTTACCTGCCATATGGGCCCTGGAGTGATGTGTTATCCAAATGCAGGTCACTGCTTTTGCACCTCAAAAATTCATAGTTACAGTAATTGAAGTTGCTTTTCCCCTCCAAAGTGCAGGTGATGCTAGAGTGCATGATAATTATAAATAACAATACTACCTTTGTGTAAGCCTCCCTTCTTCTATCTTTGGAAGTGTTGTGATTTTCCACTCCTGGGATTCAATTCCTTCAGCAAGAAATTCATTTCCACAGTGTGCTGCATTCAACACAGGTGAGGTAAATGCGCACCTGGTAGAAATATTTGTTCTGTGAAACACAGCTGCACTGCTAAATCCAGAGTAATTATGCTGTATAACTGTAGACAATTTAGAGACTGATGAAGTTTGTGCTACATGTATATAAGCATGTGTACTTATATCTCTCTCTTTCTGTGTCCATAGGTGCTGATGGTAGCCATGCCAGACAATGGACAGCTTCCAATGGATCAAGGAGGTGTGGCCCAGATAGCTTTCTCAGGAGCACCAGTCAACATGGGGGATAACATTGTCTACCAGACTGGTCAGAATACACAGTTTGTTCCAGTCTCACACAATGGCACTACACAGCTAGCCATGACACAGGTGAGAGAAAACTTCTATGAAGAGGTATATATAAATTTTTAGTTGACCAGACACATAAAGAAGACGTGGAAAGCCAGCTTGGGTAAATCAAGGTTTTATTGTTTGTGGATGAAAGGAATGACACTAACATTGTTGAACGAGTATTAGTGAAGTAGCAGATCAAAGAACCCTCATGTCAATGAATTATGCAATATGACTATGCAGTATGATGTTTTAACCCTGTCACATTGTGTTCTCATTATGAATGATGTGACTGACATACATTTGAACATATTTTTTTTGTTATTTATTTTTTTTTAATTCAAACAGAGTAGGGAGTTATTAGATGATTTACAACATGTGTGACCAGCTGTTGTATTATATGTGAGGAATCAGAAAGAATATACAATGTCTACATTGTCTGTATCCATTATTATCACAATGAGTTACTCTGGCTTGTATATTAAAGTATAAGTGATGTAAATTTTATAGAAATTCTTTGAGTGGAAATATGACTGTGTGAGTTGTCTAACCACTTGTAGAAGTTGCAGCATATTGAAATGTTTCTTGTAGAAGAAGATTATGTAGAAGGAAGGTATGATTTATGTTTTTTTTTTCTTTCATCTTTTGATATCTGTAGCCTGGAGCTGAGCCCGGTACTGAAGTCTTCACCATCCTTCAATCAGTAGATGGTGCTGAGACCTCTACCATGGCCACACCCACTTCCTTGGTAGTCTCAGAGGGAGGTGTACATCACCTTGGTGATGACCAAACCCATGTGATATCAACAACATCAGGTGATCAGCCTTCTTATGCAGAACTGCAACCTGTCGTCAGAGAAGATTCTTCGCATCAGGAAGAGGGCGATCTACAGATGGCAGCAGCAGAGCAAGAGGAGGTTGCTTTGGTCGTACAGAAGCCTGTCAAGAGGAAAAGAGGACGACCTCGCAAGGATGAAGCAGCAAAGATGCAGACCCAGATTGTTATTGTGAGAGAGGTTGTAGAAGGAGAGGATGGCCAAGATCCTTCTGTCTATGACTTTTATGCAGGAGAGGACGACACAGCACCAGTTGCTGTAGGTGATGACAAAACAGCCATAGAAGTTGTAGGAGGAGCCAAAAAGAAGACCAGGTACGTGGTGCCCAAGTTTGACGATGGCCGTATGCTTGATCAAGTTCTTAATAGAGCAAAGAAAGGTGGTCCTGGTAGGAGACCAAAGGTTCATGAATGTCACTTGTGTGGTCGTATCTTCCGCACGTCTACCCTGCTTCGCAACCATGAAAACACTCATTCTGGAACCAAGCCCTATAAATGTGAGCTGTGTCCTAAAGCTTTTGGGACGTCTGGTGAGCTGGGGCGCCACATGAAGTACATGCACACCCATGAAAAGCCTCACAAGTGCCCACTGTGTGACTATCTGAGTGTGGAGGCATCCAAGATCAAACGCCACATGCGTTCCCACACTGGAGAGAAGCCTTATAAATGTACCCTCTGTGAGTATTGCAGCACAGATAACTACAAGCTCAAGCGCCATATGAGAGTCCACACAGGTGAACGCCCCTTCAGTTGCTCACAGTGTGACCAGGCCTTTTCTCAGAAGAGCAGTCTCAAGGAGCATGAGTGGAAACATGTTGGAAACCGTCCATCTCATAAATGTGATCACTGCGACACCACCTTTGGGAGATACGCCGACATGAAGACACACGTTCGTAAGATGCACACAGCAGGTGAACCTATGATCTGTAAAATCTGCGAAAACGCATTCACCGACCGGTTCACATACATGCAGCATGTGAGAGGGCATAGAGGTGAGAAGATTTACAAGTGTGGGGAGTGCGGTTACTCTGCACCTCAGAAACGTCATCTTGTAATCCACATGAGAGTCCATACAGGAGAGAGGCCTTATGAATGTGAAGAGTGCCATGAGACCTTCAAACACAAGCAAACCCTCATCAACCACCAACGCAGCAAACACAACTTGGTACAGGAAGCAGATGGTTCCAAGAAACGCAAAGCCTCTGATGAAATGGCAAGTCCAAGCAAGAGGGTAACAAGGCGCCAACGTATGCAGTTGCAGGAGCAGGAGGCTACAGAAGAGATTTTGGAACCTCAGACCCTGACTACTGCCGACGGTAACACCATCCAGGTATCGATGGCACAAGGAGGCGAGGGAACTGTACAACTAGTGCAAACCAGCGACGGGACCATGCCTATTATCATGACGGTAGGAGGAGACGGTCAGAATGTGGATGAAGCACTCCAGATGATGAATGGAAGCTTAGCTGCAGTTCAGGGCCAACAAGAAGGAGAGGGACAGCTTATGATGGCTGTTCCTGAGGGAGATGGAGATAACTTACACCTGGAGGGCCAGCAGGCTTCTCAACAGCTTCAGACCTCTGATGACACAGCAGACAACTCCCAGCCTCCAGAACTACAGCAGGAAGGACAGGTCCAAGAGGCCTCTGCTCAGCAAGATGGCCATGCCATCACTCAAGAGCAAGCTGCAGCCCTGCAGCAGCAAATGGTCAACCAGGGCATCATCTCAGAGGGATCTGTCATTGCAGCTATGGAGGAAGATGAAGATGGTGCTGGTGATGGCACGATATATCTTTTTGTTGAAGAGCAGTAGTAAGAAATCAAATATCCCTATAGAAATTGTTCCATAATCTCTGAATTTTGAATTAACCAAGCATTATAAACGTAGACCTGAAATGAAATGCAAAAATAATTGAAAGTTTTATGGTCATATAATTGTATTTCTTTTATCTGTCTGAATGTTTTTGTTTTACACCATATTTTGCTGTTATCATTTGGGCATGGAGATTATTCATGATCTCCTGGTAAAAGACTGGAAGTTAAAACAAATCTAAACATTCTGATTTATAATAATTTTATACATTTATTTGCCTTGTATGTTATTATTTTGAATCACTCCTTTCTAGAAAGGTGTTTTCAAGGTAATTATGAAGGAGATATTAATTTATCAATGTTATCAATAGTTGTTGTGCCACTGCACTGCAGATAAGTTACAGCAGTCATTGCAATTCGCGCTACTGATTATTAAACATTAATGTCTGTTTTTAACTGTACTTAAAAGTTACATTTTCTTTGATGTCTTTTACTATTTATCATAGACTTGATACTTCTAACCAATGTGAACATTCTGGTCTGAAAAGACAAGTTTTAATATTCTTTCTTTTTTGTATCCGAATAAATGAACTTTTAGGATATGGTATTTGTAAAAGATGTATTGAATAGAAGAATTACACCATATAAGTAGGCAACTTTCATTTAATGATTTTAGGCATTCTTCATAGATTTGCTCCATATTCTTATTTCATATATAAACAGGGCCACCAACTGTTCAAATATCACCCTGTAGTTTAATCTATATGTACTCAAGACTATAGAAGAAAAATATATTTTGATATCAATCACAGAATTTGCCAGGGATCATTCAATATTGCATTTTTGGGGTACTCATTATAAATAAATAAAGTATCTACTTCCAATAAATTAGCTCTACTCAATTATGTAAATATTTCAGATCTTGAACTCACATATCACTATGTATTTCTGAAAATGCTTTGTATAATAGAATAATTAAATTGTGTATATTTTCTAACTCCTGAGATCAAGACCCCCAGTGGATGCAAAGTGATACTGGTGTGTAAGTTACGTCATTCCTTTATGTTGATTTCCATCTATTGCCTAATATGTACATTGTAACCACAGATAGGTAATAGCTAATTTGACATATATTTTTAGTGTTTGCAAACTATGTGTATTAACAAGTACCTTCTCATTTTGAATATTGTTTTTAGAGGTATATGGTCGGTTAAGAGTCAGAAGGATGCTATATAATTTTCTGTAAGCATACATTCATATAGCTAATGCCTTTCTGATTCTCATCTGGCAATATATCCTCTTGTTATAGGATCCATCAAGGCAGTATTTCACATGGAGGATTTTTCTGTATAGTTTTGATTTCTTAACTTGGTAAGGTATATATTTTAAAATGAAAAGTCATTTGGGTATCTGATTTGGAGTTTGCTTGCTCGGCTATTAAACCACTGATTTAAAGAAAGATGTTTATGTACATGTATATACCATAGAACATGGATCGCAGCTGTGATTGACAACCTAAATATTAACACTTGCTGTGGAAAACTTCTTTCAGATATAATAAATCCTTCAAATCCTTCAATCACCCTACCTTATTTTGTTATAAATTGTATGAGTTTATTGTAAAGGAAAATACTTTAAAAATGCAGCCATCATACAAAAATATCAACAGAATATCTGTAGATTCAACTCAACATGTTTATTTATTTTCAAAACTTGATTCAATTTAAGCTAGAAAAGGGGGGGGGGGGGACAGAAGGGGCTGAGAGAGAAAGAGAGAGGGAGAGAGAGAGAGAGAAAGAAAGAGAGGGGTTCAAAGTTGAGAGTGAGAGAAGGAAATGTACATTTTACTCTTAAGGCAACTTAAAAGATAAGATGTACATGTAACTTATAGAGCATAGAATGCAGGAAATATATCCTTGATATTGAGAGGACACTGGGAGACAGTTAAGTGGGGAAAAAAAAGAGAGAAGAAAGGAGAGATTGGAATGTAGACGATGGAGAAAGAAATGGAGGGCCTTCATCTGTAACAAACTTGTAATAAATAATTATCTGATATAGCAATATACTAGTAGAATCCACCGACATTACAGTCTACTCCTGTTTATGAGTTGCTCTGGACCAACTAGTACCTTGTTCTTACAAAATCTTGTCGACTGAACATACAGCTTGAGACATAGTTATTAGACCAAATCATGATTTAGTCTAATAATTATTTCCCAAGTTGTGTAGGCACATAGACATGTGCACATGTTTAAACTGAGAAGATATCTACCTCGTTATAATGGAATCTCTTTTCTGTAGTTTTTATGGTTGTTATGCTTAAAAAGTTTAATTTCAGAAAAATTTTTATATTAAGTCCAGGGTTGGAATTTGGTCGTTCTATGGACTTTTGTCCTCCAAGGTAATTAATTAATCAATGTTAGTTATCACAGGTCAATTTTTGCTGGAGCAAATAATATACACGTACATGCAGATCCATTTGTAGATTTGCCAGTGCCTGTATCTCATTCCATGCTTTCTTCTATATGCCTAATGGTCTCAACTGGCTTGTTTATGAAATATATTTCAAGTGTTATTTTGAAAATAGCCTTAAATATGTGGATATAGAAATTATATTGTTATATTCTAGCTTTCCGTGCCCTCTCTTATTAATATCTATCTCGCACTTTCCCTCATCTCTGCATTGTGTGTATGTATTTATTCATTATCTATTCAATGCGTGGAAATTACCATACCACAAATATGTCCACTTTTACAACAATAGTACAATAGAAAGAAATGAAATATCCAAACTGCAATGCTTGAAATTTGATGTAATTTATTAAATCAATTCTGAAAGTTTTGAAATACAATATCTCATATATATCTAATTTACTGTTTAAAATTACATGTATATATATATATTTTTTTTGGTGGGGTACGTACAGAATGAGATTTCATCTTATGGTGTATGCGTACTAAAAATCATGTCAGCGTATTTTTCTTAGTACTTACTCATATTGTGTTTTTTGTTCATGCAATTACTAATACAGATGCTTGTAACAGGGATTCAAAATCTGTGCAACAACAATTTTCCCATACGGTGATGAGGTTTACGGTTCACCATGTGATTAGTCCTAAAAAGGACTGTTTGAGAAAGAGGAAGAGGAAATGAAGAGTTACAGAAAGTAGAAAATTGATAGGCGAGATAGAGAGAATGGAGTAGAATTAAAGGTAATCCTGTCCGAAACGTCGAGCACTCTCCACTACTACTCAAGCCTTCCTTACATCTCGTCTTCTCAACTGGTTTGCAGTCCTTTTCAGGTCTAAATCACGAAAGATTACCTTTAATTCTACTCCATTCTCTCTATCTCACCTATCAATTTTCTACTTTCTGTAACTCTTCATTTCCTCTTCCTCTTTCTCAAACAGTCCTTTTTAGGACCAATCACATGGTGAACCGTAAACCTCATCACCGTATTCGAATCCACCATGCAAGCATCTACCTTCAAACACCATTTGAACAATTTTCTCTTATGAAATGAATGACGGATTGACTTTTATTTATGACAATTACACACTATGTCTTTCCCCCAGATATATAGGCCAAATAACTCTGACGAGTGAAAGTAAAAAAAGTTTAGTCATGTTTTGTTTCTTTTTCTTGGGGGGGGGGGTGTGCTTCTTTTAGAAGACACCTAAAAAAATGCAGCAATGATTAAAAAGATTGTGCTTACATTTTTGCAACCTCCGTCCCCTCTACAAACTGCCCCGAGGCCCCAGAATTAAATTCATGTACCTGTAAATTGTGCTACATACGATTCACATATATGCAGGCCCATGAAATTGCAAGATGGATGTTAATGGCAAAACCACTATATTTGTCTCAAAAATAGTTTTTTTTTCAGAGCCTGAAAATGAACTTACATGTATACTGTTTGAGCTTTTTTTGTGAAACCTGTACCATGTTTGCATAGATAAAAGGCGATAGGGAAACCTTTGACTGCTTATTTATTGTTCTACAATAGAAAGCAAAATATTGAAATAAATATCAAAGACAAGGGCAAACATATTCACTCCATCCATAACTTACAATTCAAGGATGTCACTTGCCATAAACAACTTTGAATTGTTACATGAAAACTGCAAATATTAAAAATTTGGGAAGACATGATTAGAACACTTCAAATCCATGATTTAAATCATTGCACCTTTGTATAACCTGAAACAAATAAAAACATGTTTGTAATTATTACATATCTCAATATTCTACAATTTGAAATAATATAAACACATTATATTGATAACTTATATAACGACACATCGATCTATTACAAATCTGATAGTATATATACTTCTCCTACATATAATTGATTTATTGCAGCTTACAACATTTTTTTTCAATACCTATGCTGCCTTTTAAAGCTTTACAAGAGAAAAACTTCTTGCTAAGCAAAATGGTACAGTCGGGGAAAAAATAATTTAGGTGTGAAATCTTTTCAAATAATGTGTGTATGTGGTGCCAAATTAAAGCCAGAAGATTTTCCTTGCTGATTCACTTTGTTCTTTATAATTTGCTTTCGTTAAACAAAAGTTATGCTAAATATTGTGCGACGAAGAGCAAATCGAAATTACCCACGTCTATTGTTCCATAATGCGAAACCTGCACAAAAGCATGGACGTCTTGCGAAAATAGATTTTTCTTGACTGTAGAAAACTGGTCATATCCCAAAAATTACCACACCAAATGTGATGGAAAAAATTGCAGAAGAAAGTCCAATTATGCTGCTTTATGAAAATGCCAAACAATACCAGGTTCTAATTAATATGCATACTATAAAAAAAATGTTTTCCGACTGTACCATTTTTTTTTACACAGACTGTAGATCTGCTGAATATTATAATGGGAAAAAATCTCAAATAACTATGGTAGTATTATGACAAAGTCTCAAATAACTATGGTGGTATTAAGTATGTTATGTACATGCATTCAGTTTCAGTACTGCAGTTACTAAGATATTGTTCTCTTTAGAAATGCATTTTTTTTCTGATACCCATTATAAAGACATTAATATTGTATACTTGAACATTATAATTACTTCAAAGTACATTGAAGTTTGCTAAAATAATGTTCTACTACGAGTTGTATAATTATCATTTCAAATTCATTGAGCCTATATCAAGAAAGTTTGTGACATAATGTTACAAAAGATATATTTACTTTTAAAAATAACATATTATAATGTTCTACTACGAGTTGTATACTTATCATTTCAAATTCATTGAGCCTATATCAAGAAAGTTTGTGACATAATGTTACAAAAGATATATTTACTTTTAAAAAGAACACATTAATAAATATATTTCATACATGAATTCTAAGGGGAAAATGCAGCATGCACCAAAAAATGAAAAGAAAGAAAAAGAATTACATCAAGAATTACTTTTAAAAAATTAAAAAAAAATCATTCCTGTCATCAAAATTAGCCACGAAGGCACATTGGACATATAAAAACCAATATACATGTACACTAAATCATGTGATTGTTGCAAATGATAACTTTAAAAATGAAATTGGATAAGTTGTGATATTTAAGAAACACTCAATATTTCTAATTATTATTAAAAATACATACTAGTACAGCATATTGCTTTGGTTAAGCACATGCATATAACTGTACTTTTACTTCAAGTGCAATCTCCACATTCTTATTAGGTAATATCAAAATGAAAGAGCCAATTTTGCTTTGTTAAAAGTTTCAATGCATAGATCAGTCAATTAAATTTCTAACAGTCACGATAGGAGAAAAATATATGGAACTAGAAAATTCAATATTTAGATGTTTAGAAATTATGTAGTAGTACCCTGTGATACAAATCAAATAGAATTGAAAACTTCATCAGAGGCATCAGCAATTTTTGTTTGTTAATCTTGTTTTTCAATCAATACAAAAAAAATGTACATGGATTGAAATTGTTTTGTTTTTGTTTTGATTTGCTTTTTGTTTTTTTGTTTTGTTTTGTTTTTAAATATTAATAGCTGTCTATAAGTTTAACTTATACAATCTGTGCAATTTAACATGAAAGAAACAATCAAACAAAAGTCTTTTGTAAACTATGGACAATTGTCTGTAAGATTGATTGATTGATTATTTGATTGATTGGGTGATTGATTATATCTCTTTGCTGAAGATTTATAAAACATTCAATATATTCAAATATTATTGTCATTTATATTATATGGCTGGAATCCAACTTGCATTTTTCACATTCTTCTTATTTGGGCAAGTCTAGAGTGAGATTTCTTGTAACAAGCAACTCTAATTTAAAAGGTCATTACACATACTTGAAAGCATTGATTAGTGGTAAGTTATTGAAATAATCAATGATGACATGGGCTTTAAAATTCACATATTGATATGCTTTATAAGGTCAGGCAGATCTGATTCAGCAGTTTTCTTCTTCCTCCACATCCAGCAGTGTTTTCTTACCACAAACATCTCCAATCATCTGTTAAAATATGAGGAAAAACATGGGATCTGAATTAATAAAAAAATAAAAAGAATAGATATTGATAAATGAGCTAAGTACATACAGGAAACAATATATCACAGTAGATTTCCGTACCTTAAGGACATAATATTACATGGGGGGTTTTAATGCATACATCCTTTTGGCTCAGTCAAGTACAATTCCTTGACAACGAACATTAAACAATTTTGATAAAAACTATACAGATTTAAAGTCATTAGAGTGAACTAAAACTTTGATCTTAGCAGGACAGTGTAGATTCAAACAAATATCCTACATGTAGTTGTGCACTTTAAGGGAATTGGTGTTTTGGATATGGCCAGTTGGTTAGTAGAAAGGAATTTTTTTGCCAATACCCAATTTTGAACTATGAAAACATAACATGATTTTGATGTAAAATTCAGATTTCCTTGAGCAAATATAATTATTCAAAACTCTGCCTGTTGCTTTGTTAAAATATTATAGTATTTCAAAGTCAATTTAAAAAAAATTGTGAATTGTAGGCTTATATTCCAGGACTTTTTGCAATTTAAAGCATATTTATCGTCATTTTGGGAATAACATGTTCATTTAACATTGATTATGGTTTTTGGTTTTTGTTGGCAGGGCAGCCAAGAATTCTGTCAGCTAGTAGGAATATATACATTCCAAATTGTAGGCATGCTTAAATTCTACATGCAATTTTCACTCAATGAATCTTAAAGTCTTCGACATTTTCCATCAAATGGACTTCAATTTGGTTTTACATGCATCTTTACTGTACGCTTTTATCATTTTGTAAAATCTGAGATATATTTAAAATTGTAATATAAATCATCGTCTAAAATAATGATAAATTGTATATCCTCAGAGGTTTTCAATGTGCATACATGACAGTAATCCTTGTAATACAGTAATTTCCATTAATTGCTCTTGGGAAGATAATCCAAACATCGAATGAGTATAAACAAAATGCAATGAAAATTAGTTACATGCATGAATTAGACAACTGACGTGAGGTGAATCTATAATAAAGTTTGAAGGGTGTAAGCAGTTTAAAGAGTAGGAGCTACACTTAGTCTGTTGTGTATGCTGTATCCTCTAAATTTCTTTCAATTGATTTAGGTTTTTTATTGCCTAATGTTACCCCGTAAATATAACTAGAAGGACTAGTAGAATAGAGAGTCACAATAGACTGCATGAGGGATGCAACACGCATACCAAGCTAGGTAATTTTGTGCAGGGTAGGTTAGCAGCAATATTTTAGAGATGGAAATGGGAAATTATTGAACAGAGCTCAAGGGAAAATATTGATGACAGGATCGAGTGACAACTTACATGTAAAGGGTCACTGTTCTACAATATGCTAATTTCTGTTAATGTGGGTTTGTATCAAGGTATCAATTTTTATGTAAACATAAATGTATTTCATATATTTTTAAATGCTACCGCCCCCCCCCAAAAAAAAAAAATTTCTTTACCTTGCTAAAATATTCCTCTAAAAATCCTACAGACTACACCTTGTGATGCAACTTAGGCTACCATTCAGCAATAGCATGAAAGGTTTTCATACAAGACCACCTCACAACCTTTCTTACTGCACTGCTGGGACATGCCTGACACAGCATTAATCTGAAAGGCTGTGGGGTGGTTTTGTATGTGAAATTAGAAACAAACTGGGGAGGGAGGGGAAACAAAAAAATATGATAAACACTACAATGTTAAATGAACCTTTTACCGGCCAGACATGACAGTATTCCGTGCTGCCCTACCAACGAAAACCCTCTGCATCTCATTGAAGTCATCTTCTGTCTTCAAGGTGGACTCCTCCAGGTTTGGACAAAGCTCTTTAATCCTCTCTATGGTGCCTTCATCCAGGCCACAGAAGCAGTGCAGGACTCGTAGACGAGGGGCCGAAGACACCAACCTCATCAATTCCGTCTTGAAGGAGTCTGAACCCTTTGTCACGACGATGAAGGTTTCCAGAGTGCGAGGGTAGAAGGAGGCTACGATTCCCACTTCATGGTGGAGCTCTGACATGGTTCTCATGGCAAGCTCGGTGAGTGGAATCTGAGGGTGCAGGATATGTCTGATCTGATGCCGCTCAATGGTGTGATCAAACAGCAGGCTTACACGAAGCTTGGGTGAAGAACCAACCAGCAAGTCCCAGGCATCTGCCGACAGGGGCTTGTGATATTTCTCCTCTCGTCGACATGCGAGAGACAAGAACTCAAGACGTGCGTGGACTGGTTCTGCAAACGCCTTGAAGACATCGTCTGACACAGATTTGTAGAAAGTACTGAGTTCACGCAGCTTCTTACATTTCTGTACAAGGTCCAACATTTGCTCTGTACTGATATGACAGGTAAGAGATGGATTTTGAATATTGAGAACCTCAAGGTTTGGGTGATTCGTTGCAAGTAAAGCTAGAAGATTATCACTTATCGATATTGCCAGTTGACTGAGATCAATTTTGCGTAGCTGGCAGAGCATGTTCACTGTTGGGGCAGGGGGTCCAAACAGCAAAGTTAGACTGTTCAGGAATTCCATTCCTTTGAAGAAGAGGGGGTTGTCTGTCGTGAACTCTATGCTGATGTCTTGAATCCTACGTTCGGGGCTCTCGGCCAGACGATTCAGAACCTCACATGCGTTCCTTCGATTGTCCTCCCCTTTCTGGTTCAGCACCACACATACATTCCTGAGTTGGGTTCCGTAGAGGTCAAGGCACTTCAATTGGCAGGAGTCTACCTCACTGAAGAAACGAAACTTGAACTTACGCCATAGAGAAGGTGTTCCAAATGTCTCACACCAGGCTTTACATGCAAGGGCAGCCTGACAACGATCACTCAACTCCAGGAAAGAGAAGATGTTGACCAAGATGTGATCTGGAAGATTGCTCCAAAGACTCTCCTCCTCCTCTCCATTCTCCTCATATTCCACATCTTTTTCCTCCATTTTGAATTTGAATATCTAAGAAGAGCATGGAAAGAATTTTGAAAGGTTCATGCAGCTTTATAAAGAACCCAATACCGGTACAATATCAAAGGGAAATTACAAAAGTTAAATTAAATTTAAAAAAAAATTGAATAAAACGTTAAAACTAAAACAGAATTCATCTTACCTTCATGAAATGTTTTATTTTAATACAATTAATTTTGTTAGGTCCAGGTTTAAATCTGCCAATTGGATCACACAATTTCATTTTCAATGCGGCAATCCCATTGTCCGTATACCTGGACAGGGTTTAATTATAAAACACGGTTCAGAACACAGGCCAACACATGTACAGAGTCTAGTCAACAAATTATAAATCAGTCTAGATCTACACAAAATTCAAAGAAAGTATTTCAATCATTCTAAATCTCAATATGTATGGATGAAATGAATAATACATCTTAAATGTTTGTTTATCAGTGTTTCATTCAAGACTCACAGTAGTAATAGAAATAGTTCAAATAATTACTAAGTAATTAAGAATGATAACTAGTCTATCTTCTAGCTATTTAAAGTTGATAGGATAATCTATCTGTTTGGAGGAGTTTTGGCAAGAGTTCCAATAGGTTCTAATTACAATACATACAAATTAATGGCATACGGTATCGTACTTACCAAACTAGGAAGAGAATGGGCAAGGCACATTTATAACGCCATTTTGTAGCAGCTATTGCCGGTGTGAGGCGATGAAGTAATGGTTAAATATGGAATCGCATACCGGTACCACAATGTTAAATTCAGTGCAGCGCACAGTACAGCTGACGATGTTTACGGAAGTGGTTGAAAGTTCACACGCGTAAACGCGCGATAACTAGCGGCGCGCGCAAATTGCACTGCATGCGCTATGCATGCCTAACTAGCTAGCCCAGGAGCTCCCATCCCGGCCGGGCGGGAAAGCTAGCTGGAGGAGCTGTCTACATGTATCTGCGACTTGCCTCAGCTCTTGGCCTTATATACCAACCGTATATAATATCTGTAGGCCTACTGACTATGTCTGATGTAGCAGTAGCAGACTCAAAGAAGCAAGTTTTATTCGAAGAAAACACCATGATCTCCTATCATCAAGTAGAATACTAGGTAACGTATGTAAATGTAACGTTAGTCCGCTCTGGATTTGGTGCTCATCTAGTCTGGAGTCTGTTTTGTTTCCTTCTGAAAAATATATTTTTCTTGGAGGACGAAGGATCATGAGGATGATGTAGTGCCAGTGCCTGGTGATGATGCGGTGTGGTGGTGGTGGTGGTGGTGGTGCCGATAGTGGTGGTGATGGTGGTGGTGGTGATGGTGGTGGTGGTGGTGGTGCATGGTGATGTTGATGGTGTGGATGATGATGGTGACGGTGGTCATGATGATAAATGAGAATGACATTGCTTATTGATATGGTCCTGGTGATGATTATGGTGATGATGGTGATTGATGATGATGATGATAATGATGGTGATTGTAATGATAATGATGATGATGATGGGGTGGATGATGATGATGGGGTGGATGATGATGATGCTGATGCCTGATGTCGTGATGATGATGGTGGTAATGATGGTGATAATTGGTAGTGATGATGTTGGTGGTGATGATGATGATGTCCATGGTGGTTGATCTTAATTTTTATTTCTTGATATTCTGAGATATTAGTGAAATCAACGGGCTATAAAATGAATTGACTGTTGGTACCTTAACTTGAGTGGCTATTGTTCACAATGAGATCAAACAAATTATCATAATGTCGCTTGTGTTTGGCCTTCTCTTAATGAATTTTAATAAGTTGGTATCAATGTCAGAAGTAGTTTTCACACAAAATTAATTCAACTCTGTTTTGAGTGCAATGCAAGAAAAGGAATGAGATAAAGACACAAACCAAATATGAGTCAGTGAAATATTTCCTGATGTTTCTGGAATATATTCTGAAATCTCTTCAGTATACACACTTCATCATATGGGGATAAATTACAGGAGTTAAAGAATCAAGATGAGGTATATTTTGAGGTGGAAAAAAGGACAAATTCACACTATTTGGTTTTAGAAAGTTGTCCTTGCACATTGCTCTTATCATTGAGTCTGCATTAAAAATGATAAAGTGGCATATTTATTAACCTATGAAATTCAATGATTAAGGCTCTTGAATGTCCTGATTTGACATAGGACCATTGTAAACTTCAGTTTTGTTGAGCCAACTCGACATATGCATTGTAGCTAGCCATGAACGTAATTATGCTTTGCATACTGGCTGACCTATTTAATTTGTTTTTTTTTAAGGAAAGCTATTTCCTCCTTGAAATATAAAATGAATAGTATCAAAGATAGACCTTTTCGTTTGTTCATTGTTAAAATGACAGGTCCAGTCCACATGAACTTGAACTTTGCACATTAATTCTTTGATTCTTTGTATTTAGCCAACCAAAATGTTACTCAAGTAGGCCTTTTTGTGACCTACATGTACACACATGTGATCTTTTATCTATCTTGTGATCTTATACCTATTGTGGTTTTAGTATATCTAATGGATATTGATCCCTCCATAAGAAACTTGTTTAAATCACCTTAAATCCAATAGAATTATAGTTGTTCAAGTAGGCCAATCTATATCTGTATGGGCAAGAAGTAATTGTTGCTGTGTCAGGTAAACCAACATAGTGATAGCTTTTGGATCACCAGGATTAATTTTGAATTTGTCTTTTAATCATTTTCCTTTGGGGAAACGATTCACAATATCAATCATCTACATTTAACTTCACAATGCCCTTTGATTCCCATTCAAGTGTGCTTCAAGAAAGGGTTGTAATTAATAGCCAAATGATTACTGTTTTATAAATTTACAGTGCTTAAAGATTACCGATTACAATGTTGAGTATGCATAATTTGCCTAGATATTTAATGACACTACCTTTTTATATGTTAATGTTCTGTCATCTATACTTGACAATGCCCTTTGATTCCCATTCAAGTGTGCTTCAAGAAAGGGTTGTAATAGCCAAATGATTACTGTTTTATAAATTTACAGTGCTTAAAGATTAACGATTACAATGTTGAGTATGCATAATTTGCCTAGATATTTAATGACACTACCTTTTTAAATGTGAATGTTCAGTCATCTATACTTCACAATGCCCTTTGATTCTTATTCAATTGTGGTGTTATACATGTAAAGGGTTGTCATAGCCAAATGATTATATAGTTGATTTACAGGGCATTACAACTACATAATATACAAAAGATTAATGATTACAATGTTGAGTATGCATGCGGGCCTACTCTGCATTGACAGTTATACCTTCTTTTTTTATGTGAATGTTCAGTCATCCACACTTCACAATGCCCTTTGATCCTTTTTCAAGTGTGTTTCAAGATAGGTTTGTCATGTAGCCAAAGGATTATAGTTTCATTGAAAAAATATTCTCAATTTACAGGATAATGGATAATGATTACTACAATGTTGGATATATATGCATAGTCTGCCTTGACAGTTAACAATTAATATGTGTGTATACAAATTGTACTGAATTTTTATGATAATTATAAAATGTGTTTATACTATCAATTTATTACTCTTTTCTTTCAGAGATTTGGATCCTACCCATTAGACATCCCCTGGTCATGCATTGATTGATGGAGAGCAATTAAATTCGTTTGGAAATAATTTGGATGATTGGATCTCAAATGGAACGTTGGTTTGTGTCGTAAATCTACTGAAGAATTTCGGACATTTATGGACAGGGACACTAAGCATGATGGAACATGTGATGAGCCAATTGCGAATGACAATATTAATATGAGGGATCAATCGTATTTTTATCGACTGCCCAGCTAAGCGTGAAATAAGAAATGTTTGGTGCTATTGTTGTTTCATAATGCCGCTTTGAGATGTGCTTGCTTCAATATGCCAGCATACCCCCTGCTGTGAATGCTGATGTTGACTTTTCATGTGTGCATTAGCTTTAGATACCAGATCAGA
The DNA here is from genome assembly GCA_940671915.1 of Paracentrotus lividus. Classification (NCBI taxonomy): domain Eukaryota; kingdom Metazoa; phylum Echinodermata; class Echinoidea; order Camarodonta; family Echinidae; genus Paracentrotus; species Paracentrotus lividus. Next base: position 13,817,894 of record CALNVZ010003435.1, on the reverse strand, counting down.
TAAACCATGGATCCTTGTAGAATCCATGGATAAACTGAGGAGATTGTTCTGCAGGGGAGACATGCTGTCAGAACTTTGTGGATATTCTATATTGACATACAGATGTAGGCAAGGAGAGACTTCTTGATAACATTGTCTAAATCAGTAACTAGTTTAGTGGCTCATAGTGTAGCTACATGTATATTGTTGAACAGTAGACACTACACAGCACCAGACTACAAGATGGTATTGAAGTGTCTCTGTCTCGGATCAACATCGTCAGGCGTCCAGTCCATGTGTTGCTGCCACGGCTTTGTGTCTGCTGGTGGAGGGATGTCGACAGCTACCACCTCCTCAACGACGGGACATATATGCCACTACGGTGGTCTGGCGTGCTGTCAGAGACTGCCATGCTGCTCAAAGGAGCTGGTCGTGCGTGCAGGGGCTTCGGGTCAAAGGTCATGTGTTTCTTCTGTCGTAGGGAAACTTCCCTGTGTCAAGGTGTGTCCAAAGTTGACCGCCTACTCAGCCATCTCCTTGATCGGCCTCTCAACATTTCTACTCTTCCAACAAGAGGTAATATTTAGCTCTCTACAGTGTGTCCCAAAATAAAGTAAACCAAACTTCGAGCTCCTCTAGCTCAAAATGTATAATTTATATTAAAGAGTTTTTTTAATACTCATATCCTGTTCAATGATACCATAGTTTGTACTACCATGGATGACTGAGCACTTGGTATTAAAAACCTGTCTCAAAATCACCTTGTTAAGAAAAGTCAACACGTGGCTTCCTGGTAGTTCATTGTTTAATGTAAGCCCTCCTGTGTCTTTCACTAGGGACAAAAGGTTAATTGAACTATTGACACAAATGTATTGTTTTCACCAAAACTTGGTACAAAGTGATTTTGTCATGCCCTAATCCTCAGTCATCTGATAGCAGAGATATAACTTTGGTATCAATAGATAGTATACAAATGATTTATAGTATTCTTAATATAAGGATCTCATAGTTGTGTTTACTTTTTTCTGGAACGCACTGTATAAACAGACTTTTAGCGTTTGCCATTTATTAAAAATGAATTGTATGTACATGTAGGCCTACATGTACATGTACATTATTGGACATGGTGGGCATCATGCATCAAAGTACTACACCTTGGAAATTGCCCATTGTTTAAAAAAACTCCTGTGAACATCTGTATTTTTACATTTTCTGGTGCACTGGTAGCGCAACATTTTTTGCTTTATTGAATTGAATTGAATTGAATTGAATTTATTTATTAACAACAACAACATCTTCATATAATGATTGATACAGGTACAGAATACATTGGCATGGATACAATAATTATAATACAAAGTGTTGCAGATATAAAATAGGTAGATATAAAATAATATAGTTGTTAATAGGCTCCAGAAGGTAGCACATGTGCTAGTCGAGCCTGGCCCCAGTATAAGTATTATTTTGGCAAGATAACTATTACATGTATGTACAAATTAATCTAAAACTACTTCAATAAAGTTTATAGGCTAGAATGAATCATTAGATGCATTATAATAATAACAAAAACAAGTCAAAACGTGATAACATAAGCTTAATTTAGCAGTAAATAACTCGACAGGAGATTACAAAATGAATTTCTGCTTTTTTGTCTGTTATATAATCTGGTAAGCCATTCCATAACTTTGTTCCCAAAAATGATATAGAGAATTGGCCCTGTGTTGTTTTACACTTAGGCATTATATACAATTTATTATTTTCTTTCCCTCTTGTGGAATAATTGTGCTCTATTACTTGGCAATAATCAGTTAAAGAGTGAGGTAACTTAAACAAATCATATACAAATGTTAAGACAGCTAAATCATGTAAGTTATAGACGTTTTCTTTAGTTTTGTGAACAAAGGTTTGGAACTTGTCATCCATGGGCTGAAGGTTATTGCTCACATTGCCATTTTGTGAGTATAAAATAGGCATTTCAAATTAGTTTTATAAGTACTTCCCCGTACTTAAATGCCATATGAAATATGTGACTGTATTAAAGCTTTGTACAGTAAGATCAAGATGTTCTGTGGAACAAAGTGTCGAAGTCTGAATAAGGTACCTACTTTTTTATGAATACATGCGTTAATCTTTTGAATATGCGGTTTCCATGTCAGATGATTGTCAATTTGTAATCCTACAAAAGATGCTACATTAACCTCACACAATTTTGAGTTACCCATTTCAAGAGCTCCTTCTACATTCACAGATTTTCTCTGGCCTTTTATCAGCATATAATTTGTTTTCTTTAGATTTATAGTGACTTTGTTTGCATCACACCATGTCTGGACTTTAATTAGGTCTTGATTTACTCTACGCATATCAATTTCCTTTTTTCCTGCATCAAATGTATGGAATATATTTGAATCGTCTGCAAACAATCTGAAGTTAAAAAACTTAGTGGATTGTGGTAAGTCATTAATATATAACAAAAAAAGTGTTGGTCCTAGAGTTGAGCCCTGTGGCACACCACATGATATATTCTTAAATGAGGATTCTGTGTCCTTGTACTGTACATACTGAAATCTATTTAAAAGATAATCTTTAAACCAGTTCAGTGCTAAACCTCTTATCCCATGATGTGACATCTTATTCAAGAGAACATTATGATTAATAGTGTCAAAAGCTTTTTGAAAATCTATGAATATACCAAGCGTAACTTTCCCCTCATCTATTGATTTCAACAAAGCATTTGTCAAGTTTATAAGTGATAATTTTGTGCTATATTTTTTACGAAAACCATATTGATGTTGATGCAATACATTGTAATACAGTTACATTTACATTTGCAATACATTTATGTTGTGTATAAGTTTTTTTTTATGAAACAAAAACTATGATGGCTTGCCCGACATAACCAATGATAAAAAAAAAATAAGATAGAATAAAACATTTTAAAAATAATTACATTATGTTTCACTTCGAAGCCCAAAAGACCAGTAACTATGTTTTCAATATACATGTCATATAAAATTTCAAAAACATAACCGAGAAAAAGAAATCTGAACCTAACATAATCCTCTGTTAATATCACAGGCAGTTTGTCGAGATATGATGAAATTAATGACCATCAAAATTTGAGTCAAATATTTGACCATCTGGTGTGTGTATGCATGTACATGTATGTACTTGAACCGTGTTTGCCCAAAATAAACATGTGAGCCTCTACCCAGCATTATGTATTGTATATGTACTGGTATGCATTCAAAAAAATTATAAAAAAATAAATCGAATTCACACTATTGATTTTCTGAGAGCTATTGCATTGGATTTCATTTTGTATTGAAGAAAAACTGTCGTAGAGACCTCCAGGGGTTGGGAATTGAGTTTAATAGCTTAGTTTGTAGTTTGTATCTGAAGAAAAGTGCAAAGCAAAGTGCAAATTGTGAGATCATTAATTGCTAGTATGTGTTCTCATGTTTCTATATTTTTTCATATTATTATCAAATATATTTTGGGAATAGATAAATAGATAGATAGATAGATAGATAGATAGATACATAGAACATAGATAGAATATGATAAAATTGATAAATCCATTTTAACAGATTTCAGTTGTTGATTATATTATATTGCATATAATGCTCATATCAAGGAGATCTCCTTGCTCATACATACAAATGTATAGGCACAATGTATAACAGAAATCAAGGGCAGTGTAAAACTATAGCCTCTCCTAAACATTTTGGTATGTTTATAGGTCCAATATTTTGTTCTAAGTTAGCTCTCTCTATATGTATCTCTCTTATTATATTTAATCTGTAATTTTTCCCCCCTCTTCTTTAGTGTGTGTATTCATTTGAAAATGCAAGAGTTTATAACATTTCAATCTCTTTTATGCTCAGGTGGAGCTGATTTTATCATGGTTGCTTGATTCCGGTGATGCTGAGGCCTTTCTACTTTTCCTTGTCCTCTTCATCTTCCTCTCTTTCCCCATGACCTGGGGTTACATCCTCGTCAACGTCGTCGCCGGTTACCGCTTTGGCCCCGCCTTTGGAACATTTGTTGTCATAGTAACAGTGGCCATTGGATCTACTTTTGCGTTGCTGGTTTGCAGAACATTGCTGAGCTCGTTAATTCGACGGAACCTTATGAACGAGAAGTTGGAGATGATTGTGAGAGTGGTGGAAGGGGACCATGGATTTCAGGTCATAGCACTCACCAGGTTGACTCCTATACCGTTTGGAATACAAAATGGAGTCTTTGCAGTAAGTTCTTCAAGAAATTCAAATACTGTCATAATTCATAAATATGCTCTACATTGTTGTACATACATTTGCACCTTGTCATCAGGAGCCATATTTCTGTATGTTTACTGCACATGTTGAAACCTATTAATCAAAGACTGAAAAGTTTTGTGTGTGGCCTCTTTTCTGGTTTCAGATTCAATGCATGTTTGGCCCACACTGATTGTATGAATAATCTCATTTTCTATTACATGCACATGTATTTAAAAGATATTAATTCAAAGAGTACCTGACAGCTGTGCAATTATCCTTCAATTTTTAATGATGTTTGGTATACCAATATTGATTTTTGACAAACACAAAGATGAATCAAATACATTAAGTTTTGAAGTGCTATGGAAATTATCACCAGAGCTTTTTTTTTTCTCCAGCAATTATCATCAGTGCTCAGCTCACATTTCTTTAATGTGTTTGTCAATTAGATTCATGTATAAACATTACTTGTCACCATGGTTGTATAAAACATATAAATGCTAAATTTCTGTCAGAAAAATTCTCATGCCTGTACACTTCCCCTAATTTAGTATCTTGAAGTTAGTTTCTTTCCCAATATTGAAATTAAATTGTTCTTAAAACAATTTATAAATTCAGCTTTTGGATATATGCTTTCAAGTTGTTTATGTACTAATGTAGATTAATCTTTATCATCATCAACAGTTATCCAATGTGCGTGTAAGAACCTTCATGCTAGCATCATTTCTAGGCCTTCTACCAACACAATTCCTGAACTCGTACATGGGATCATCCTTACGTTCCGTCCAGGACATCAAAGATCAACAAACATCATCATTGTTCTTCATGGCTCAGGTAGTAAAACAATTACAATATATGGTCAATTACCTCAGTAGAGGATCCAGCTTTATGTCACACGATTAAATGTTCCGCCCAATTCCCAAACATATTAGAGCCGCCATTGTCCCAAAACAATTGGGACTGCACAATCCTTTGAAATTGAGAATCCTGGATCCGCGCCTGTATTTTAAAAAAAATATATATGGTATGTACATGTATAAGTTAACAAATATTAGTAGCATAATCTGAAACAATTACCTGATGGTCAATTACAGGTATAAGCAAACAATTTCACTTACCTTATAGTAGTACAATCTAAAACATTTACTTTATATGTTGGTATCTGGTAACAATTATCTTCTATGTAGTATAATCTAAAACAATTACCATATGGTCAAGCCTATCCAAGTTGCCACCCCTCTATAAAGGTCACCTGTCTATAATACCCATATTGTCAGGCCACTAGACAGAAATGGGTTTTGCAGAATCTGTCTGTAAAAGGGTTGACCTGTCTACGTTTGGTCACTTTTTGTGTTTCTTTTCAAATGTGGTCTTAAAATACATGTTTGAATATCAGGCTCCAGAATGATAGTGTTTCATTCATCATCTCTGTTACCATGATATTTATATTCTGTATTGTATGTGAAATTATTAGTGGTTTTGTACAAGGACAAAAGCATTTCCACATGTAAGTTACCTCGCTTCACATAATCATTTCCTGGGATTAAAAAAGAAACTTTTGAAAGTTAAATCCACACTGAGAATGCTGTATCATTGGGTGGGGGGGGGGGGGGGAGGGGAACAGGTCGATCTTTGAAATAACATTTGCCATAGCATCTTAAAAGTGGGCCCTCCAAACATTTAGGCTAAAATTTAACACCTACCCGGTATTGCATATGCCATTAAAATCAAATCTTGAATGTAGATACTAAGTAATTAGTTGAAGTTCTGTTCCATTTCATTCCACCCCCCCCCCCACAGGTACTTTTCAGTTTTGCTCTGTCAGTTTACGTGCTGCGGATGGCCCAAAGAGAACTACACAGAAAGCTAGACGATCATCATAAAACCATGTCAAACACTCTGCCCTTCAATGCAGCTGAAACATCTCAGGAAGAAAAGGTCAAAGGTCAACATCTGGAAAATGGACCAAAATTTGCAATCAATGACACAACAAATACAATGTATTCTCACAACACAGATTGCAATGCCTCACAAACACTCTTGATCGTATAGCACAGAATTACACAGTTGTAATCAATGCTGTATTACTAGTACTTACATAATCTAGATTCTATTTTTTTAACAATGCAAGGAAGTGAAAAAGTTATATTTTCCTTAAAATGTTTTCATCATCAAAATTCAAAATACTGTTCTTGTACTTAATCCCCATTCATCAAGAGAGGTGTGTGATAATTTTTGATATTGATGACCAAAATTCATGAAGGAGGTATTCAAACATTCGACGTTGCTCTATCCCTGTCTTGTTGAACGCTGAATAGGGTAGCAGCAGCTTCCATCTTTTAACGTCTTTTTGGTATGATCCGGCCAGGGTTTGATCCCATGACCTCCCGATTATAAAGACAGACGCTGCATCCATTGAGCCAACACATCAATTTAAATCTCTTTTGTGAAGTTTTGGCCGGTGTGTTTTCATCCTTTAAAGTCTTCACTTTGTGAAGTGAAAACAACAGCTTTACATAATTACTGAATACACACAATTCTATTTTTAGACAAAATTTATATTTTTGCTTTGCTTTGTACTTTTGTACTAATTTGAAGTGAGAAAGATGATTGGAAAATGTAGTGCAGCTGCCAATGTGTCAAGTATTGGACTTTATTTTTAAAACCATGATATTCTTTTTTTTTTCTAGAAAAGAAGACAACGGTTGTTATGAAATTTTTTTATTAATGTGGATATAAAGAAGTTAATCGAACTATTGAAGTGATTTCAAGGCAAAGTATTTTTTTTTTGTAATGCCATCAGTATAGCTATTTTTTTATTGTTTATGTTTTCATTTAAAAAACTGCGAATGATACATAGGCCTACGTGTAAAGGACAAAAAGCGCTATAAATTTGAAAGCAGGTAAAAATTAACTATTTGTGGGTAGTTCACATAACGTGCTCAACACTTTCATAAAGTTTTACTTCACTATGTAGTGATATATTCAATAATCATTTTGGCAACAATATTATTATGCAGTATTGAGAAGCCAGGCCATAACTAGAGGGTTTCACAAACACTGCCAGAAGTGAACATTTGCACACACATTTCAGAAGAAAGTTATTGTCAGGTGCATTGTAAACTCACATGAAAGCATTGAAGAAGTGCAAATTATGCAAAAGCTATAAATTTGCTTTTGAGTTTTTATATAAGTGGTGAGGTAAAGCAATAATTTCAAATCTTGAATACATTCCATATTTTGATCGAGTTTAATTCCACTAAATTTATGTGTACAGTAATTTACTATTTTATTACTGATTAGCTAATATTTTTTTAAAAATTGCAGTGTCTTGGGTATGCCTATGTATGAGTTTGTTTTTGTTTGTAGTCTTGCTTTTACAGACCTATTTGTTGAAGCTCTAATTAAGTTTTAGCATGGAATTAAAATGCATTGTTTAAGGTGTGTCACATCGGGCTTGGTGCAGAGATGCGTAGTGCTGTGAAGCCACTATGTAACGCTACGCATAGATTACTTAACAAATAGATATTTCAAATCATGATTCATGTTGCCAATATTCCTAAAAATGTAATTGTTCTTTTTCAAGTCTGTGTTAAGAAATTTGTGTATATTAGAATTGTTTCCTTGCCAAAGGTACTTTACCTTACTATATCTTTTAAATCATTATATAGACTAATATTTTTTATCAGTCACTGCAAAAGAGAATTACATATAAATTATATATACAATGCTCCTTTGAAATCAAAATTTGCACAGCTCTAAATTTTCTTGGAACATTTTTCTAATATATTTTATGGAAAATGCACTTTTCTTTTATGTAATATTCTGCATGATTGCAATTTGGTTTCTTTTCTGGGGCACTTGAAGTTTGTTGAATTGATTTAATAATATATCTCAAAGCTGAATGTCATGGGGTACACTTGGTGATAAGTAATATTGAAAATCTGATAAAATCCAGGATGAATCATCTTTGTGACAAACATTCTATTTCAAAAGGAGCACTGTGAAATGGCTCAACCCTTTATTTAATTTCTATTGCCCGTATTCGCAAAGGTGTCTTACTTAGCCATAGTTTAAATCTTTGGTTTAACGATGGGTAGCAAGTTGTGACACAATCTGTCTACATTGTAATGTTCCTTACACGTTTTACTGGATTCTGGTATCATGCTTTGATTCATTCACTCATTTGATGGTTAGGAAAACTTTTTTTTTACTTATGAGTACCCGGTAGGATTGCGAATGCTATGTGGTTCACTTTAGCATGTGGGCGCCTAACAGGCGACCGGCTGGAATGCTCCCCAGGGAGTGGAGATTGTGCACTGTAAAGTGCGAGATCGAAAAATTAATCCAATGACCGGGGTAATAATATACTGTAAGCGCTTTATAAGAAACCGGTATTATTATTATCATTTTCAGGCTGTTCCCATCGGAAAATGAAAAGAATGCGGCAAGTCTGCCGCAGACCTGCGCCAGACCTGCCGCATACTAAAAGTATGCGGCAAAGAGTATGCAGGAGTATGCTGCAGAAATAGGGTTTCTGGCAGACTTGCCGCATACTAGTATGCCAGAAAACAGTCTGCCGTGCGGCAAGAACAAGATGAATCTTTATCATTCTGTCAGCTTTAAATGTTTTTGAACCTGTCTATAATTGTACTTGCAGGAGCTTCTGAATATGTATGTAATTATGCAAATAAAAAATTTAAATAAGAAAGAAATCAGTATGGGTGTTACTTTTGACTAACTGACCAAAATGTTTTAGATTTTGGTGGTGTATATAAGCAGGGAGTGTTCTATGATAGAGTATGGCGGGAATGCGACAGGCAGGCAGGCAGGGCCAGTGCACAGAAAATAATATTCTCCCGCAGAATGATAAAGGGTATGCCGCTGACCTGCCACAAACTTTTTATCATGCTGAAAGAGTATGCGGCAAGTCTGCGACAAGGAAGTAGCATATGAATATTCATGATAAAGGGTATGCAGCAGACCTGCCGCAAACTTTTCATCATGCTGAAAGAGTATGCGCAAGTCTGCGACAAGGTAGTAGAAAATGAATATTTATGAAAAAGAGTATGCCGCAGACTTTTCATCGGACTAAAAGAGTATGCGGCAGGTCTGCGACATGATCTAATTTGCATGTATAAAAAAATTCTGATAGTACCCGGTACTCTTCGAGAATGTGCCACATTTTGCTAACCATAGTTAAACCACAGATTTCAGCTATGGCTTAACTTACACCTTTGTGAATACGGGCCTATTCTGATCCCCGTTAAGCTGCTCCATTTGTTCTATATGTCAGGTGACCATTTGTAGTTTCATACCAGATAAGTAGAATATATTATTGACCGTGTTGTTATATTCTCTGAAGTTAAAAACAAAGTTTATACAACACATGTATTCCTTTTGCGGCAATGCACATTTTGAGTATTATGAGGCACCAAAGAATGTACCTTTTCTTATTGGAAATAATTATTCATGACTTAATTGCAGTTTATTTAAAACTGATCAAAATAAATCATTCAAAATCTCTAAAGAGAATACTGAGAAATACAGTTTGAATCTTGAGTGTTCAGTCTTCAATAGTTATTATATGCCAACGAGAGATGAATGAAGAGATAAAGGCAATATAGTAAATAGAATAAAGCCATGAGGCAACAAGGGAAATCTAAAAAGTAAAAAGAAATGAGAATGATTGAGAAAAGAGAGCAAATATATGAATGTTGATGTTTGTTTGGCAAATGTTACATGAATAATATGGCAATGAAAGTATAAGTAAAGCAGTTTTGTGCAGTACAACTATAATACTACAGTCAACTCCTGATATAATGAGGTATTCAGGACCAATGAGATAGCACCCTGCTATCTCATGATGACAGAAGTCGACTGAAGTATAAAATTGCGATGTGACACTTTCAGTAAAATTAATTTAACAAAGTGAAAAGAAATCACAAGAAGAAAATACTGTATTCGCTGTTATTTTCGCGCGATTAATTTTTCGCGCTTAGAGGCCGCAAAACATATTTGCGGGTTCTTAAATTCGCGCTGAATTTATGTACGAACGCAATTAACACCATTCAAAGCATGCATAGGAAATCATGCTCATATATTTGCGTGTTTTTAAATTCGCGCTGTACGATCTTTGCGCGAAATCCGCGAAAATAAATGTACCGCGAATATTTCCACGTTTAGAGTACACACATCTTATCATTACTCTACCACAAATCAACTCCAAAGAAACATAAAATCAAACAAAATTTGAATGAAATATTGAACATTTAATCATATATATATATATGTATATACTCTCTTTCAATATAACATATTGCTTGTTTTTCTATACCACTCATTACTCTGTCTAGGTGCATACATGGTTATTTTTGCATCTTAAGGACAACTTTACAATCAACAAAAGACTAATGTAAGTCTCAATTTTAATCTCATATTTAGACAAACAAAAGTGATGAATATGTCATGTCATAATTTTGTTTTCACAATTACAGATCCATTATTTGCTGATTTCCTGACCGTTTCCAATGGCGTTCATGGAACTATTTATTCACATCCTAAACCCTCATATTCATGGTTAATCAAATTATGATCAGCACAAAGTCTAATTACAATCTAATTATGTGTCTAAGTAGACACAGACATATATGGATTTTTAATCAATGATAATATTCAAGATAAAAATGTTTTGCGTGTAACTTGCCTTTGTTAATCACAAGGATTTTCGACGCCATTATTTCTCTGTTCAGGTCACACAACCTTTAATGTAAGCATAAAAGAGAGTAGAAGATAATGATCAATGTTCTGTTTAAAGCTTGTTCCGAAAGCAAAGCTCCTGAAGAGACCTTTTACTGCTTGAATATTCAAGTTGAGAATCTGCTACGAGTATGAAGGAATCTGAACGGTCATATAGATGTAGACATCTATACTGCAAAATTTTTTTCATATATATTTTTTTTTTATAGTTTTCACGATGTTTTGATTTAGAAATTACACTTTTCAAAATGGATACATGCATGCAGATTTTATACCATGGATCTTCCCGTATGTATGTACATGATAATCAAATATATGCATAGTCCAAGGGTCATAAGGTTAAATTGCAAATACGCTGACTAGCTGTTTACAAATTAAACTATCTGCTATACATTCATGCACTTACAGCTATACCAGCAGTACATATACATGTACATTTGGTGTGAAGTTAATTCATATCAATATTTGTTAAATTCAGGACTCGCATTAGTATGCATACAGTCATTTGAAAACCTATACAAGTAGATGACGTACTTTACATCACCCTGATCTTTTCATTTCATGGTTCCAAAATAAATCATAACTGGCAAATTGCTAATCAAATTTATAATATTCAACTATCATGAACAATCTCTATACAGACATAATTACTCAAGTAGACAAGTCTGAAAAGTTTACCATGTATCATTCATAATGATGGATATAAAGGTACATGTATAATGATTCATATACAGGCAGGTACATGTAGTTGTAGGACAGGTCCAAGCTACATTGCCCTTGTGACGTATGGGTTGCTCTGGTTCCGTACATCACAAATCGTATCAATCATATGTTGATAACACTGATTTTAGGCAATGAATAAAAAGATCAGAACATCCCATATGTCATTAGTTCAAAAGCTTGTATCTGCCCTGTAAATAACAAGTGTCACTTTTGATATTTATATTTGTCACGTTTAACATTACTTGTTGTTCAATATACCATTACTTCACACAAATATCCTGTTAAATTGAGTACAAGAACAGTTTTGTCCAATATCCCTGTCATACATGTAGATACAATACATCCATTTTGTTTTTACAGTAATAAAGTGTAAGGTTGAATAATGAAATTAATGATGGTATAAATATATATGTAATCATATATCCACTGAATATATGTTTACTGTATACAGTGAGATCACATAAGCTACAAAAGCAGCATGAATACAGAAAATGTCTGCCAAGACTGGATGCACGAAGATTGAACGAACAACTTTCACGCGCAAAAAAGATGAGATAAGAAGACAAAAATTACTGTATAAAAAAGCATGCAACTGAATTACCACATTTGCATTATCATGTACAGAAAACTGTATATAAATCATACAATAATCAATATATACAAATAATCATATCGACATTTAAGGTTCTTAATTTGGTTTATGTACAGATATCATAATGGCAAAATCACATATTCAACTTCATCATGCACACGACGGGGAAGCTCTTTTTAAAACCTTCGTTCAACACAATGCAATTTACAGAGTGTCAGAGTTATAAGTGCTTTTAATCTCAGATGTATCAAACCAATGAGCTTTGGTATCAATTCAACTTCTTTCATTTGCTTTAATTAAACCATATTAACATAACTTATCAATGTGACATTTGTACACTCTTTCTCCTTTTACCTCCTCCTTAGACTACAAACATGACAACAAAACACTAGAATTAAATAACGTTCATCCATTGAACAGCACGATACAAATAATATTTTTGAAAAACAGAACAATGCAACTTTTTGTTTTACATAATACCACAGAAAATACATTGCATTTAAACCTTTTGGTTGACACATCACAAAGAGATATAACCAGTTTCCATTTACAAAATACAAATTTCATTCATCATTTAAACATAAATTTATTACAAAGATTTTAATTCGCACGGTAAAATGAAAGCTGCGATAATTATTTCTGTAGAAAAAAAACAAAACAAGATATTTTTTAAACATTATGTAAGTAATTTTATCTCCTTTCCTATTCAATAGATAAATGGAACAATCAATGACTATGTGGCTATAGATAAGTAAGTATTCCTAATTTCAACAATATACAGTGCGTCCCAGATAAAAGTATACCCAACTTTGAGAGCCTCATATTAAAATTGTATAACTTTTGTGTTATTAATTTTAATTTCATGACAAAGAGTAACTCATATTCTATCTAATGATACCAAAATAATACCGATACTGTCATGGATGACTGAACACTCGAGTGTTTAAAAACTTTGGTCAAAAGTGATCTGTACCAAGTTAACTGAGAAGCAGCCCTAGCTTTCTGATCAATCATTGTTTGTTTCGGGTCAGCCTTCCTGAGTCCATTTATTAGACACAAAGGATTACTTGATCTATTGAAATGCAAGGGCTGCTTTTGCTCAAACTTGGGACAGGGCACTTTTTATGCTTGTTTTGTAAAGCCCAACTGCTTAGTCGTCCGTCACAACACAGGTATAAGTTTGGTATCATTGAGAAAAGAATATGAGTTGCTCTTTATCATGATATATATTTCAAGGTCACACAAGCTATAATATTTTAATATGAGGCTCTCAAAGTTGGGTATACTTTTTTCTGGGACGCACTGTATATTGTGCTACTCTTTTGTTTGTTAAGCGAAACGTTTCATTTAATATCTTTTAAAAGGTTATGAGCTGAACGATAAAGCTTTCAATGAAATTATCAGGAATATCATTTACAACCATTTGTATGTATCACCATGTATTCCAATGATTAACATTCCATTTATGCTCAAGATATATTTGCATATTACAGGTCAAATGAGTCAAGTTTACTGTATATATTGTTTTCAAGGAGCACTAAAGTGTATATATAATGACAGAATTTTAAATGAAAAGTTTACATGTTTGCAAACAACCTCAAAAATTAGTATTCTCATGGGAGTATAATACAACATACATATTTTTTTGGCAAAAGCAACAACAGGGAAGAGATTTATTCATTAAAATAATATCTTCGAAAGCTATGTCTTAGCCGAGATGAAGCAAGCATCGTATATCAATGGGTAAGAGCAAAAACGGCATTAGACAGTACATGACCATCATAGCGTCATCGGGTTTCGGCAAGTGGACTTTACGTCAACAGACACTAAATTATGCCAACACCCTCCCGCTTCTCACCCTACAATACAATTCAAAATTCATGAAGAGTTGATCTTTCTGATTCGTCCGTCTGCATCCATTGACGAACTCCCACACACTGAGGGCCCCATTCCAGGTTTTAAACAACGACTGTTACACCATCACTGGTGCGGGGGCTCCTGTCTTGTTTGTGGGTTCTGGGGGCTCCATACTCCGCGCTGGCCGGTTGATACGCACCTTTAACACTGCAAGGAGAGCAAGAAGAAAGACATTTGAACCATGATATATTTACTCTAAACTCCCACTAAACAGACCCCAAATACACTAAATGGTCAACAAAAAATCTGATATAATGGTTTGGTGCAGCCGTATCAATTTGAATAGGTATTTATTAGCATATACAATTTTCAATCACATTCAGAGTTTTGGAGGGGGACAAATAATAGAATACTTTTTTTCATGAGAAAACAAATCTAAGTCTTGTATTGTTAAAGTAAGCATTTGCTGTGTCTCTATTCACATGAAAACATCAACAACTTGAATGTTATGACTCATTATAACATTATAATTCTCATAGCTATAATTTCTATGATTTCCCAGGTAGTATTCTTATCATCATTTTTAATCTGCATCCCTAAATTTATAGTATTTAGCTTATGTTATTTACTTCAGTACATTACTTTTTTTCCTCTCAATTTTCACTTGCCAATAAGGGTCAAGCTGACAAAACATTTACTATTTTATATAGTAGACTTTTAAATGAATTTAAAATCAAATGAATCAGATTGTCATATATTTCTTCATTGGAGGAAAATATTTAAAATCCACAATACCTGTGCATTTAAAAATAAAATAATATCATGCATATACATGTACATGTAGATTACTGACATTGAAACATTCTGCACACAAACAAAAAGGCCAGACCATATTTAGCAAAGTTATAATATGCAAATAAAAGAGTGAGTAAGCAAGGAGCTAGGAAACACACAGAGTTAGATTTACCAATATTTGTGGTTCAAATAATGAATTTTACTAACTTTAAGTAGATTAGGATGCTACCAATGGCATCCTCCTGAATATACTCAAATCAACAACTGTTTGGTGCGACTAAATACAGTGTGATGAGAACATACTCTCTAAAAATATGTTTTGGGGTTGTGCAACAATGTTTGACAGTCACATGTCACTAATGGTCTTTTTTTTTTTTTAATATAGATGTTTGCTACCGATGATGGATGACTATTTAAATATAAAATTTACTATAATTCAAGGGGGGGGGGGATGAATTTAACATATGAAAAATAAATATGGATTACATGTATTAAGGTTAGCAATATCTACTTTATATCCAAAGGGTATCAGTGTCATAAGTCACTATTCAAACAAATGCTACAGATGTTACAAAAATATTAGTCACATACATAAGTTATCAACTGTTTTATTTTCTTGTATCAATTTCAATATCTAAGCTTCATACATTTTATTTTCTTGTATCAACTTCAATATCTAATCTCATACATGTATGAAATCAGCTCAAATGTATTACTTACAAAAAACAAAACAGTACAAAATTGTAGGAAGGCTGGAGTGTTGATGAAGGCATTTAAAGATTACAGGATTAATGCAATTATACAAATATTGACAGCCTTGAGGTACATGGTTAAAACTCTATGAGATGACCCTTAAACCATGCTCCATGTATTTTCAAGAGATCAGTCAGGGCCAGAATAAAAAACATCGACCCATTTTCATTATTATTAATTCTTCTTTTTTTTTTTTTTTTTTTTTTTTTTAACAAATGTCTAGAGTAACAATTAAGTTGAAGAAAAATTTACAAATCAAAGTGTTTCAATTATAAACTTAGAGTGTTCTTTAACTCAAACATCCTAAAACACTTCTTAAGGAGTCAAATTAACACTGCCCCCAAAAAATCTAAGATTGTATATAATATGTTGACGTTAGAATGAGAAAGCTTTTGTTTTCTCTCTTGACAAATAACCATTCATGAATAGTTAATTATATTTCAATTCTTATCACCCTCTGCTCTCACTGATGAAAAACAAAGTTTAAAAAGTTTAACTTATGCTCAACCTTTAACTATTAAACATACACAAACATGTAACAAAATCAATAAGCAAACATGCATGCAAGAATAATAGCAGACAATAAAATGCAATCTACAATCAGTTATAAGAAACTGACATATATTTGAAAATGCGACAACATCCTATTAAAATCAAACAGTCAGGCAGGCAGTTCAAACGGTCAAGGGCCTTATATCATCATCTACTTCACACTTACGATCAACTATCAAAAGTGGAGAGAAAGACAGGAGAAAATGAGAAATGAGCCAAAAGTACATCATTAAAATCTACTACAAACAAGAGGAGAGAAGAAATGGTTTTGATATATGATTCATCTCTCTCTCTCTCTATCACCATGCTTCTGCATAAACATGCAAGATGGTCTAGTTTCAGTTTTATTTTACATCATATATCATGGAATTCTACTTTAGGCCTGGGCATATTCCAGAATCACACAAGTCCAGATCATATCATCCTCTTGCTGTACAAACATTAAAATGTTCTGGTGTGGAAGAGATAATGACAGATCATGTCCAAATCTGACTATAATGGTATCCTAAAACTGACCAGGTTTATAATACCTGACCTGAAACAAAATGGATGGGCATTATTTTCAAGTGGGTTGGGTTGTTTACAAACGTGACCATATTTTATTTTAGCTGCTTTTTTTGAAGTACAAACAGAAATTGTATTCTGCATCAAACTAACAAGCGAAAAAAGCAGCTTAATCTTTTTCAACAAAAACTTTAAACAGTACAAGGACAGACAAACGTTATAATGCAGGAATAACATATAAATGGTTAAGTAAGAGAAATGATTTGGCAAGCTTTGGGATTTGAAGAGAGGTCTAATTATACACAAGCCTTTTTTTCCTTCTATTTTTTGCTTTATGAATAAAAAAAAAAAATCATATTTGATTTTGGGGTGGTGCAAGCCTGGAGTAATTTCAAGGATTATAATATACATGTAGAGGGGAAAAAACTAACTTTCAAGAGAGGTTAAGTTATGCTTTTTCAAGACTTCAATGGTTGGGACGTTTTTTTTGGTAGAAGCAGACTGCTCCAAAAACAGGATTTATATTCTTAACTTCTAATTCTATATATGGGAGGAATCTTTCTACAACCTTTGAAAATTCACTATATACTTGATAGATAGAGGGGTAGAGGGGCTTTAATATCACAAACATCGCCTCAATAGGCCCTGATTTAAAGAATCATGACTATACTACTATCACTAGACGTATGCATTCTCTACCGCAAATAAAAAAGACAATAAAAACAGAATAAAAGATTAATTGAAATGATTTCATTCCGTCTGGCTAAATTCATGCATTCCGATTCTTGACTGGACAGAACACTGAAGTATTTACTATTTCACCCAAGGAACTGCTTAATGGTCCCATGCATTCCAAGAAATGATGTAGTAAGTGGGGTAAAGAAACATGTCATTATTTTCAACAAAATGAAGACGAGATTAGAACATGGGCAAGCAACAAAGACAGGTTAGAAAGTGGATTTGAGAAACAAAGAGCTCTTTTTTTTCCTTTAAAAAAAACAAAAACAAATGAAGGGTGAACGACAGCTAAAACAGCAAAATAAGAAAATAATAGCTTGAAATTGTTTGTTTTGTTTGTTACAAATGAAAAAAAAAAAATAAATAAAAACTTTGCATATTTTCTACAGTATGTATATTAAATTATACTTTAAATGAAGACACTCAAACAAGTAGGTGTTATTTTAAAAACTCTTTACAAAGACATAATGCATCTAAAAATAAGATATAATTCCTTCTTTAACAACTAGTAATAATTTATACATAATCATGAGTAATGAAAGAAAGATCTTAAGGAGGTATCAGGGGGGCATTTCATCAAAGGACTTGTCGGACGTTTTATCCGACAAATTAGCTCTCAGCAAATCAGATGCAAGCATTTCAGTAGCTTATAACAGTTTGTCGGATAAAACGTCCGACAAGTCCTTTGATGAAATGCCCCCCTGATGTACATAGCACAGATTTGAATTGGTGGGTTGTGCCACCTTCTTGGATTAAGAAATGAGAGATTAAAATCATTCTAAGGAGAGGTTCAGTATCACTAGTAGTAATACAGGCTGCTTAACAAGCACTTTCCAATATGATGCAGGGCAAGCAATTCTGTCAAGCATTCTAGCAATTTCTTGCCATATCTTGCCAAGGGAGGGAAAAAATGATTAGTTTTAAAACAACTTTATGGAGTTCTTTTTTTTTTCAGAGACACTGACTGAAAAGAATATTGTTAATAATAATCTACGATTTCTGAAATGAAACCCTTGGGTACAAGTATAGATATTTCTTTCCCAATGTTAAAGCATGTTTTTTTAAGGCAATAATAAGACAATTTTATAGGCAAAAGAATTATGAGTTAAGAAAATATGACACAAAGCAAATTAGGGTTAACCTAAAGATGGAATTAAAAGAGCCATCTTTGTTCGTATACTCTTTTATATCCACTTGGTCTAATAGCAGTTAGTCCTATGCTTACTTATTTTGTCTACTAACAATTTAGTCTTGGTTCTCCTTGGTCTAATACATACTTGGTCTAATGACCACTTGGTCTAATTGCCAATCCGTCTAGTAGCCAAATTATCTAGTTGCATTTTGTTCTAATTCCCAAATTAATATTTAGCCTATTACCAGTTTGTTGTACTGGAAGTGACCAAGTGGTATTAGACTAAGTGGACATTAGATGAAATGGGAATTAGACAAAATGGTAAATAGGCCAAGAGGTAATTAGACCAAAAGGTAATAATTAGACAAACTAGTTGTAGACAAAATGGAATTAGACCATGTGGGATGAGATCAAACGGGCATTAGTCAAAATGAGTTTAGACCAATTGGCAATTTAAAGGTGTACTCACCGTATCCCTGTCCTTGTAAGAAGAGCCTGACGGATTCAGCTAGCTTAGCAGGCTGCTCCTCTAGAATCATACCACCACAGTCTGACATCTTAATCCACTGGCTACGGGCTGGATCCATACGACCGTTCATCTCAACCTGGTGGGAGCAAATAATGATAATAAAGAATAATAATACTATCATCTATATATATTATATAAATAGTGTACAATCTATCGCGCAATATACTGGATTATAAGTACGACAAATACTAAATTATCCCGAGTGCAGATTTGTTTCTCCGAGGCCGCAGGCCGAGATGATATTGATCTGCACGAGGGATGATTTAGTATTTGGAGTTCATATATTCCAGTAATGTTGCAAGATGGAGCGTTCACTATTTATTATTATATAGTGAATAGACCTCTAGATCTTTGACCTTGCGTAATCTGGCTTTATGTTTGCCAAGTTTTAGGAGCTAATTAAGCTATTGTGACGTATATTTTTGCTCCGCGTATCCATTGTTATTAACTTGTGCGCGCACCATTTTGCTGTTATTATGCGCTGGCGCAACAAGGCAATCGATAAAATCGATACTCTCCTCCTTCATTTAACACGGGCTTTACCCTCCAAAAACCGAAAATTATATTGTACAATATAACAAATTGAAGGTAGGTCACGTGGTACTGACCTAGCCAATCGCAACGCGTATTTTTCTACCACTATTTACTATATATTTTTATTATTTGTAAGATTACTTGTATCTGTTACATTACAGGAAAATGGGCCCATCAGAAATTTTGCATCAGCTTCTGACTCACAATATGGGTTTGCAATTAAATTATCAAAGGTGTTTAAATTGGCCTTTAATAGTCCAAATAGTTCCTCTAAAGAAAAAAAATATTTCAGTTACACCAAGCCCTTGACAATGACCTGCAACATCATTTATATCTGTTCAGTTTCTCCAGCTGATAATCACTTACTGAATCATTAACGTGAGGTGAGTTTGCGCCTACGATGAGCATACTGTTTGCCTTCACACTGCGGACATTCTTCTGTTTGGTACGATCCAGTTCACGTCGGATGTTAAGGTCTGTTCGTCTGTGATTAGACCACAGATAAAATATTATAGAGAGAACTTTGTGAATACTAAATTCTTGGTTACTATACTGACGTTCTTGAGCATGACATTATTCTACATTTGACCCAGGTGGGGTGATGGGTACTTGGTAGAGTATTCTCATATTCAGGAGTCTCTGGAAGCGCACAGAAGAAGTCATATCAAGTGATATGTGCTATAATAAGTTGACAATTATTATTATTCATTATCACTATCATCATCATCATCATCATAACCAACCAAAGATGTCGAAATAATTCATTACCTGATGTATGAGTTGACGAATAGTGAAAGATTAAAAGCATTAACGTTCTTGACAAGTCTCTCTCTGAAGTGTGCCACCAGCTCATGATGTGTTTCCATTGTTCTCTGTGCGGATGGAACATAAAATTGTATTCATTGTACATTGAACTGTGTATTATACAGTGCATATCAAAAACAAAAAAGTAATCCATTTTTAGAGCGACCATATTCCCAGCTGAATTATTTTGGCTATCTATATGTATCATATAACTGAAGACACACTTCCCACCTTTGCAATGATACCTTTCTTGAATTGTAAGTGTAGCGTATAATCATATAGATTGCAAATGAAATTGACCAGTACAAAATCCATCTTTTGCAAGTTTTTGTCAAAGGATGAAAGACTGAGTGAAGACTTTCTCTGGTGTTACACATCATTGCACTAAATCCTATTCAATGCTAAGGGACAGCAGGGACACCATTCACTCACTCTTGTTTCATTTGCTCAAAACTTGCAAAAAATTTATTCTGTAGCTTTCACCTTCATTTGCTTGTTACTCCCTTACTTGTTAAATTTATGACTCAAGATAGGTATCATTGCAAAGGTGATGAGTTACCCAAAGTAGATAAGCTTTGAATATGTCACTCTAAAAATTGGATTCCCTTTTCTTTTAATATGCAGTGTACATGTAATGTAACTAGTTGTAAAAGTAATAAACAGAGTTGTTCAATGTCATCGACGCTATAAAATCTAAATGGTCCAAACATGAATACAGACTAAAAGTGGATGATGGCTTTTTTACAACTCACATGGTTTCAAATCGAGAACAGTCTTAAAATACAAAATGATTGGAATCCCCCTACTGAGTACAGTTTCATTTCTGGCCTGGACAGGGTACATACTTTACAATAGATATGCTACATAAAATCAAATGTTAAGTAATACAAACCTTGCCAAAGTAGTGCCACAGAAGGTATTCTAGTGTGTAGTTTGTCATTCCATTCTTCCTCAGGTAGTATGCTGACAGCTGTTAAAGTAAAAAAAAACAAAAAAACAATGCATTATTTAAGTACTCTTAAATATTACTACCTTACACCGTTGTACAAATACCAATCTGCTAAAATGCTCCTTTGCTTATTGAACATGAAGAGTTTTGTTTTAGAAAGTCTGAAAACGAATTATTGCAAATCAGCACTAGTTTTAATTTCCTACAGTCCCTGGTTGGATATTTTCAGTTATCCTAAACAAAATTACAGAAAATGAAAGGGGGATGGAGGTTCTGCTGAATTTCAAATAAAACAATTTAAATCATTGATTCAAATTCCAGCTTGATCACAATTCTGAAGCAATAAGTTGTTTTTGTGATCATACTCCTCTTCCTATGAAAAACTTCCATGAAAACTCTCTATCCCACCAAATACATGCAGAAATTTGTTGAACATATCCCCAAGCTACATTCTAATTTTGGGTTTAATGTGCTAAGGTAGCAATAAGTGCATTTTTAATTCCAAGCCCCATCTGAAAATTTGATGTATATATCCAGTTCCTTGACAACAACAATAAAACCCCCAAAACAAAAAAGATCTACAATGTATAATACCTTTTGTTGCATCCACTCTGTCCATGTTGACTGTGTTGAAACGCAGTTGACCAGTATGAGAGCCTCTACATATTCAGGGTGTGCAAGCTACAATGTATAAATGGCAAAATAAGAAAATAGAAGATCAATAAAAAATTGTCTGAACATTACTTTCATTGCAGTTTTACACTGACTAAATGCCCTGCGAAAGCATAATTTCTTAGGTGTTTGTATGTGTGAACAAAGGTTCAAAATTTCATTTCCATTAAATTTTTTTTTTGGGGGGGGGGGGGGGGGGGGTGAAGGGGAATGGCTAG
Source organism: Paracentrotus lividus (assembly GCA_940671915.1). Classification (NCBI taxonomy): domain Eukaryota; kingdom Metazoa; phylum Echinodermata; class Echinoidea; order Camarodonta; family Echinidae; genus Paracentrotus; species Paracentrotus lividus. The sequence continues at coordinate 13,795,545 of CALNVZ010003435.1, read as the reverse complement.
GTTTTGAGAGTCCATGTATACCAGGCGGGAGCTCTATTAGTGTCGAGCCATGATTTAACTCATGGGTATTAAAGTATTTATTTTTATATTTAATTGATATTATAAATATCTTCCTTTGTTTCCAATGATTACTTTTTATCTGACTGAAAGCAGAATCTGCGAATTGAATATATTCCAGGATGGAATATCATTCGATTGTAATTGATGGAAAACTCAAATATTAACCAATTTATTTAGAAATTTCGTCTGGATTATAAAGTTTAATGAGTATGCAGCAAGATTCATTTTTTAAAGTCTTAACAGCCAAAAAGATTATGCTAAACAACATACCTCAAACCTTGTCAAGACATTAGCACCAGCTCCGACTCCAAAGCCAATGAATTTCTTCAGCCTACAACAAGGACAAAAATTGTACAATTTAAGAAAAAATATGAGGATATAGAGCTATACTTTTATTTACCGGTAGTTGTATTTGAAGTAGCCGAAAGCAATACATCCACCTCCATACTTATGAGGGGGGGGGGGAAGGAATCCTTTTCCCCCCTATTTTCTTCAACATCCTTTCTTTTATCTTTCTGGTACAATACAGTAGACTCTTGTTATTATGAGCAAGGCGGCAATTCTCCCTGTCACAATTTCAAACATGTGCATTTGTGTTTTCAGTATACCAAGATTTTTATTGTAACAAGGTATTTGGCTTTTCCCCCGATCACCTTTCTATAATGGGATTAGACTGCATAAGGTATTCTTTCTAATCCTTTTCTATTTTGCTATTCCTTAAACTTGATATTCTATCTCTATCTGAAAGAAAAAATTCATACACTATCACTGGATAATTAATATCACTAACTTTGAAACATTTTGCCGATTACAAATTTATGTATTTTATTACTTAAAATGGCAATAATTTCTTTATTACTTAAAATGGAAAGAATTTTTTCGGATATTTCACTTTTTTAGGGGGCAGTAAGCCTGTATTTTGAAAGTTCTACAAATTTTCTATCTTGTGGGAAATTCTAAGCTAAATGATTACAATATTTGTTTTCTTTTTGATAGAGTGATACAAATATATTGAATAACTGATGAGGTTATAATGTACTGACCTGAAGTGATTGAGGACACTGATAATAGTTTCTGCTAAGTGGTCCATATCTGGATACTCAAAGCTAAAAACAAAGAAATTAAATAACAAAATATAAAACAATAAAATTCACAAGAATCATAATTTTATACGCAATTTTCTCATGACTACCTATCAGAATGTTTTCACCATCAAATTTGTGAGAGATTTACAGAAAATATAGATGTCTTCTTATGATGCCACAAATAGTTTTTAATTCTAGTCACGTACAAATACATGAAACTTTTTTGCCCTTCAAATTCATAAAATAAGATTCAAATCAATATCATACATAAGCTTAATAACCAATAATACACAGCCCTAAATTTTTTAAAGATGATCTAGTGCAGTGGGAAAACTGAACAAAATTATCATGAGCTTTCCTATTTAATGTAATGTAATGGTGTTTAGGTAGAATATCATATTTAAAAGATCCACTGTAAAGGATTGCTCTTCATTTGCCCTAATAATAAAATTCATAATATGACCAAATATATACCCAAAACAGCTGAAATGTTCGAGCGACCATTTTGTGTAGTCCCATAGGCCTACATGCATTTCTGCGAGTATCGGTAATTTCCATCCTAAGCCAAGTTTGGTTAATTTCTTATCATTTTAGGGATTCCAAAGACATCACAGCAAATAATAATGTCAGGTTAATTGCTATCAAGCTTTCCAAAGCACTTTTAGACAGCATCTTCATTCTCATGACCAAAACAATAGTTTCACTTTAAAAGCTAGACACTAAATCTTAAAACCAATGTAAATGTTTTGCATACTTTTCTGGTAGCTGTGCTGCCCCCTGTTCTTGACCTGGTGCATTGACATGATAGACACAGAAGTGTTTCAAGATCGGCTGCATGTCAGGGAAGTTAAAGAAACCCTGGAAACATGACACATCTATAGTTGGAAATAGAACGGAATAATGCACAGAATTGTTAAATGTAATGTCAGTGTTATTCTTATTCAATAAAACAATTTAAATTAATTTACACCAATTTAAAAAATGTCTTGTTTTGTATTAAACAATGTTTTAGTTATAATCTAGTACAAAGTGTCCTAGATCTGTCCCAAATGTGGGCATGTAGATATATACTGGTCATATTCAAACGTGAGTGACACGACATTTGGACTGACAGAAGGGCGCATATCTTTGCACTTGTAGGTTAAGAATGGATCATGACTACCATATTATGTATAATTTAGGAGTGGCATGTGTCATTACCAGTTGGATTTGAATTTTATAATTGGTCCTGGAAATTATGATTAAAAAACAGTGCTTGAGTGACACGACAAACAAAAAGACATGGGTTTCTGACCATCATTGGTTATGGTTGGATTTGTGCCCAAGTAGATCTCGAAAGGGTACCATGAGTACTGGTATATGTACATGAATAGTGTACCTCTCTGACATTTATTGTCCTTATCAATTATTCCCTCTCCGTGGAAAATGGTCCAATTTTATGTGTCGTGAGTGACAAGACACCCAAAACGTGACACGACCAGTGCCTTAAATGCAACAATTCAAGTAAATAACTAGATCAAAATGACCTGTGTGTATATGCCATGTTTGAGTAGTCCATGATAATTACTTTAAGCAAAAAAAATTTGAAAAAAGTGACTTGATATAAGAATAAGAGGCATTTAAAGCACCATAGTCCCATATGTGCAAATTCCTGTTTGATCAATTATTCAGCGTAAGAAAACTGGATCACATAATGTTTGAACTTAAATAATTGGTTGTATTGTAAAGAAGCCTTTGTGTTGATTTCAGATCCTAATTTGCATTTTCAAAGGCACAGCGCCACATTAAAATTTCAGGTAAATGTCCCACTTAGTTTGAATATGACCATACTGTATATTTAGTACATGTTTATTTGTAGGCCTACACTGTTAAAGGATGTCTGATAGGGTAGGGGGGGGGGGCTAGACAACAGGGGTATCACTTTCCTTTAAATGAGTGCTAATCCTTCCATTTCCTTCCGTTTAAAGAAGATACCTCCATTCTCAATTAGCTAGTAAGTAATATATCATATTCACCAGGAAATAGTCATTATACTGGAAGGAATGAAATCACAAACTCTTACCTTCATCACAGCGCCACGTTATCTCAAATTCAAATCAAAACATAAATGGTAGAACTAAATTTACCCTTAATAGTGATACACTGTATAGTGGATGACAAAGTATTAAAAAAAAATTTAAAAAACACTCAAATTATTGCCACTATTTTCTTCGCACAAGCAATCAAATCAAGATTACTTGTGATACATTTGTATATACTTTTGTTTGAATTTGAGTAAAATTTAAACTGCTTTTAACAATTCATCAGTTGACATTATTCAATTTCTGCCATTGTATCATGCATCTTAATTAACATATTATCCAATGAATGTTAAAATTATTACCCAGGTTGTAGGCAAGCTCCATATTAGAGGCATTCAATCAATGACAATTTTTTTCCCTACCCAATACTTATTTAACTTACACGTACCTGGGTCAAGAGAGGAAAATGTATATGATTGATTAAAACTCACGGTTTAATCCCAGATCATGATAGGTCAAGATAGCTGGCTTGTCACGATTTCCTTGGATTGCTACCAACAGGTTTCCCCATTCAGATTCCACAAAGTCAAGCTGAATGACAAAAAATATCAAAATAAATCTTCACAATAACTCATGAAGCTACTGAATATAGTCTTAAAAATTATATCAAGATGGCTGGTTTGTCTCTATTTCCTTGGATTGCTACCAACAGGTTTTCCCATTCAGACTCCACAAAGTCAAGCTGAATGACAAAAAATATCAAAATCAATCTTCACATTAATCATAAAAATTATCACTAATTTTATTATTTACAATAAAGAATTATATATTTGCCTACTTTGCTATTCGTCCTCGAATCGCTTGCC
>CALNVZ010003435.1:13734236-13786849 GCA_940671915.1 Paracentrotus lividus | reverse complement strand
AATCCGAATATTAATCCCCTGGATTTTTGGTCCACTATTGGTTCCATCCTCTATAAACCCCTGCCGCAAAGCATAAGGGCGCCCTCTCCCGATAGGACCACGCCGCCTAACAAATCTGTTAAATAATCTTCCTCTTTACTCTTTCCCGCCTACACAATCCATGTAGCTAATGGACGGGGGTGGAGGGAGGGATTGTAGGCAATATATATATCTTTAATTGTAAATAATAATTATGATTTTTTTATGATTTACTTCAAAAGAATGATTATTTCCTACTTTGCTATCGACAGCACACGATGTTTTCTGGGGAGGGACGCCCTACAGATTTAGTTGACTATAGAATGATGCTGCCGCATGGATAGGAACTATGGAAATTTCCTTCTCACCGCGGGGACATCTTTAAGGTAGTAAGTTGTGAAAGAATTCTGACTTCTCCAGTAAGCGGCTCTAACATATTCCTCAACAGAGACGCGCCCTGGAACAGGGCCCGACGAGCTAATGCTCCTAGTGTCGTGCGCTCTGAGGTTAGTGTCAGAGACTCTGGCTGTAGAGCCTGCAGCTTTGATGGCTGCTACCATCTGGATAAGGTGCTTTGAAGCTGGAGAGAAAGGAGCTTTGGTAATTACGAACAGTTGGTCTGATTTTTCGTAAGATTCTCTTACTTTGTCGCAGTACCACTTTAGGGGCCCTCACGGGGCACCATACTTTATCCTCTCGTATTGACGAAAACTGGTGAGTGGGCGGAAGAAAATTTCTACAGGCCCCGAAGTTTTCTGATTGGTTTTAGCGATAAACCTTCGCGTTGGGGATCAAACGGACACCCCCGTTCTCCATCTTATGTGGCCTTGCGATTGACAGAGCATAGAAGGCTCACTCGTTGTCCTGATGCTACTGCCCAACAGAAAATGTCTTTATCGTTGTGTTCTGCAGAGATGCCGAATGGTAGTGGTTCCGAAAGGATGCTTCGCTAATGCTTCTAACACTTTGGGAGACTCCAAGAGGTACTAACGGCCTGAAAGTGGGTCTCTTGAGGATAGAGAATCGTAACAGGGCTGATATCGAGGAGCAGAAGACACCGACGATACATCTTCAAATCCTATGTGAATAGCCGCGATCGCGGATCTGTAACCTCTTATCGGTGATAGTGACTTTCCTTGTCGTAAAGCGCTGATGATGATCGCTATAGCCGGCAAAGAAGCTTCTCTTGGGGCTATCCTTTCTCTTCCAAACCATCTATAAATGCATTCAGTCTTGAAGAGTAGACCTTTCTGGTGGAGGCTCTTCTACTTTCCACTAAAAGTGAGGCTGCACGTTCAGAAGAAGCCTTCTGCTCTGGCAGACTCCCGATAACGCCAGACGGTCAATCTGAGGTGCTCCGGATGTTCGTGGAGGATCTCTGATACTGGTTGGTAGACCAGATCCTTGCACCATGGAAGTTGCCAAGGGTTCCTCCTCCAATAGAGGAAGAAGATCTTGAACCAGCTCCGGCTGGGCCAGTGTGGTGCGATGAGAATCACGCGATGCTCTGTCTCCCTGATCTTCCCTGAGAACTAGTGGAATAAGTTTGAAGGGGGGAACGCATACGCTTCAGACTGTCGGGAATTGAAAATGCGTCCCACGCTGTCGCCTTCTCTTCCTTTATTTTGGAGCAAATATCGGAAGTCTGTGTTCATGGATAGGCGAACAGGTCTATCCGGAGGTCGTATCTCTGGCTTATCAGCTGAGAAGATCCTTGCCGACAGCGTCCATTCCGACGGAAGAACACTTTCCTCTCGAGAAGGAAAAGTTCCGCTATCACATTTCTCCACTCCTGGGATGTAGAGGCGATCGGAACGATGTTCTCTCGATTGCACCAATTCCATCCATAGTTGAAAGGTCAATCTGTTCAGAGTCAAAGAGTGTGTTCCTCCTTGTCGATTTGATGTATCATTACTACTGTGTTGTCTCGTCAAGATAAGAACTGTCTGGTTTGAGCACCAGGTCCCTGAAATGAATTAGACTTTCCATACCGCTAGAAGAGTTCCAGAAAATTTTATATGCGGTAACGGTGGTTGGGAAGGTCCCATTCTCCTCTGAAACCGATTGTGATCCTGACATGGCCTCCCCAGCCTGTTTGAGATGCGTCCGTGGTCACCGTGATGACGGAAGAGGGCAAGAGAACGGCTTTCCTTGGAGAATAAAATCCTCGTCTAAACCATTGACGAATCAGGATCTTCATCTCCGACGAAACGGGGATCATCTTCCGTGGCGAACTGATGTCAGGCTTTGAAGTGATTTAGAAAGTGATCTGGAAAGGTTCATCAAAAGTCTGCAATCCGGTAATAGGTCCACCAGGCTCGGCTTAAGTAGCCTAGCCACCTTTGCCAAGTTACTGCTTGGACTCTTCTTGCGAAACCAAGGATCTTGCTGGTTGATCAAGGTCTTCTACCGCTCTCTAGGCTGGGTCTTGCCAGGCCTGTTTGCTAAGTCTATGAGCCCCTAAATAAGTGGGCGTGCGTGAGGAGTCAGTTTCTGACTTCTTCCAGTTTATTATAGAATCCCAGTTCTTGCGTGGTCTGGATTAGGAGCTCAAGTGGTCTTTGAGTCTGTCCTCCGAGTTCGCGACTAAGATCCAATCGTTAGAGTAGGAAAAGATTCTGAGTCCTCGGCCTCTGAGGTAGGACATCAGGGTCCCGATCACCCTGGTAAATACTCTCGGAGCTGGTCGCAGACCGAAGGGGAGAGCCTTGTATCTGTAGGGTCTTGCCCCGAACTGGAATCCCAGAAGATTTCTCGGCCGAAACATGCATGGGTACATGGAAGTATGTCGTCCTGAAGGATCAATGAAGTTACTGAATCAAGTCTCTGATTAAAAAATTATATGGGGGAAGAAAATTTGATTACACATTTCTCTCTGGTAACTTTTCATGTAGCATCTCTCTTCTTCTTCATCCATTTATAGGGCAGTAAACTTGAAGCTATTGGTATTCATTTGAGCTGTCTCGGCCATGATCAGTTCATTCACCAACAATGGTAAGGTCAACTTTGTCAGCTGAGGGTTATATTCTCCATTACAATCACCGTCTCTCTATCTCCTTTTCTCTCTCATTCTCTCTTTCATTCCACCTTCTCTGTATCACTCCTGTCCCCCTTCGAGATAATCATGGGCATTCTCAGCGATAATACTATTTTAAAATTGCTATTATCTTTAAAACCACAATGGATATACAACTAAAAGTGTATTTCATATTTCCAATTCCATTTTCAACAAGGAGAGGTCAACTGTGTCAGCAAACTCAACATAGCTCTCCCTTTCTCTCTCTCTCTCTCTCTCTCTGTCTTTTGCCTTACATATTCTCTTCGCTTTCTGTCTTTCTGCCGTATCCTGCTCCCTCTCCCTCTTTCATTCTCATATTCCCACCTTCCTCCTCTCCTCCCAAAGTATTCAAGTGCATCCTCAGAGATTATCTTGCTATTATCTTTCAAATCCTTGTCTAAAATTTAAATATTTTCTATTTCCCATTCCATCAGGGGATACCCTATCTCTTTCATTCTAAGCTCAACAAATGCAAATGGAAACTTTGGACAGATGAACGTAAGGGTCTGGTTACACATGCCAGATGCCTTGAAGTTTTCAAGAGGTATAATATTTGCCATTTTACATGTATTTGTCACTAAATTGTTACTCTCAGTAAAACAACATATTACTGCAGTTTTGTATGGCACAGGGATAAATATTTAGTGAGAGATACTTGCTCACTGTACACTGATGCTCTTTAAATGAACACTGTATCTTGGAACTAAATCATTTGTCTAATCCCTACCCATCATTAAGTTCAAATGCTACAATTGTAATTTTACCATGTTTGAAATTCTGCCATATTTTCTTAGCTGATCTTGCATTTATCAGACTTCACTTTTTGTAAGAATTGTGATTTGTGACTTCTATTGATTCATTATTGTTACAAATTTCTATAGAAAGCAGGTGATACAGGTAGTTCAATATGATGTCAACTCTGTAATTCCATTGTTGAGCAAATGTAGGATACTATTTTTAATATTGAGTTGCGACCTGCTAATAAATCAAGCTACTGGGTACTCATCCATCATTCTCTACAGTCCTATTCATAAAATGACGTTATTGGAACGCAACATCAGAACGGCCACATTTCACGACACATGCTTTAAGCACGACTCCAAACCATGGGTTATATTCCTAGCTTCTGCCGAGCTGAGCAAAGATCTGTTATATTATTAAGCACAGGTCACGTTTCCAACAGACGGTTGAGGTGGTTTCTCAATTGAGTGTACCGAAAAACATCTGAAATAACCATTGTACATGTACTACGTGCCAGTATTAAAAAGCAGTCAGGCTGTGAGCAACATTGTAGCTAGGTCATCACATGTAGTTATTAGACAGTCACAGAGGTTACATAATTGAGAGTACTTCCATTTCCTTCTTTGATGAAAATAAAATCATTGCAAATTCCCTAATCATTCTTACAGATGAAAAGATGAATGTTAAAATTGTGATAATAATTTATCAAGTTTCGCTGATTTCCTTTTTTTTTTCTTCTTCATCTTTTGGGAATCAGTGTTGGCTAACATATTCATTAGGTATAATTCACAACATCAAAATCAAATGTTGATATTGACATAAGTCAACCTTTTCGTTGCTGATTGTAAGTTCAGCACTGTCAAAAATATCATTCAAGAGATTGTTACTCTACAGCAGCCACAGGATGAAGCCATAGCTTTGGTTTATGACAAACTAAACATATCTGACCAAATTCCTTATCACTTTTCGAAAATTCTATTCATCATTTGATGCATTATGCTGTCCAGACTTCATGATTATTTTAGACCAAACAGCCTTCTATCATGTGATTCATGTTTTGGCACTCATTGTACATGTTACTTTGAATAGTTTCCAACTGCCAAGTCTATAACTACCATTTTGAAATTTGATTACATGTTTCAAGGCACACAATATAAATTTTTTCTGTTACCAAAGTCCATAACAATTTTTATAGACAAGGTTGGTGTTTCACCAAGTTGTTCATAAAGTTATGAATGACTTTACGAACGACTAGAACATGTTCTTTGATCTTGTACCAATCACATTCTTAATCATTTAGCACAAGAAATGATCACCAGACATTCAGTTCACTTTTTATTTCCGCAAGTTGAATAACAATTCGTAAAATTGTTCTTAACTTCGGACTTGGCGAAAAACCACCCTAGTGAGTCTTACCTCATAATTGACTGTTGTATTATTCCCTGAGAGCAGCAGTGGCTGACTGGGATCCTCAAAGCCATCAAAGCTCTTTGCTCTAATTTGACCTGCTCTATCAGTCTGATCACCCTTCCCTCCTCCTCCAGCTGCCTTCTCATCCTCCAACTTGGTATAAGTCATCTTCTCAGCCTCACCCTTCGTCTCCATCTCCACATCATCCGCATCTAACTTGCTGTAAGACATCTTGTCTAGCTCACTGAGGAGGAGAGGGTAGGGAGAATAAATGAGATGCTGGGGTATGGTAGGAAGGACACGAGGCTCCAAGGGGGGGGGGGTGTTTCACAAGATATTAGACTTAAAGTTGCACTTAAATTCTTACGTCGTTGTATGCGGTATATTATGTGTCACCTCATTGGTCAGATCACGCTCAGAGGATGTGCACCGTTGAGAAGTCTGTCAATGAGATAATGCCATAAATACAGGATGCTCAATTGCGACTTTAAGTCTACTTGGGTGCTTTGTGAAATACCCCCTGGGCTTGGTTGTTGAATAATCATAATATAACACATGAATGAGATGCTGAGGGATTGTTTGGGGGGCTACATGTAGGAAGGAGATGAGGCTCCAGGGATACATCTTGGATACCTAGCGCCGGGCTAGGCTATTCTGACATGTTTTGTACAGTTGACAGAGCAGGACTCGATTGTTGAATAATCATAATATAACACATAGTCAGTGTTCCTTTGTGGGATGGGAAGGTCACTTTCCTTCAATGAACTGTAAATTCTGATCAATCACCAGAATGTCAACAGAATGAATGGCCAAGATTTTCAGTTGGTTCTAATTTTTATTCTTTAAAAGTAAAGAAAATTATCAATTCTGGGTACCATGAGAGTTATTAGAGTATTAGATCTCAAGGCTGAAATTCCCATATCTATACAGTATTTTCTTGAAAATATGCATGTAGTTATGTTTTCCAAATCATTCATGCAGGTGTAAAGCCTACATGTAGTGCATGCAAACAATCAAGCCAAATACATGTACACTTTTTGGAAGAAAAAACAAGGACAATTATCAGACATATTCAATCAGAATAATACTCAATACAAGTAAACTGTAAAAACTGCATGATATTATCAACTTTTTGCAGCCTAATATTTTCAAATATCGAAGATTTAGATTCATCTTATAGAATTGCAGTAAACTTGTATCTAAGACAAAATTGGAAATGTTATACTTGTGCATAATACATGTACATACTTTCAATTGGACTATTGTTTTGTTGATGTCCCCAGACCAATTTATAGCATCAAATTAGAAACACTGACAATATAATACAAAATATCAAGGTGGATAAAGGCACAATAATTTCATTTGCTTATATGGTAATTGATATTTTAATAAGTGCAACATATACCACCTGGCACCAGAAATAAATGTACATTAATGGGGTAAGAAAAGATAAAGCTCAGAAAATAATGCAAAGGAGAAACAAGACAAAAATAACAAAATAGGAAGACAACAAAGTGCAATAAGACCAAAATGCACAAATAAATAGATTATCACAATTAAATCAAAACAAATAACACAATTTCAAAATCAAATGTGCACTAAATTGTTACAGTAAAATCTAAAAGTTCAAGTTATGCAATTTCCAACATAGAGATAAAAGCCATCCTACATGTTTTTACCTTTTCTCCCAAGACTGTGTGTATGTTTTATTGTACAGTATGTCCAAATGATGTCTAAATTGCAACTCAAAATTATCAAATGCTCTATATCATGGCAGGCTCTTCTTCCCACTTCAGTAGTGCTGTATTAATGATGCAGGCAGTACAAAATGCAACTTTAGTATGTGTTTACCATTGGTTTGGTATGACACATATCTCACCACTGTGTGACGTAGGTATAAGCTTTGTTTATGCTGGTCTAAAGTGTCAATAAAAGAATAGCTCCACTGATTAAGACCACTGATAATACAAAATGATAGTTGTTGGTTGGTCATGAAATAATACCCCCTGATGACATCATGACCTGAATGGCCTTCGTCCGTATACAATTTCATTGAAGCACAATATTGAGGAGTAATTATTGGGTTATGGTCATGGATGACTTTGTAAATATGGTGCATGAAACAGGATGTTAAACTGCTATTTTTGCTTTTTGATAGTCATCAAACTAAAAATTGATTTGTGTTGACTTTTACACGAAGTCATCAAAGTAAATGTAACTACACTGTAAATAATTAATATGTACAATTCAATTTTTGTTCTGCACTTCTGTATTTCATCTCATCTTAACACTCTTCACCCCCGTAAGTGGAATAATAGATGGGGACTGATGGTGATGTTTATCCGAATCTGCTGAAAAAGCACCCATAATTAAAAGAGCCCTCCCTACATAAAGCGTACCACTGAAGGAAATAATATATAATTCAAATAAAAAAGTACAGACTTAGCACAAGCAAAAATATTTTTTATGAAATAAAAACTTGGCTCCAACCCTCCACCATGTTAGCCCAGTTTTTAAAGCAGAAAAAATGTATTTCAAAATACATCCCCATCCCTACTCTCATTCCCCTATAAATTATAAATGCATAATCCATGTATGTCAAACATACTTAGGCAAAAGCTGGTTGAGGAAGACCCAGTTGTTTATTTAAAAATTATATTTAAAGTATCATTGGTCATTCAAAGTTTCCGAACTTGTATAGTAAACCTTTCAAGAAAGCCGAACGTGCCTATTAAAATACACATTTTTCTTGTATGTATTCCTTGAAGTTGGATAATGGTGATGTGAAATTGTTTATTCCCACATATAGGATAATGCATACTATATATCTAACACATGTACATATGGTGTTAAGTACATGAACATATGCCACCCGTGCTGTATCGACACAGATCACATCCATCACGATCCCTAATCATTATGCACCCTCACCATCATCATCGTCGTGGTAACCACATGTGCAACGTATGTCTGGCAGTGGCTGTGACATATATCATGCATACATTGAGACAGCACATCCTTCACTCATAGATAATGCATGAAGGGCATGTTGCAAGCATGTAGCAGATGCATAATTTTCTTCATGTTGTGATTGTGTACACGTACGTACATGAAAGCCTCCAATTTCCAAACACATTCACTGCAACTTACATAATTTAGGCATCACCTGCTCCCACACTATGTAGGCCTACAGGGCTCTACATTAACCTTTAAATCTGGAGGTCCAAAATGAAATTTTGGGGTCTCTGCGTAACAGAACCATGTAAATTAGATCCATGTTTCACTTGGGGAAATTTTGGGACCTCAAGTGTACATACATTGTATCTCCATGGACGCCTTAAATTGGAAGTGATACGTGCCATATAAGAACTGTACTTATCAGTTATTATCATTATCTTCTCTTTGAGTGTGAGTTTTAGTCACCTTCAACCTTTAGGCCCCACACCCACACTTTCAAATCATGCTTTTAGGCTGGCTCAATACAAGTGCATCCATTGAGCATTAATAAATACACCAATGTATACTGATTAAAAAAAAACTAAACAAAAAACAAAAAACAACTAATCATATTCAACAAGGAAAGAAATCATTCAGGACATATGCAAGCAGACGCAAGTGATTAAACCTGGTGTATAGTTTTGGTAACAAAAAAGGAATTGGCACAAAACCGATCAAATATAGTCTCATGATGTCCACATTGCACTAAAAGATATGTGTGAGAGATCTTGTGACATTGCTTTCATTATTTCCGATGAATTTCATTGAAATTTTTTTAATAAAGCGTAATGCAACTGCCGTTTAGACCTCTGCTGAGAGTTTCGCACGCCGGAGGTTACGGTGTGAATAATGCGAACGATCTGTGTGTAACATGCACACAAGAGAATCCCCATTGGTTTTCCACGTAAGCCCTAACATGAGTCGGATCCCCAACTTAGCTTTTTTATACTTATATTATGAAATAAAGACACTAAACAAGATTTCAAGTACTACAATTTGCTTTATTGTTATTGGATTCAATCTTTCATAATTTATCTAAATGCGAATCAAAATTATTTTTTCTTACTCCCGAAACTATACACCAGCTTTAATTTTGACATGTTTTTTAAAAATGTTTTTTACATCAGTTTTGTTACTCTTAGAGTGTGTTCAATGTCCACTTTCAAATTTATACGCCAACATGAATCATGATACAAAACGCAATTACAAAACGCTGATATAAAGAGAAACAAAGAGTGTGTTCATTGTCCCCCATCCCCGGTCGTAAAAGTAAACGTGTTTCAAATCTTGATTCGGAGGAAACTTTAAACGCCGAAAAAGATGCTTTTTTGAAACACAATCAGCTTAATTTTACGACCATGAGCATCGCGATTGCAACGAAATGCGACACTGAACAGGATTGAGTTTTCAAACGTGTTTAAATGTGCTCTCGCAGTGGAAGCTTCCGGTGCAAGTGAAAAAAGGAGAAGATGTTTGTTTTTGAGAGCGGGGAATTTAAAGACGATTAAAATATAATCAGCTTTAAATTTTCCACATTGAACGGTGTACCTCTGATCGCGTTTGTGTTTGTGTTTTGTAATTGCGTTTTGTATCACGATTAATGTTGGCGTATAAATTTGAAACTGGACATTTAACACACTCTTAGTACTTCCAACAAACCATATATACAATTACAAAGAACAAGTTGCATTTTAATACATACATGTACACGAACCATCTCACATGAAACAGGAAAAAGTACAACTTTCTGTGACAGCAAACAAGCCAATACATATAATCCTAGCTTTAGCTATTGAATCACCGTTGTAGCCTTGCAATAAAATTTATGCCAGTGATATTCCAACAAAAGAACTTTATCAAACAATTAAAATATTTTAATTTGATAAGTATTTGATGAATGGGTACAAACAAATAATGTAAATATCAAAAACCATGAAACTTAACTACTACATGTATACTGTAAGCAATGAAACTGTGGTCTATCTTCATAAACCAAATAAGTTGAGTGTATCCAAGCTGAAAATGTCACCATAATTAAAGGTTTTATAAAATTAGAAAAATATTGTCCATTTTTCGTTAGGAGGAATCATTAGAAGTCACAATTTACCACCCATTTTTTCCAAAACATTTTTGGTAATCAAGGACAATCATTTGAAAAGCCCATAAATGCCATTCCCGCTGTATAAGCCCCGCCCCTAAAATTCATAGAAGCGATATCGTAGTCACGTGACTGTGACGTATTGTGAGTAAGCCAGTCGCACGGACAGCACAGTGCATGCATGTAGAGGCATTGAGACACCGAGCTGGCGGGGCTGCTATATCAATGCTCCCGTTGCACGACGACTATAACTGTTCTTTCACACATTACATTGGTCACTAGAATCTTGATTTTGGACACGATTTCATCAATAAATGTCTAATTTGTGTGTAGATAAGGGTTATAGTAAGACCACTATGGATGAGGGCCTATAGCTTTTTTACATACATCGTTTTCCAAAAGAGATTGAAAGCTTTTGGAATTTGGAAAAGTAAGTCAAGCCTACTTTACTTGAGCAGACTGGCTTACAAATATTGCAGTGAGTTTGCCGGAGTTGACTTTAAAATATTCCTAATTCGATATGAAGGAAATGAGAATACTGTTTACGTTGGTTTAGACCTACTGACAATTAATAACATCTCTTCTACTTAGAGAGTCAATTTTGATGATAAAACAGTCACTGTGGTATAGTTGCATAGAGCGAAGGCAGGACAGTTATGCAATATCCCACAGGTGAATATTCCGTAATGTATACACGAGACGAGATCAGACTCTGTACATGTACTACAGTCTGTGAGTGAGATGTGTATTCGCATGCTGCAGAAATATGCTGATGGGGGCAGATATTGTCCCAGGAGTACATCGTGTCGTATATACTAAATACACATACGACCTCATAGCTGCCCGTATCAGCTCATAGCTTTGCGGTCTACACCATAGAGTTAAGGGGCTGTCCCACTGGAGGCGATCGTTGTTGCGACAACTGGCGATCTTGCTGTTGTGGAGTGTGGTAGCAAGTTGTTGTTGTAGCCTAGATTAGATAGAGTCGTATGTAGGTTTATAATCGCGTTTTTAAAGATTAACTCCTTATAATTATGAAATTATCAGGTTGTCGCCACAACGATCGCCGCCTGTGGAACAGGCTTTACATACCCCTTGTGGTCTACACACACATAAACTCCTAGTCCAATATGCAGTCGTTATGTTCATTGTAGGTACAACAATAGTGCACTAAACTTACAGGGACACCCAAACGACTGTTAATGCTGTTACGATAATGCAAAGCACAGAAAGACAGACGAGGATGTTTGGTAGAAGAATGATAAAATTACGCAAGATTTGAAATTTTTGGCGCAAAATTGTTCACTGATGATGTGTGACAGATAGTTCTTAAGACTTTCGTATACTAAATCTACATTCATTCTTCTTCAATTTTCGTTAGTTTTCTCTGGCCAAGAAGGAGTCCAATATGCGTTTTGTGACATACACGCATTATGCCAGTCTCCGTGTGTTTTAGGGTCTTACTTTTAATACGTCATTCCGCTAAGGAACAATCAGCTCACAGGGTTTCAGAAATGTCACCAAAGCCTATAGTTTTCACATTTTTCGTCAAATTGAGACTTTATTATGAAAAACATTTCACTTTCGTTTTTAGAAGGTAATTATCCGCTGAATAAGCCCAATTTGTTTCTTTATTTTGTAAACCTTTAAAAATTTTATATAATTGTTATTATGTTTGTAACTTTGAAGACATTAACTTCTCTAGATCCCGCAGCATTCACATTTTCCTTTTTTAAAAGTTACATGATATACAACTTTTTAACAAATAATAAATAAAAGAAGACAAATGCGGCTGCGTTTCATCTGCCTCTGCTTAAAAAAATGGAATTCCAGACAATGACCTTTAAGACCTAGTCCTTGACCTCCCTTGACTCAAGATATAGTCCTACTAATGTACTAGTACTAGATTTTAAAGTTTGAAATTCTTAATTGGTTCTTGGTATAAAGCCTACATGATAATGAGGCCAATCTAGAAATTCACAAAATGACCTCTGTAACCATTAACCTTTGACCTACATACTCTAAAATCTAATGGATTCGCCTTCTTATGGTGGTACACACTAAAGCTTGAAGATTATACTTCAAATGGATTAGAAAGATAATCATGATAACAAGGCCAACACCTGAAATTTCATGTGACCTCTGTTACCCTTGACCTATGTCTCAAAATCCATCAAAATTGTCTTCCTAATGGTATGTTATCACTAAGTTTGAAGTTCATACAGTACTTCAAGTGGTTCTTGAAATATCGCAATGAGGCCAATACCTTGAATTCACAAGTTGACCTTTGTGATTAAGAATTAATCAGATCATCTTCCTATAGTGATACATAATATTATCAAGTTTTGAATTTCATATCTTAAGCAGTTTTTTGATATAAATGATGACTTTGAATCATATTAAACAATGTATGTAACATTATGAAATAGAGGGAAAAAAAATCTTTCCTTGAGATAACATGATGAAGTAACAAATACCTGAAATTTTATAACTTGACCTATGACCTTTGACCTATATCTTCAGGATAATTAGATTGTCTTCTTATATGGTATTATGCAGTTTGATTTTATATCTAAAGAGGTTATTGAGATACACAAGAATAGACTTGGCGTTACGTACGGACTGAAAGCACAACAACATAATACCTCAGGCAACACCTTACGTGCCGAGGCATAAATGGGGGGGGGGGTAATGAGGTTAAATTTTTTGGAAATGCATTCAGGGAAGGGTATTAAACATGCAGATGTTAGCAACCTATTCCTTCTTTATTAGCAATGCATAAAATGGAGATAGGGTCTACTTACTTTTGATTCTGGAGCTCCATTCTGTTTTGTAATGGTATGCTTCTTTTCTTGAGGAAGGGAGTGCAAAGCAAATATCATTACTCTTCAATATCAAAGAACAAAGTGTTACATTGAAAATTTAAAAAAAAAAAAAAGGTGTAGTGGAAGCAGAATAGAAGTACATGTACATCATTGTGCACTAGAAGTTTATATCCGAAGGTAGCAGTATGAGTACAAGTTTTGTGACTGGACCTGAATTTTGTTTGTATGTTTTGGAATGTGGGTACTGCTATGTCGCTGACATGACAGGGCTGTGTAGGGCTAAAGTTTATAAGCAGTATTTCCAAGCAGTTTTACTGAACAGCATTAATCAAATGCATTTATCAAATGCGCACATTTATTACATGTAATCTAAAATAATTCACACGCGATGTGCTACTGCAACATTCTCACACATGGATTTTCAAAAGTAAAATGACAAAAAAAGAGACAAAAACACTTGAATTGAAATTCCAATGTTTTCTCAAAGAGCAAAAATTGCCAAATTAGCAGATTTATGATTTGGTAATTTACCAACTTTTTCCTTTAGAAAATGCTTGTTTGGAATATGAAGGAAGGGCCTAAGTCTGCGCACCTAAAATTTGACCTCAATTTCAATAAAAAGCAAAGTATTATTTTAAGATTCTTCAATGTTATTCCATTCTTCATATTCTATTGATCAATAAAGCAAAAAATTTCAATAATTAATTTACCAGAACAATGTTTTTTTTAACGATTTTTCGAAGGGCTGTCATTTTGTGTTACAGAATTGAATAGTGCCCACGTCTGCGCACCAACTCATTTTGCACGCAAGTTTTTGACTTTCACTTTTAGAGAATGGTTGAAATTTTCAGGGTAGCAAATATAACTTGCTGCAAACCATTTTTCATCAATTTTTGTGCAGTTTTTTATCAAAATGGATTGTTGAGGTTAAGATTGCAGGTTGATATTAGTTAGGGGCTTTGTTTGATAAAATTAGCGCATTTACGTGGTTGCGCAGACATAGGGACCGCGCAGACTAAGGCACTCTCACCATACAGTTTTCACATCACTAAAACGCTGTGTGCACGAAGAGAGGTGCGATCAATGTGCTATCGCATCAAGTTTGCAACTTTATTTTCTGCAGGTATATTCGTTGTGGAAGTGTGATAAATATTTAAATAAAACTGAATTCATGAAAAATGTCGGTTGATATGATCCACCTCCATAATATTATCAAGGTCTATGTGTATCAAATGCCTATTCCTTATAAAAATATGTGTAGGCCCTATGACATACATACTTCACATTTTTATTAACACTGCAAAGAAGTTTCAGAACAAAACATTGCACAGCCACACAATGAGTGAATGATTAAAATCTAAATCTTTTATTCTTTTTAAAAATTATAAATTTGCCAGGTGATTTGGATATTGCAAGCTTTGACCAAATATCATTTGTAGAGCATATAGAGTATACCTATTGGTAGATACTTCTGAGGTGAGGATATCAGCTATCAGAATAGACATAATGATGAATGGTAACTGTATCAACCATCAGGCATCAACTCAAAATGAGATAGCTCTCCACTTCCACACACACAGACACACACTCCAAAATGAGTAAACACGTTCAATCGTAATCAAACAGTTTCAGTTTCACGCCTCTAACGCAACAGCAATCACTTACAGACACCTACAAACTCCCATTCAGATCAAACAGATGAAATATTGAAATTGATACTGATATATAGTTACCTTCTTCCTTGAATCCTTAGCTGATTATATTCGCAATCGGACTTACGATGGCGCAGTATACAGATACGTGAATTAGGCAACCTAGCGGATATTCCTATTGCATTTGGCCGAAGCTCTCCGGTTAAAACATGACTCATTCAAAGCCATAAGTCATTCAACATCAAAATGGTCCTTCCTCTTTGTACGGCGAGGAATGCTTTATAGCAAACCAACAAAAGATCAATTTATCATTTTCGCTCGCACGATATCGCCAGAAATAGAATAGCGCCATCTGAAAAAAGGTGACAAGTACTCAGATCTGACAGAAATCTTTCGAAGTCTTTTGAGAAATATCAGCTATGGCTTTGTCGATGAAGAAAGCAACGGGTGGTGTAAGTATTAAGTTTAAATGACTGATTTTGTTTAGCGATGATTAGGCGGTTTTTGTGAAGCTCCAGGCAGATTTTTTAATAACTAAAAAATAATATTCATTTCATTACAGTCCCACATGAGCGTGATTTTGTTGGTAATAGATGTGGTTATAACTTGCTTTGCTTTGATTGACTTGTTTTGCTGTAGCACTTTTGACAGTCGACAAGAAGTGTTTTCTAAATAATAAATTAAATTAATTAAATTAACAAATAACCAGATATATGTATGAGCAACATTATAAAAATGCAGATAGATCTAGATCTAACAACACGTTAAAGATGAAACATTATAAAACTGCAGATAGATCTAACGTTAGGTCTAACTTTTGTCTTTTAGGCCTAACTTAATTGATGAAACATACATTCAAATCAGGAACTTTAGTCTTACTAGTAAAAAAAAATGCAGATGGATGGTTTTTAATTTTGGGCATGATTTACCCATCTTTACTTTTTAATACCTCCCCTTTTTTGCCTGGACTGGGAAAGGAATTCATTGACTTTTAGTCTATGACTGTAAGATAATCCTATTTCATTGTTTTACTTAACTATACACAGCCCCGTTGCCGAAGGCGACGGGGCTGTACTTCCACCACCTCCATTTACAGCGAAATAATCAGCGATGATGAGCGATCAGGTGATTATACTGGTTAATATGATGAATCTAATGTTCAAATGTAATTCAGCGGCATGTATGATATTTCAACATACGGCCGTTGAAAAACTGAAGTATATAAGAGCTTCTTGACTTACCAAAATGAATTTTCCGTTGGCCTTGTCTCTTCTGATAGTGTTGGTGCCATCGCTGCCATTTTCTATGACGTCATTTTACTGTGCGAAGACGTATTTAACTCTGTGGCGAAGACAACGCACGCACGGAGAAATATACGTTGATGGACTCAATTTTCCTGTATTTTTCTTCATTATTAGTTGATTACTTCATGTGAAACATTCGCAGATGTCACCAATTCGAGGAAAAACTTCAAAGATTTGATTCAATGTGAGTATGAATTCAAATAAGGTATTTTTGACCACGAAATTTGTGGTCATGTATAGATATTTTCAAAACTTCACCAAATATGGCTTCTGGTTCGTCAGTTCCCGTCGCTTCGCGACGGGGGCTGGTCGGTTTATGTTTTACTTAAAGTTTTAGTGCGTTAGGTGCAGGTGAAAATGAAGAGAAGTACATCATCATATTCATTACTTTAAAAATTTGATGACCATTTTCTTTATTTCATGTTCCAACGTATCTTTTCCAGAATAATTTCATATATCTGTAGTTCTTCAATTTCAGTGTAATGTTAATGACAGCCCCAGAAATGTTAGCTGTTTAAACATCTTTGTCTAGAAACTAAATGATATTTTGCAAAAGCACATTTCATTAAGGATCACAGGATGTACCTCTCCTCGTATCCAGATGATGATGATTCACTCTAGATAAGTTTTATCAGTCACACAGATTCTACAGAACCAATTTCACGGAATAGATAATAGAAATTTGATGTATACTAGTGCATGCAAAAGACAGGGCATGAAATGGTACCTCTTATTTGTTTATTACAATGCTCATAAGAATTGTATGTAGTATGGTTTTGAAATTATCAAATTGGTAAGAAATCAACTCCTCTTTACTGAGAGTCACATGCACGGCAATCGTACTTTGATTTCCATTTACTTATACTTTGCTATCACGTTAACTGTTTAATTTGCAGGATGATGATGTGAATGTCACATTTGAGGATCAACAGAAGATCAATAAATTTGCAAGGAAGAGCAATAAATTAGGTGAAATTCAGGATGAAATAGCAAACAAGAAGGTAAGTAGATCTATTAGTGATTTGCTAGAATTAACACTTAATGGAAATTCAACCCAAGGAGAGAAAAAAAACTGAGAGGAGTAGTTAAAAAAAAGTTTCATCAAAATTGGTTAGCAAGTAATTGAGTTATATGAGTTTGAATAGCCTGTTTTACTTTCTATGGCATTCCTATTGAAATCAAATTTCCTCTACTATCTTTCAAAGTTCATTTTAACCCCTTATGTGCTTTACGTATGTCATGAGAAAATATATTTCACATTCCATTTATCAATCATGTCAGGAGGAGACAATCAGAAATATAAGAAATAAAAAGTGAAGATGAAAATCTGTTTACAAAACAAATAGAAAGTTGTCCACATAATCTGCCAATTTGAGGATCCCATAAAAAAAAAGGATATTGCAGTAATAATGTTTTAGTACAAAATACAATGCTTCCTCAAACGGGTATTCAGGTACCAAATGCACTACTTGAACAATGTAAATTACAAATGCCCCCTTTCCCTGAGCTTCCCCCTTTTTTGGTTAATTAACAATTTCAGTATATGACCTCTTAATCTTACTTTTTGTCCTCTCGAATGTAGAAAGATCTTCAAAACCTGGAGGATGCCAGTGATGAGTTAACATTGGGAGATGATGATGCCTGCATACCATATCCTTTTACTACTGATACATCAGTCTTGTAAAAGCTATAAAAAGTCATAGGTTGTGACTTCTACCTGCACACTATGTCTGAATTAGTTTTTAAACTGTCAGTCAGCGAGAGAATTCCAGATATAAAATTTTTCTTTATAGTGCTTTATTTGACTTGCCAGCATGTTTAAATTTGAGATATAATTTTCTTTTTTTTCTCTCTTAAAGGGGAAGGAAACCCTAGGAATTCATTAAATTGTACAAAATAGAAAAATCAAAGAAGCTGATCAATGAAAATTTGAGAAAAAATGAATGAATAATAACAAAGTAATGAGCATTTGAATGTTGTGATCACTACCGCTATGGGGATCCTCACATTGGCAACGGGCCCAAGATGGGCTATGTCATACATGAACAACTTCCCAATTACTTTTGTACATATTTCAATCAAATTGTCTTTTTTATTTATTCTGTTAAGAGATCTGAGATTTTTTTTTTCATGGGAGGACATGTAATACAGGTTCACAAAATATAATAATGGGTAAATAGTCTGTACTACCATTAGAATGAGGAAAAAGAAGTATTTTTGGTATTTTTGTGAATGTCATATGGGAGAGTTGTTCGTGTGTGACATCACACATCTTCGGCCTGTTGCCAGTGAGAGGATCTCCATAGCGTTAGTGATCACAACATTCAAATGCACATAACTTTCTTATTATTTATTCAATTGTTCTCAAACTTTGTCTGTTTCTTCGATTTTTTTTTGTTTCATACAATTCAGCTGAATCCTAGGGTTTCATTCTCCTTTAATATAGTGTCCATGTAATTTTTATTATGTGCAGAAAAGTCAATTTAGAAATAGTTAATTCATTTGTAATTAGTGAAATGAAATGTTTAAAAGAAAGCTTTTGATTTATATTTATCTGCTTTTGGTTACCAGTAATTTTCTAAATTTCCCCATTCAGTTATAAACAAATTGTACCTGTTGAATCCGCAAAATCAACAATCTTGTGAAGAGAATACATTTACAGTGAAAACTTTCTATAATGAGACTCTCAGGATTTCGCTTGTTCTACGATGGCTTCATAAATAGCTTGTTATATCAGATATTTTTCACTTTCTACCTATACTTTATGTCGTTTTTCATCAAAGCCTGTTCAGCAACTGGATGAGGATTTATTTTGTGTTGCTTCCGCAAGTAACACTCAACATGCTTCTTTTGTTTTGTTTTGTTTTGTTTTGTTTTACAATGTTTTTTTTTTTATCAGATCTCTTTATATATGTTTTTATTTTCACCTTGACTCTCTGCATCACATATCAGATTGGTGAGGTATTCTTCAACCAGAACTTGGAAGATGCCCAGCAGTCTGTGGAGAATGCCAAGGCCAGGATGGAGGAGGAGATAGCTGCCCTGGATGCCCAGGGAGATGGTCTCAAGGGAGAGCTGGGAGAACTCAAGGCACAGCTCTATGCTAAGTTTGGAAAGAACATCAATTTAGAGATGGAGGATGATTGATGATGATAGGATCATAGAAACTTTGGACAGTATTTGAAGCTGAATGTGATATATTTGTGTGTTTTTATACGTTTTTTCGAAGCTTGCATGGAGCATCTTGAGCTGTGGAAGGTATCAAATGGAGAACGGATGTTCAGCAAGATATTTGTGATGTAAAGGCAAATTTAAGTATAAAATTCTAGTGCAAGTACTTTAATTCAATTAGTATTTGTATGATCCCATATTTATTTGAAAAATTTGGCCCATGACAAAGAAGATTGGAGTTCTTACAAAATTAGTATTTTTGGATGTATTACAGTTATCGATCAAAAATTTAAAGTGTGTCTCTTTGAACATTATACATCAGTGTCAAATAGCTATGTTAAAAGTAATAATTAGCTATGTTACAGAAATACAGACAGTTTAATTGTTAATGTACCTGAGCAAGGTATATATCTGTAGCCTCAGTAAAAGTATATGCTATGCACTCAAATGTAGTGTGTTGTCTTTTTGCTGGACATTACATATCACCCCAACTATTCACCAGTTATTAGACTTTGGCGGTATTTCTTTTCTTAATGCAAGTGGAAAAATTATGAACTTCGTAGTTATCAATTTCCTTTGATCATAAACCTCTCGCTTAGTGACCAATTGAAAACAATCAATCAGCTAGCATGTTATTCTACCAACCTTTTATCCCTCAGAATACATCAAATCGTTAGAATTTCATGCATCAGTACAGTTAATCCATTGAGGACTGGGCCCGAATATATTCGGGCTAAGGTCTATGGGAAATGCGTGTTATAGCCCAAATCAGCTCGTCTCCAAAAGGTTAAATGAAATGTCATCAGTACTGTTTCTTATTTTTACTTGATTTCTTCATGACCAAAACTGTATTTTCTGTTGAATAACAAGAAATTTAAAACAAATTTAAACTAAACCCAGTATCATATTGATTGAGGAGTTGGAATTTGGAAAACTTAATTTGATCAGATGCACCCGACACCTTTTTGTACCTGATTAAAACTGTTTGGTTATTGATAGCTTTACTAAAATTATAAACTGATAAGATCACGGCTTAGTTGTCACCATCTCATATTTACAATGAATTGTGTTTATGGTACCGTAAACACTACAAGCAGTTATAAGATCATTTTTATATACTTCCTTCTTTTTAATCCCTATTGTACATGTTTTCCAATTTTAACCCTAATCAGACTGGGGGGGGGGGGCATCATGGCCCCCCCTCGACATTTTCGGCGACCACTCCGCCGCACGAAATTTTCTGATCGCGCCGCTTGCTGAATTTTTACTTTTAAGCTCGTGCATCTTTTTGAAACCATTTTCAAACAAAAATGGTCGTACCGTTACGACACTGCACGATTTTCAAAAATATCCGTCACGCCGAAAATGGCTCAAAACGTGATTTTGTGTACAAAGTCAAGCAAATTGAGTTTTCTCACCTAATTCAATAGTTATGATTATTTTCACTTTCATTGGCGAAATCAATTTATTTTAGCATATTTATGCTTAAAAATGGTCTTAAATGATTTTTGCGTAAAAAAAAAAGAAAAACAAAAGGTCGAAAAAACAAAGAAATACATAAGAAATTCATAAAACAATAAAATACATAACAAATTAAAACAATAAAATACATAACAAATTAATTTTGAAACGAGAATTTTTTTCTAGTGCAATTGTTAGGAATGCTATAAGGAATAATAATACACAAAATTAGCATTCTAGGAGCTTTATTTTTTCAATTAGAGCAAAAAGTATGATTTCATGCATAAATTAGCATAATTAATTCATATAAAAAAAATTAATATTATTTTGGAAAAAATAACAGCGCAGTCTTGTAGATTACATGGCTCACTACCATCGTGCAAATTTTTGGTGCGGTCGCGTGATCGGCGGCCGAGATCTTAGGGGGGGGCCATCATGCCCCCCCCCCCCCAGTCTTGACAGCTACCAAAACACCCCAGTCTGATTAGGGTTAAGCACTTCATCCAACAGGAGCTCATGGTACATTTAATCATAATATGCAAATTTGATCCAATAGAGATTACAGCATGTGTTGACCCAAGGAAAAAAAAAAGTATAATCTGTGCAAATGATTTGCTCTGTTTTGTTAATAAATGTATTAAAGTAAATAATCTTGAAATTATTTTTTTCCCCTTTGTCTTTCAGATGGTACAGTCCACTCCTACAATTAGGGGCCTTGTACATGTATGAATTTGCCTCTCACCAAGGGTTTACAGAAGTATTTTCTATGAATATGAACCTGGAGACAATCCACTCCTATGAAATGCCTTGTTCTAACAAGGTATTATAACAATTGGAATATGTAGGGGAGAGCGGGGTTATATGGAACATTTTTCACAAAAATGGCCATAAAACAAAAGCGGATTTAATTCAAGAAACAAAAAACAATCAGCTTGAGTGTATATATATGTATGCTAAAAATGCACCACACAAAATTCTTAAACTTAGTGATGGTTCCGGAAAAATCCATCTTTAACGAGACCATGTCAAGTGTTCCAACTAACCCCATACACGGGGTTAGTTGGAACAAGGTATGGGGTAAGTTGAAAAATTGTGCATGGTATCTTTAGAATTATTTTTAAACTACCTACAACATTATTGCATGGGTTCAGCTGACTTGCTTTATTGATTCCAATTAAAATATTAAAGATTGGTGTTAAACTTTTTTTGGTACTTTTATGTGTTATTACACTTAATAGCATCCACTCACATACAGATATTCTGAAGTCTTGTGAAGTAGCATTTTGTAATATATGTTGTTTAAACCAAAATAAAATTGTCCAATGTGCACTAATATACATGTATAGGAATATTTCGGAACACTTCATCAAATTATATGATTTTTATTTTTTTATTCAGCTGAAACCTATTTACTTAGTACATGTTCCAACTAACCCCATTCAAAATGTTCCAACTAACCCCAGAGGCCCATTTGATATTTGTAAGCTTAAAGCACAAAAGAGGGGCAACAACATGCCACATATTTAACCTTGTTTTGTAGCTTGGTATAACTCTTTGTTATACTCAAAAACTGGCCAAGTTAATTTATGATCTTCTTTGGGATAATAAAACATTTGTAAAAGTGACAAAATTTACTCAGAAGCTGAAAAAACAAACATTGCTTTCTAACTTCACGGGGCTTGAAGCATGTGTGCTGTCTAAAATGTGGTGGATGGCAGTTGCTAATAGCAACAACCTGAGGGTAGATTTGCATAAATATATTTATAGCCGTTAGAGAAAATTACAATGTTTCAACTAACCCCGTGTTCCAACTAACCCCACTCTCCCCTATATAAGGAAATGGACCAATTTTTAACCCCTCTCTCTCACACACACACACACACTTTCTCGCTTTACTTTCAATATTTGCTATAGGCCTTGGTCTTCCCTTGCCTTGTACTATTTCTTGATTGTATGTGTTCGCTCTACTTCGCGTCAATTTTTCACAATTTCTCCCTTCCTCTCTTCCTTGTCAGACAGAAAACTTCTGAAATGTACACACAATGAAAATGCAAGGGAGAAACACAGTTGTCTTGAATAAAACACCTTTTCACATTTTCTTCTTTTTTTCCTTCATATCCACTACATTAAAAACAATTAAATGTAAACAGCCCACTTCTTACAAGAATAATTGCCACTCGAAACTCAGTACATAACTGCTTATCTACATATTTACATTAAAAAGCTTGACATAATTGCAATTTTAACAACTTAATAATTAATTTTCAATTCTTAAAAAGAAACATCGCAATTATTTTTATTCAACCTTTTTTTAATGCACTTAATCTGTGAAGATTAAAATTTTTCTTTTTGATATTGGGGTAACTTGTCCTATGACTTCAATGAAACAAGGACAATCACTGTATGATTAGGAAAAGAAAACAAATTTGGCAATTACTACATGTATATGATCAGAAAAAGAAAAAATATGGCAAGAGTTCAAAGCAGTTTGCATATAAAACTCATAAATGGGATATATTCCAATGCATGCTACTAAACCAAGTCAATCGACTTGGAATAGTCTTTGCATCTGAATATTTCTGAATAGCAAACACATTCTTTATGAATTTAACAACGAAAACACCAACTGAACACAAATCTAAACTGCTTTGCGATCTAGGATCTAATATCCGGTTGCTTAGCTGACTGTGTACAGTATGCTTATATTTATTTTAATGACATGAGAAAATACATGTATTGAAGTTATCTTTTTGAGCTACCATTATTAATATGTAGGTTTAGAGATACATATATTAGGTGTAGAGTTTTTGCTATATTTCATGTAGCTTCATTGAGTGTGTACATTATGTGTGGAAATAATTTCCAAACATTTCATAAAAACATTTCACTCTGAAATGTCATGAATTAAAGGTAATCTAAAATCATTTTTGAAATTTTGTTTAAAGGAGAAGTCAATTTGAAACTGATGTAATTAGAGATATCAACATGTAGCCAAACATAAATTCTCATAAATTCAAAACAACTGTTGATCTTTGTAGCACCACAGCAAACTAAGGCTTTTAAACAAAATATCATGGATATACTGTATATCTTGTACATTATGCAACCCAAAACCATCAAAGCAATCGCAAATATAGAACAGTATGACATTCAGAAGTGTATAAACGATAAGTTGGTACAAAAAATACAAAAAAACAATTCACTGATGTGAGTAAGACACCACAAGTTGAACAATTATTTACAAGCCACATCTACTTAAAAAAACACCATTTAGAGACAAAACATTTCCGAATTTATTTACAAACATCCAAAATCTATACATGCACAAAGTATCAAAAGAATAAATATATATCTCTCTATATTCATCTATCAATCATTTACAATTTCCTGTAACCCAGCAGAATCAGCTGTACGTCCTCGACACTTCTTAACTCAAAGCCTTGCATTTCTATGTTCCTGGAAATCATACTAAAGAACAGTCCACACACAATGGGAACACATTTCTTAAATATTAGTGGACATGGCAGATGCTGTAACTTGTTCTTTAAAAGGGAAGTTTCTTGAAATTTAAAACTTGCATTAATTTGTGGTATAAGCCAGTAGCACGGTCCCTCATGTATGCTTGAAAAAAACGTCACAAGTTGGGACTTTAGAACTATCATAAATGTTAGTAGCAGGAGCTTATTTCAGAGTGCCAGAGTTCTCAGCTATGAAAGCTACAGTAGTATATTGGCTGAATATGTTTGGTACAATTTGTTTCATGATGTGTAAACGCATGGGTATAAATACATGTAAGACTGACAAGTCCAGGTTTATTGTTTATCTACATTGCTTTATGTCACATGTCTCAGGAACATAGAAATGGTAAGGAAAACCATTTTTCATAGAATCACCTTTTCAAAGACATTAGCACACAATCCTATGCTAAATGATAAACAAGCAACATTTGCACTATTCATAATTTTTTTTTTCTTCAGTGTTTAAAAACACCCAAATAATAGATGATCAGACTCCTTTGTTGCAATATGTTATACACTCCTTTTTCTATCATAATCAAATGCAATTCTGGCACCAACCATTGTGACTATATTCAAGTTTAAATAACACATCTACGGATGAATATTAGTACAGGTAAATGGATATAATTCTTGTTTTAAAGAAGTGATAACTATTAAAAGTGGTTATTGAGTAAAGTGGTGCAGTTAATATATTTTGCTTATCGAATCCACACTGGAATGAATACTAGTATACGATGAGAACAGAACCCAAGCTAAGTAACACATCACTGCAGTCCATCAAGAAAACAGTCTTCTATTCCTGCTGGTCTAGAATACCTCCATTCCTCTGAATATATAAAAACAAATTAGAAGAACAAAATATTTTATTCAGATTCAATTCATTCATGCTAAATTTTAATTTTTGATATGGGTTAATGTGGGTAAAATAATATGGCCAGAGGTACATTGTATCTGATTTTTTTTTAATGGGTTACTATTGGTTACATACATTGTTTGGGATCAAACATTATTTGAATGATCCGAACACGTTTCCGCTCTCAGAATAATTTAATTTCTATGATTTATATTCTTAGCTTGCCAGCACCATAAGACACTTTCACCAGTCACATGAATACAACATCAATATGGCAGCAAAAAAGTTAACCCATTCACTGCTACTTAGGGCAGTTTAAAAAGATTTATGCATAACTTTGGTCACATTTGAATTCCTAGTTGGATGAGGATACATATTACCCATAACCTCAATGGTCAGATAATGCTAAGAAGATGCAAGCTATTGGGAGGTCTATCAATGAGATTTTGTGTTAAATACTGAATATGCCTGGACTTTAAATGCAACTTTTAATTCATGCGTAACAGTTTGTGAAGCAACTCCCCCCCCCCCCCCCCCCCCTAGGAATGGATGAGATGGTGTCAGTTTTTGCCCAAGTCAAACTTGCATTAATTGAAGAGTCACCCAAGTCAAAAGTCTTTTTCAAGTCATCTTCTCTTTATATTCTATTTACTGTTAAAACTTAATAAGTTAAATTTGTTTTCTAATTCAGTCCAGTAAGTAAATTACAGAAGGCCGGCAAGGTGGACTGTATTATTTAAACTTGAGCAGTAAGGCATGATAACTACAATGTGGCTTGATTAAATGTTCATTTTCTCGTTGGGTCAATGGTTAAAACACCTGTTACCTCTTAGTAATGCTCACTAACCTATTCCCACTCCTGTCTGAACAATAAGTAAAGGAAATAATACTATATCCACTCACACCCAATTTCCGTGTCACACTCATGCTCTATTTTGATTAAATTAGTTTGACTACTTTTCTCAACTCAACAATGCAACCGACACAGGATGTTCTCAATTTATACACAAAGGTCCAGGCCATGTCATGGGTTACTAATTTTAGATTTATTGGGTCGGTTGAAACCATGCTGGGTTAAATGTTCATGTACAAGTGAATTTTGGCTAAACTATATCTTGAGACTTATTGGATGGTTTCATTCACATGAAAGACTCTTATCCCTAAAATGACTGGGGGCCATTATGGCCCCCCTTTACATTTTCTGTGACCATTTCGCCGCGCAAAATTTTTTGATCGCGCCGCTAGCTGAATTTTTACTTTAAAGTCTCGCGCATCTTTTAAAACCATTTTCGTGAAAATCGGTTAAACCGTTACGACGCTGCACGATTTAAAGAAATATCTGTCAGACCGAAAACGGTTCAAAAACATGATTTTGTGCACAAAGTCAATGCAAATGAAGTTTTCTCAACTTATTCATAAAGATATGATTATTTTCACTTCCATTAGGTGTAATCAATATTTTAGGATTTTTATGCATCAAACTGGTTCTGCAATGATTTTCCAAAAAAAACAAAGAAAAACAAAAGGTCGAAAAACATAGAAATACATAAGAAATTCCTAAAAAAATAAAATACATAAGAAATTAATTTCGATACCAGACTTTTTTCCAAATACAATTGTTAGAAATGCTATAAGGAATAATAATACATAAAATTAGCATTCTAGGAGCTTCATTTAGTCAATTAGAGCAAAAAGTGAACATTATCTAGCATACCGGTAATTAATTCATAAAAAATAAATTGATATTATTTCAGAAAAATTACCCACGCAGTCTTGTAGATTACATCGCACACTACCATCATGCAAATTTTCGGTACGGTCAAGCGACCCCAGTCTTATTAGGGTTAATATTGCTCAAATTTCAAGTTTGATGGTGATAGCTCTTATTCAAATGCCATTATTCATGCTTGCATTAAAACACAACAGTAATGTTAACAGTATTAATGCAATCATTACAATCAAAAACCTTATGAAACTATTCCTACACATGTATGTGCACTGATGTAACCCTTTCATATTACAGTTCACTCCTGTTATTACAAAGTGCACAGGACCAGGCCAAATACCTTCTTTTTTTTGTTTGTTTTTGTTTTTTTATTTATTTATATATATATTTATTTTCTTTTTTTTTTTTTAGGGGGGGGGGATTAAAATATTGTAATAACCTTAAACAGATAGTTTATTGAACTTTGAAACTGGGACAGGGAGAATTGCCTTATAAAACAAACGTGTCCATCTGTGTTCATTGTAATGGGAGTGGACTGTACAAAATGAGAACTAAAATATTTGATTTGTTTACCTTCCACAGTACACAGGCTCTCCATCAGGGTAGCAATCCACATCCTGTTGGTCATCACCATCAGAGTCCATCATCAGGTCATCATCAACATTGAAGGACAGGTCATGACCCAGGCCAGAGTCATGGTGGAGGTCTCGCCTATACAGAAAAAAAGAGAAAAAAATCAAACCCGATAAAGAAACATAGATTTACAATATAAACCAACAGGAAACATCCCCCTCAGATTCCATTATCAGGTCGTCATCAACATTGAAGGACAAGTCGTGTTCCAGCCCACTGTCATCATAAAAGAAGTTCCATACAACTAAAAAATAAAGAGAGTGTACATAATCTACAAAATGTACAACTACACATTTAAACAATTCAATTTCAATTCAATTTTTTCAATTCAATTCAATTCCTTTATTTAATCATTTAAAATCAACATATATATATACAAATCATATAAGAATAACAATGGTAAATACAATTTAAATGATAAGGGTGCCCCTAAAAGCAAATGCTTGATTAATGGGGCCCCCAATACATATTACATAAAAGTAAATGAAGTATAAAGCGCTTAACAAAACATAACAAACACAAAACATTAAAAAAAAAAAAAAAAAGAAAAGAAAAAAAAAAAACATATAAATGTAAACTAATTATGATGTAACAAAAACAGTTAAAATATATTAATTCAACAAAAGGACAAATTCAAAAAGCTTCAAAAATCTGATAAGGACAAGATAGTTAAGAATCTTTAAACTATATCAAAATAAATATCTGCCATAAACTACCTGTTGTCCCATTTGTTTTTACACTTAAATTCTATTCAACTGTCTTTCTCATGGTCTTTGACAGAGAAAGACATCTATAAATAACAAGGGTGTCTTAACAATCATCTAACAATTAGATTCTTTTTTTCAAATTTACTGTGAATGTTTCTTGTACCTTTGAATTCTAGAAATCATTTGAAAAGATAGATACTTTAAAAAAATCAAGTTCTAATAGTTACCTTGTGGCTCTGCAAGTGAAGAAGAGGATCCTCTTGAGTTTCTTGTTGTAGAAGAAGTAGTTGAATGACCAGAGTACTCCTTCCTCCCCAAACGGATCAGATGACAGGTCAGGATTGTAGCTGTTGAAATGGAAGTAACAATTATTTCAAGTTCATTGTTTTTATTCTATTCTTAACTTTAAATACCAGTACAGGTGGATGCTTTTAAAACTGATATATTCAAACATGAAAGCGAGTAGAACATGTGGAACAAAAAAAGAAAGTGCACAGAACAGTCCAAAATCATCATTTGTTGAATCCAAAGTCTTTTTATAACACACAAAGATTTCAAGCAAACTTCAGTTGTATAATAGTTAACAAATGATAAACAGATCTTTCAAACAGATGCATAAGAATATTTTCAAGTACACAATTCTGTAAACATGCAAATTAAAAAGCCTCCAATAGCATTGTGATGCCATTGGCTAGATACATTTATTCAAGTGGGTCCATCCCACTGAAAGAAGGCAGAAATAAATTTATGTATTTTAAATGTTTTTTTACCTGTAGATCTCACACTCTGTAGCATTGATTTCATCATTGATAGTAGCCCAGAGCTTAGGCCTGATCTGTGTAGTGTACAGCTCCCCGCCAGCAGAGAACAGATTGCCATCTACTGCATTCACAGTCCAGTCCAGGCTAGGCTCTCGACTGAACTCATCACTCTTAGCATCACTGTGCAAAACATTGAAAAAAGGAAAATCTATAAAATTATACAGTCCACTCATATTACCTACATGTAGGCCCACAACCAAGCATATTGCCTCGTACACAATATCAGAGTGAGGATTTAAACAAAGAATGCATTCCCCCACCCCCCAGTACTAAGTTAACTAGACTTGTCATTCTTACCAAAAAAAATGTAGCAACACAGCACATGTACATGTATTCATGAAATATTCTGTACTTTAAACAAATTTAAGGATATCCTCGGTAAATACAAAAAATCTACGTGTTTTCCTCTTCTTTTTTTTTCAGAACAAAGGTTTACTTTGTCAGATAGAATCTCAACATGAAGGTACGTACAATGCCAAATCATCAAATTAATTTTACACTCTACAATAACAGAATGCGTTCAAATTTGGTACAATATACGAACTATCACAAGATTTTTTTTTCTTCTTTTCTTTTGAAACTACATGTATGAGCAATGAACTTGCCCTGCATTAATATTCAACAAGAAAATTTGCTCCTCCTACCAATTACAAATTGAATGAGAAAATATTGAAAGAAAAAATATATCTGAAGTTCATTCCAGTGGTACAAGGTGTATTTCAATGTACCTGAAATCATAATCAGGGTGAAAAGCGGCATTGAGTGTCGAGATGAGGTAGAAGATCATTTTCCTGCTGCAAGTATGGCACAAGGGTCCACCGGCTTCATCTCCACTGCTACGGCTGACCACGTTAGGATGCTGGACCATCAGTGCACTCTGGGGTGGTGAAAGGGCCTGCAACTCACTGGGAGAGTGACCATTCTCCTGGCTCAGCAGCTTGAACAGACGTTTGTCTTGTCCAGCCATCTTACACGAGTAGCTTTCCACCCTGGAGGAAAATAAAAATAAATGTAAGTAAACACAATGAAATGACATGCGAAATGATGCAAAGTCAGCCTAATTTTAAATACATGGTTGGTAGAAGCTTTGAGGCTTAAAATTTCAATTTCAATTTTCAAATCAGAACTAATTTTCTCAACAAATTGTTTTAGTATGAAAATAAGTGTCAAAGGACTATGTTTGGACTAGGGCACAGGGGATTTTATGACTATGAGATCACAATCGTTAAGTTTTTTCAGAACACCGACCCTACAAAAACAAAACAAAACTTAGTCCACATGTAGGATGGGGGGTCTGTTGTCTGGACACTTAAGCAGATAAAAACATCATCTTTTGCTCTCGATATTCTCAAAATTTTTTCAGTAAATAGCAAAAATATCTGTGAAAATTTGTGCTTTGTTATATTGTCTGCTATTATTTTCAATCGATTGATGAAATATTGATCACAAAGCTCCTAAAATTGCCGTCTTTGTCCGGACAAACAACCCGTCCGGACATACGACAACCGGGTATACTAAGGTTACACGAAGGCTCTAAATTATTGCCAAAGAATTGACATCATGCTATGATGAGTGAATTATTCTAAATTATAAAATAGCTCTGTGATTTTACGCATCGTGGTTGGTCAAAACGCGTCACGTGTGCATGCTGAATTTTCGATGCAATGCACGAGTGTGCATTTTGCGGTGCAAAAAAAGTGATAACACATACATCCGGGTCTTTTCCGTGTCTTGTTTACTTTCTTGGATGAAGATCGTGATGTAGATCTTGAGCTACTTACCAAAAATTCCAAGGGATAATCCCTTGGAATTTTTTTGGTAAGTAACTCAGATCTACTAGAGCTAGCAAAATGTCGCAATTTTATAAAAGCGTTAACACACTTCCCTGTATTGTGCGATTAAACGTAAATCAGAGCTGCCAACCTAATAGGACCAAAAATCCTACTACTTTGTCTGAAAAATCCTATTTTCAACACAAAAATCCTATTTTACCACACGTACGTCACTCGTAAAATTTTAGCATGGAATTTAGAACGTCAGTGTTAAAAATAACCACTAACTTTACAGTTTACATTCATGTGCATTATCGGTTTTAGCTTCTTTTCCAAGTGTCTATGATCCATTGATGCAAATTCCTTTGCTATTTTGCTATCAGGAAATATGACAAATATAATTACAGTTTCAGTTAGATGGTCTGCTGATAAATGAGAGATTGTGTTCTACTAAAAAACACACACAATATATGTATAATACAGCACATGTAACACACATAGTCGGAATTCAGAAAAATCCTATTTTTTTTAGATAAATCCTATTGTCCTATTCTCATGCAAAAATCCTACAAAATAGGATAAAATCCTACTGGTTGGCAGCTCTGGTAAATGCAGTGATCGCTCGATGCTTCGGATGGGGCGCTGCTGCACACTCGCCTGCCGCTCGTTGCAGCGCGACCCCTATCCAAAGCTATCTCGCGGTGCACTGCATTCACCGCTAACGCACGCTCGGGCGTGTGTTAATGCTATACAATCCCACAATCAATTGAATTTACATACTTTCCAAGGATCCTGCATTCTCCCATTTCCATGGCAAGAGCTTCACTGATAGCTTCCAACTTGGGATTCTCAAGTAGCTTCATGTTGGTCTTGTGTTTGTTGTTGATCAAGACTCGGTGATTGATGCAAAAATGACAGTACGGTAGATCTAGATCTAGAAAATCTAGATTAGTTTCTTCAAAGCTATGTTGACAGGGAAGAGATCAACCAACTGATCAAGGTGATTTATATTAATTTCTTGGTGTCACTCCACTTTACTGCCAGATACTGAAACAGTTGACTTGGATCTAACTTAGTTTTTTTTTTTTTCAAACTTAACGTTTAAATCAGATATTGCTCGATTTTGGCTTTGCCTTTGCATAAAAATTATTTCTTGAATCTATTCTTAAGCTGATATTTCGTCTGAACTCGGAAAACACAAATGTGAAGAAATGTTAAATTTACAGTGCTTTTCACAGTGATGACTCGGTATTTGATGACTAAGTCGAAAAACAACAGCACTTCGACTTAGAGTGTCCAATGATGATGATTTCCATTCGCCTTCACACACAGCCATTGGAATAGGATTACGGAAGGAAACAAACGGTATTTTATTTGACACGCTAAAAATGACGATCCACGGCCAGAAGAATCCTCAAATTCACCAAATCAGCTCCTCAAATGCCACCTAAAAATGACACAATACTGAAGTAATATAACTCAGGATGTTATGAATCCCAATCGAATAAGGTTTGAAAGGCGAAAATCTGGTTAAACACACAACTTCCAATATAGTAAGACTTCAGTTTGAATCCACTTCCTATTTATTGTTGTTCCCGTACGTATAAGTACTACGCAGCTGATCTGATCCGCCGATCGCGTAATTATCGCTTTTCTTTACATATCTCATTACCTGAATTGAGATGCAAAACCTTACCCACAATGCAACATAAGCTGAAATATTGTTGCGAAAATGTCTTTGTTTATTATTTCTAATCTTCTTTTGAACTAAAATACTCACTTAAAAGTATTAATATATTTTTATACTAACGAAAAATTTCATAAAATAGTAACGTTTTTGTTTATATAAAAAGTAAGGTGATGGGTATTCTATTTCTTTCTATGCATGCGATGCTTCTAAGGTAAAATTAGCGCTGACAGTTGACGTCATGAAATAAAGGGTATAAGGGTAATGCGACGATCCCATGGAATGTCTATCAAAGTGGTTATCAACAAAAGGCATCAGGGCCAATCCGACTTTATTATGCCTGTATTCATTCATTTATTTATTTATTTCCTTTAATATGTTTTGTTTTGTTTCACTTTGTTTTTGTTTTATTCTGTTTGTTTTGTCTTTGTTTCGTTTTGTTTGTTTGTTTGTTTGTTTTTGCAATAATTTTAAGCGTAATTAGTTGAACTTACATTTTACAACTAAAGGGGAAAAAGAGAGTAGGGAGAAAAGGTTGTCGATTCCAAGTGTTTGTACCCATATTTCGCGCATGGGGCGGGGAGGGGGGGGGGGGAAGCCGCGGCAGAAGCGAGGTTTTTAAAATGGTTTTTTTTTTTTTGTTATTTGTTTTTGCGTTTTTAAAACGAGCTAAAATAAGACTATAGAAGCTCACTTCATATGGGGAAAAGGTCAAAATGAAACCAAACAAGACGAATTATGCTTATCTACATAGGCCTATTCAGACAAATTTGAAGATTACAAACATCATACTTTAAAAATTTATACACCTCGATCGCATAGACGATAAATTGCTCTTGAATGACCATGTTGATTATGTTTGTAAAAAAAAGCGAAATGGTATGTTGATGAAGCTACTTCTAATAAGTTTAAAATAATGTATCTATAGGCTATAATTCGAAGTTAAATTCATTGCTGTAAAGTCTGGGGACTACGTTAACCCAGACAAGCCACTAATAATAATAATACTTGAAGCAGATTATTTCATCCTATCCATACTTTAATCGATTAGATTTGCTTTCATACGAAAAAGAGTCATAACTCATTGTTTATAAAATGCCCGAATTTATCAATATCTAAAACACCCCTTTATGTATTCTGCAATCAAAAGTTTATACCTGATGTAAAAACTCTCCCCACCATGCACCTCAACACCGGCGCTCAAAACTTATCTAATGTCAACATTGTACTTTTTTTTTTCATTATTCTTCTCATGTTGCTCTACTTGTTACTTAAATATCTTACGAACATTAGGATAAGAAAATGCAATTTGAGTCTATTTTTTTTTTTTTTACTGATTTTTATGATGTGTGTATTGTTTTGATTTGTAGGGCCCCTTGGGTAATATCAGCGCAGCCCCCCCCCCACTTTTTTCAGCCAACGTGTACAAAAACGCAAAAATGACCATACATTTGTAAATTTTAGCCTGTTCAGCCCCCACTTTTGGCTCTGCCCCGGCTCCACTTTAAAAAACGCTCCGCGGCCCCTGCAGCATAGGCCCTATTGTTGAAAAAGTACCCTTATACAATTGAACATTGTGTAAATATATAAATAAAAAAGAAAAAAGAAAACCGAACATACTTCAAAAAATTATACACCTCATGTTTTACTGCATTTCTTCCCTTTTCGTATTACGCCCTATCTCTGCATTTCCCCCCTTTTCTCCCGCCAACCACAGCTCTGTAACAAAAAAAGTACATCTAAATCATTGTATTTTACTACTTATACTGCTCACTGTACAGCACCTTAATTTTTAATATATTCACCTTTTTAATTAAGAAAATTTGCAGCAGACTCATTCTCATTCATTGTTGTCATAATATATTAAATAAAGTTATTATATTGAGAGCTGATTATATAGAGAGTGCAACTCTTGCTACAAGGAATTTTCGCTTTTTGCTGGTTGATTTGGAGTCTAGCTGGTTTGCTAGAGGCTTTTGGTTGGAATTTGGAGTCTCTATAATGTTTTCATCGCAGATAATATATATGGCAGGGTAGGCCTTATAGTTTTAAATTATGGACACTATTCCCATTTCCCGACACCCACATCCAGAACTCACGTCCATCAACCACATCGATACCTGTTAGGGCCAAAATGTTTTTAATGTTTTTTTTTTCTTTTTTTTCTTTTTTTTTTGAGGGGGGGGGGGGCACCTTGGGAGCATTAAAAATTTAGTGGGGGCTACGAGCCCCCGGCCCCCAAAAAGATTCCTTTGCTATTTCCTCCATTGCGCGCGCAGCGGTACGGTGACCTGATTATGACATCATAGCAGGTCGGGGAATACCCACTTTATCCTGCGCAGATGTGTGTACATTCCCTTTTTGACGATTGCAAGCATTTCGCAATATCTTTTGACCCAATATGTGTGTGCTTCAATGATTCGTCATTATGTGATATCATTGACTGTCTAATTATGTAAGTATGCCTTAGATTAACTTTGTAGATATTTAAGAAATTTGACGCCACGGCTCAGGCCAAGCCGTGCCTGTTAGAGTCCATTGCACTCGGGGCGACGGTATGGGCGGGCGGGCGCGGGGCGGTAGAGGTCCAAGACCAAGGCAGGCCAGGCAGCACATACAGCTGCATACCAACATCAGTCAGTACTGAAAAATGGCCGTCTGTCGCCCTCTTGGTTGCTGAGGAAACTTCTTAATAATAATTAGCGAAACCAGCTTTAAACCTACCTCAAAATAAATTAAGATAATCTAGACCCTATAGACAGTCGCCAGTCTCATTGCAATATAATTCTTCCATTAGATATTTTTCATTTTTTTTCAGACGTGAATTTTATCAGCTCTGATCTCGGAAGTTTTTAACCTAAAATTCATCCTTTTAGAATTCTTGTTTTTTATCATTGATACAATAAATATTGACATAAAATGCATATTTTCGCAATACTGGGAGTTTGATCATCTGAAATTTGTGTATTTCGTCGATTCCTGCGGATTCTACTTTGTCGCTTTCATCGGAGATCGAACGTACTTTCAACATACATTGTGTAGCGATACATCGCATGGATATGTGCAATATAGTGTTGTATTGGAAGCCTGTGTATACTGTATCATTGAATCAGCGGAGTCCACGATTTTGCTTGGATCTTTTCGAGTACTTTTAACACCGATGGATTTGTAGCTGTGCCGTGAGTTCATGTATTATATTTGACGATTTCTGCTTGTATTTTTATCCTGAAATAATTGAAACTGATACTGTATATTTGATGTCATATTTCTACTGAAATTTTGTGAATCTTGTTACTGCTGACTTGTTAAGTGACATCAGCAGCATTGTGATTGTAACTTTAAT
Organism: Paracentrotus lividus; assembly: GCA_940671915.1. Classification (NCBI taxonomy): domain Eukaryota; kingdom Metazoa; phylum Echinodermata; class Echinoidea; order Camarodonta; family Echinidae; genus Paracentrotus; species Paracentrotus lividus. The sequence continues at coordinate 13,751,054 of CALNVZ010003435.1, read as the reverse complement.
AACTGCCGCAGGTGATTAGGCCTTACATGAACTATTGACAATTTCTACTCAATAATATTATCGTAGATCTACTTTAGCTGAAATCAATTATCGAGATGGATACACAGAAAGATCTTAAAGAATCCAAGTCAGTCAAAGAACCTAAAAAATCAAGATCAAAATCCAGACGCAAAGATACTGATATCGACATGGAAAAATCAGAAGAAGTTGAACATTGTATGCAGTGTAAGAAGCCTTTTGACACGAACCAAACAAGCATAGAATGTGAAAGATGTGAAGGATGGTTTTGTTGCAATATGCTGTGCCCTATCCCCGGATGAATTTTTACTTAGAAACGTTTATCTGCACATTGGTTTTGCAAGCTGTGTGAAATGAAGGCAATTGAAGCAATTAAATGTGACCAAATCGTTGAAGAAAGGTGCAAGAAGTTTCTAAGTGACACGAGGGAAAGGTTGTTGAAGCTTGAAGAACTGGCTGGTCGTTGGAAAGTTGTTGAGAAACAATACACTAAAATTGACGCAGAATTAAAATGCCTTAGAGAAGACATTAAAACCTGTACTCCAGCTCCATGTGAGGATTTGTCAACATCTGTCAAGTCGATGGTCGATGAATTTTTAATGAAGAGAGGGAAAAGGACAAAAGGAAATGTAACGTCATAATACATGGCATAGCTGAGAAAGACTCTGAGATAAACAATCCAAAATAGATGAAGATCTCGCCAAGGTGACTTCGGTTTCGACCTTTTCAAGGTCGACTGTGAGATCAAGACCCAAAGGCTTGGGAAAGGACACCAAACTGATCAAGACTCTAAACCTCGTCCTTTGTTGGTGAAACTGCCTAGTACTTCCATCAGGGATAAAGTCTCAGACAAGCTGCCCAGCTCCATGATGATTCATCTATGAAGGATGCTACATCCAACCTGATCGCACGAAGAAGGAGAGAGCAGTGAGAAGCTGAGTTGGTGAAGGAATTGAAGCGAAGGAAGGAGAAAGGTGACACAACTTGGAGGATACGGAATGATAGTCTTGTGAAAAAACTCCAAAGGCAGACCGTTCAACCGAACAAACGTCCTTTCTGAAGAAAAATAATACACACATAAAAATCAATGCTTCTAACCACCATAAGTCTAGCACTGTTAAGGAATCTTTGATGGAACACCCGAACGACTCAGATGTTTGTATAGTAATGTGGACTCACTTCTTAACAAGCGGGAAGAACTGGAAGCTAGGATTTTAATGGAAAAACCTGATATCATTGCACTGACTGAGATTTATCCGAAAAATCTTCAAAATGAATATAGACCTTGTTGAATTTCAACTGACTGGATACAATCTGTTTAAGCCAGTAACTATAGAAGGGGTGTAATTATTTATGTTCATGAGCATCTTCAAGCACAGGAATTCATACCAACCACTGTTTTTGAAGAGAATGTCTGGTGTTTATTAGAGACTGCAAATGACAGGATTTTGTTTGGATGCATTTATAGAAGCCCCAACAGTTCTGAGGAAAACAACCAAAGACTTCTTCTCCAACTTCAAGAAATTATTTCGATAGTAATCATTTCATGTAATTTGTTGGAGACTTCAACTTGCCTAATGTGGACTGGGAATGTAATTCATCTACTGGACATGACAAACTCTCTGGTCAATTTGTGGATCTTCTTGACGATCTATTCTCTCACAGCAAATATCCAACCTACGAGAATGAGATTTGGTCAACAGTCAAACCTACTTGACCTGCTAATAACCAACCACGAAGAGATAATCGAGTTCTGGATTTAAGTTCTCCACTTGGCAAAAGTGATCATCTGGTGCTGGTGTTTGGAGTTGAACTTTACCCAACTAAAGTCAAACCGGGTCCACGCTATGCTTATTTTCGTGGCAACTATGACGAATGAGGAACCATGTGAAAGAGAAGCATATCTTTACAGTTCTTCCAGATAGCGATGTGAATTTCAGCTGTACACCATAACACAAGCCCTGAAGGAAGTGATAGACCTTTATGTTCCTAAGATTAAACCATCTCGACGGAGGTCTGTGTGGTTGAAAAGCAGGCAAGTGTAGCTGTCCAGAGAAGCATAAAGCATGGAATCGTTATCAGAAATATCGCACCAACTCACAGATTGAACTATATAAAGCCGAATAAAAGCTACAAATGAAATCAAGCAAGCAAAGAAGAACTTTGAGAAGAAATTAGCCTCTGAAGTGAAATCTAATCCCAAAAGTTTCTGGCAATATGTGCAGTCTAAACAAAGTCTAATCTTGCCTTGGTGAACTGACCCGACCTGATGGATCGATTGTGAATGATGACTTTGATAAAGCGGAAGTATTGAATGACTTCTTCGCATCAGTTTTCACCAATGAAGACATGAGCAGTATTCCTTTTTTCCCTGATCGGAACTTTAACTCGGAAGTTTGTGATATCGAAATCTCAAAAGACATGGTGATGGAACGATTATGTAAATTGGATAGCAGTAATCCCAGGACCGGATGAGATCCCTAACCGAGTACTAAAGGAACTGCAGATGAATTAGCCCAACCCCTTGCCGACTTATTCAATAAATCCTGAAGAGTGCTACTGTACCTGCATCGTGGAAGTTAGCTAATATAACTCCATTATTAAGAAGGGTGACAAGCAACCCGAACAACTATAGACCTGTGAGTTTAACGATACAATTGGCAAAATCATGGAGCAGATTATTCGTGATGAGATTATCACACACATGTCATCAAACCAACTATACAGTACACATCAACATGGATTCAGAAAGGGCAAGTCCTGTGCTACCCAACTACTGAGGTTACTGAGGATTGGACAGAGGTCCTGGACAAAGGAAACTCACTTGATTGCATCTACCTTGATTATAAGAAAGCCTTTGATAGCGTTCCTCACCAAGACTGTTACTCAAACTTCATTCATATGGAATCAGAGGCTTGTGTATGAAGTGGATCAGATCTTTTCTAGAGAACAGAGAACAACAAGTGGTGTGTAAATGGAGTAGTCTCAAATTCAGTGAAAGTCAGTAGTGGATTCCCCAAGGGAGTGTTATCGGACCGGAATTTTTCTGATCTTCATTAACGACCTACCAGATGTTCTTACCTCTCGAAGAGTACAGTGAAGTTATTTGCAGATGACACGAAGCTTTATGCTGAGGTGAATAACATTCAAGATCATCGATCACTCCAATCCGACCTGATGTGTATTCAAAGATGGGCAACCTTGTGGCAGCTTCCGTTTAACGATGGAAATGCAAAGTTGTCCATTATGGAAGAAGAACCTTCACCTTGACTACCGACTTAGTGTCGACAGCCCTGTCATCCAAATGAGCCATTGTGAAAAGGACTTGGGAGTTACATTTGATGATAAACTCAAATTCTCTCAACATGTGCGACAGAATAGCCTCTGCAGGAACAAGAAATGGGAATCATCAAACGCACCTTTTCTTCACTTGAGCCTAAGAGCTTTAAGTTGCTGTATAAGTCCCTGGTTCGACCATCTTTAGAGTACTGTTCGCAGATTTGCATCTAGCCTGAGAAAGGATCAAGTCAAGCTTGAAAAGGTCCAAAGAAGAGCTACAAAATCGGTGTCGAAACTGAAGGAGAAGAGTTATCCAGAGATTGACCGAATTGAAATTGCCTTCACTTTCCTACGACGACATAGAGCAGATCTGATTCAAACTTTTCGAATAATTAATAAACAGATGACATGGAGCCTACCTGCTTTTTCAATTTCAAGACTAATTCCAGAACCAGAGGTCATAAATTAAGATGGAAAACCCCGTGCAGCTACTCGAGAAGCAGAATGCATTTCCCACCGAATAGTGACGGAATGGAACAATTTACCTGAAGCTCAGTCTCCAGTACTTCTGTTAATTCTTTCAAATCGAACTTAGAAAAGCGGGTGGACACAAAAAGGAAAAATACAACCCAGACCAACCATTTTCTTGCCCATGCTGTCACTAAAATTCACGTCTGCACAATCCGCATTCAGTTTATTAATCAGTAGCTTCCAGTTCTTCACCGAAACCTGGAAGGAGGAGAGGGGCAAACAAGTTTTAATTAAACTTTAAGCCCGCATCAAGGTATGATTCAAGTATGATTTTTGTTTAGTAGAATTTTTAGACCCTTTTTTGGATATGCCACTTGACTTGGCTGGAGCTGCTCAAGACACTTTTCTGCATTGACTTTCTATTGAAAGTAAACTGCTGCAGTAAGGTACTTCCCAGTGCAAGGTCAATTATGAATTGACCATGCATAAGTGTAAGTGGCCAGACAGGAGCCTTGACGGGCTGATGGCAATTCCTTGACGATGAGATATGTGGATGAAGAAGAATTCATACCTTTTCCCTTAGTACCAGTAGTAGTGTATTCCTTTGCAGGACTATATTAGTGGAGATTCTTTTTAATCAATGCTCTCTTATTCACTTAAAAGCCTTTTTATTTTTTAGTAAGGCTTAACATAAAAGTTCTCAATTATAAATTTTCTTGTCTTCGATTTAAAAATCTAAAGCATGATTGTCTAAGTTTTAATTCTAGATATAACCTAGGCACTGGCACCAGATTATTGTGGGGAATGTGCAGGCATACGGGCCAATGGCTTGTCTCCACACTGATGATTGATATCACCTGTCTGGCTCCAGCGTCAATAGATTATATGTAATTGTGAACAGGAGTTGTGCAATTTATTTCTACATGATTACCTAGGTACCTACCCAGCTAGCAGAACGACATCGGGCTGACGTTGGGCCAATGTCGGACAACGTCGGACGTTACATCGGATCAATGTCTGTTTTTGACGTTGGTGCGACCTCAAAATGTCCGCCAAACTCATATCGCAGCGATGTCAATTTATGATGCCGGGTCAACTTCATTTTTAAATGTCGAGCCAATGTTATTTTGTGACGTCGGTGTGATGTCAAATTTTGACGTTGGTGCGACCTCAAAATGTCCGCCAAACTCATATCGCAGCGATGTCAATTTGTGATGCCGGGTCAACATCATTTTCCGATGTCAGACCAATGTAATTTTTTTGGGTCAGAATGATGTCAAATTTCGATGTCGGCTCGGCATCAAAATGTCCCTCAGCTCAACATCGTCTCGATGTCAATTTTTAACAACGGACCAACATCGAAATCCGATGTTAGACCGACGTAAAAATTTTGAAAAAGTAATTATCCAATCGCACGTAGTCATACAAAGTTAGTTTTCTAGAAATGGTTTCTTATAACCTTTTTCTTTTTTTTCCCTAAGATAATCCCTATCCTAACAATATCCTATCCTAAACCTATCAACTGATAATAGCATGCGATTCTCGATATATGTACACCCAAAATTGTAGTCCCGTTAAAACGATGGTTAATATAGTTTTAATTACTTTTTAATTCCTAGTTACGTCATATCTATACTTTTAAATCATCTAAAATACAACAAGATAATTATGCAAACATAATCTCCATCAAACTTCAAACAAACATCGCTGCATATAACTTAAAAATAGAATTTCATCTTTTAAGTCCACAATTTCATCTTTAAGATTGCTTATGATCGATTATGAATATGCTCATAAATATTTATGAGAGCCATCCGACGTCGGCCCGACGTTCGGCCGACGTCGTTATTTTTCAAGTTGCACAAACGAGTATTTTACAATCATGATAAAGGCCTGTAGGATTGGAATTTTAAAGTGGTGCTAGTTTAAAGGGCTTATCGTAGGATGGGGCGAATCTCCTACCCTACCTTTTTGAGACAAACATGGAAGGACTTGTAAATTCCACAGGGTAAAATTACTATTTTGTTAAATACGGATTCATGATACGATGCGGTTGATTATCCTAAATAAAATGTCCTGAAAGTTCACAAGAAACAACAACTTTCAAAAACACCGTATCTATTTCAAGAAATAGACATCACTATCACTGTACATGTATTATAGACGGTACTCTCCCTGATATTTCGACATAAATAAGCCTTTGTATATATCTCTATTTTATTATTGTAATATTTCACAACATGTATTTGCATTTGTTGTCGAAAAATTTCTATATATGGACCCCAAGTATCTACATGATCTAAGGGTTAAACCAAAAACATGTAAATAACTTGCGAATGTCATAATTTAGTCTATATGCAGTCGACATCGAATTTGATATGTTATATTTAATGTTGCAATAATGACATCGGGTCAAAATGTTGTTTTTTTTTTAAACCAAATATTTATTTGTGATCAATGTCGACATTTATATGACGTTAATGTTGTAATATCCACATCGACCCCGACATCAATGGTCAACCACTTTATGATTTTATTTAATGGCATTGGTTTCGACATCGGTGCGACATTAATCCGACATCAAATTTACAGAATTGTGTCATATTTTATGTCGAAATTTAGAATAAAAATGACATTGGGTTGACATTTTTTTCCAAACCATTTACCAATTAACTCTTATTTTATTTGCAACAAAATGCGACATCATAAAGACATCGACGGAATGCTGTATATTTGAGATGTCATGTTCAAGTGGCAATAATGACATTGAGGACATTTATTTTCGACTATTTACCGGCTTCTGTGACAGGCATCAGTTGCGACATCGGCGCGACGTCGAATTTGAGATGTCTTATTCATGTTGCATAAATGGAATTGGTCAACATCTTTTTTTTCAAGCCATTTACCGACATATTTATTTGCGACCAATTGCGACTTTGATATGACATTTGCGCGATATTGTATATTATTAGATGCCATGTTCATGTTGTAAAATTTAGCTCGGCCCGACATCAAATTTCAACCATTTTACAACTTCTTTTAATAGCATTAGTTTTGACATCGGTGCGACATTAATACGACATCATATTTAGATGTGTCATATTTTTGTCGAAAAGTGACATTGGGCCAACATCCTTTTTTTGCAAACCACTTACCAACCTCTTTATTTGCGACCAATTTCGACATCTATAAGACATAGATGTGGTACTGTTGTAATATTAACATCGGCCCGACATCAATTTCAAACCACGTCGCGACCTCTTACTGGCGTTAGTTGCTATATATGGGCTTTATATTAATCCGACGTCGTATTTATGTTGAAATTATGACATTAGGCCTACATCTTTTTTTTCTCTTGAAAATATACATGTTATACCGACTTGCTCGATGTCGTATTAATATTGTACTATTGAAATCAGCCCGACATAAATCTTCAACTTTTACCGACTTGTTTTACTGGCATTATAGATGCGAAATGGGGACGGCATCACCCCGCGCCGACGTTGTATTCAAAGATGTTATATTTATGTCAATATAATGACATAGGCCCGACATCATTTTTCTGACCAGTTACCGACTTCTTTAATCTTAAATAATTGCGACACCAATCCGACATCGGTGCGATGTCATATATCCGAGGCTGTATTAATATTGTGATAGTGACATTAGCCCGACATCAATCTTCAACCATTTACCTACTTAGTACTGACGTTGGTTGCGACATAAGCGCGACATCAATCCGACGTCGTATTTAGAGTTGTCATATTTATGTCGAAATAATGACATTGGGCCGGCATCGCTTTTCTGACCATTTACCGACTTCTTTAGTTTTGACTAATTGCGACACCAATCCGACATTGGTGCGATGTCGTATATTCGATGCCGAATTAAGCATTTAATGCTGAAATCGGCCCGACGTCAATCCTCGATCATTAACCGACTTGTTTTAATGGTATTCGTTATGACATCTAAACGATATTATTCCGACATCGTATTTTTTGATATCATATTTATGTTGTAAAATCGACAGTGGGCCGACATCTCTTTCCGACAAATTACCAACTCTTTAATTTTTTAAAACCTGCGACATCGATATGACATTGTCGCAATGTCGTACACTAGATGTCGTATTAATGTTGTAATAATGACATCGGCCCGATATCAATTTTCCGATATCCTTTATGGCTAAAACTTGCGACATAATGCCAACATTACCACGATGTCGGCGCGACGTCAGATTGCCGGCTGCGACGTTGCCGACAACAAACCGACGATGCCGACATCGGCCCGATGTCAGCTTGCTAGCTGGGTAAGCCATGAGAGGCATTTGAAATACAAGTTTGTTAATATTTTTAAAAGAAATTCTATTTCTTTTCTTTATTCTAATGCAGGTGATGCAATAGCAAGAAAAAACAGCAGCTTGTGACTACATTTCAACATATCAGAATCTCATTTGTTACGGGCAAGAAGGTATACACATACAGGCAGTCTGTTACAAAAAGACTCAACAAGTCTGGCCCCCTCCCTTCTTTCAATCAGGCCTGTATTATAGCCTGCAGAAGTCCCCATTCCCCTTCCAAACTTCTCTAATTTCTTATATTAATCCAGTGTTGATACATCCTCTTAGATATTTAATCAAATTGGACATTAATTGTCCTCACAAAGGTGCAACTCTCGATTTGTCAGTGACATCAACAACCACTCTTGCTAAAATAAACCCAAAATACAATCTCCTAAAAACCCTGCAAGAGTTTGTCCAATTCCTGACCCTTCTTTATTGACCCTTGTATGATGCTCCCAAGCCTGTCACGAGGCCACACTTCAGGGATCACTGTCATTCTCTCAGGGCGGGGCTTCTTAAGCAGCTATCCAGCGAGAGACCTCACCGGACAGCGAGATAGAAACGGAAGCCGACCGGCTAACACAGCTTACGATGGGGGTCTCTTGAACACCCCTGTCAAGCTTCAACTGATCAATCACAAGCATGGAGGCTATTCCATCCGCGTTGTGCATAATGATGATAGAGTAAGTGTACTCGTAAATAAAATTGTCATGTCGGTGTACAAAATACATATTCTGTCTGCAAAAATTCTTTTAAGACTGTAAAAGTTAAGTGAAAGATCCTCGCTGTGACTATTTTTTTTTTTACTAGAGCTCTTTCAGTGCAAAATAAAAGAAAGGATAAGATATAATCCATTCTAAGCAGTAATTATAAAAAACGTATGACATTGTATTTTAAGAAACTTAGTACACAAAGAACTATTTTGTCTTGTATGGTGTGGATAGCGCATTAACTTCCGGTATGTATATCGTTCAACACACTTGCTGAATGTGTAGTGTCCATGTCGACTTGGCTGCTGGAATAAATTTTGTTTCCATTTTCTTGCTTTGATTCCTTTTCAGCCTCGATCGCAACCCATCATCGATGAGGAGCTAAATGAAATATCGGTATTGAGTCACACAGCACAGGAGTTTGAGTTCCTTCTAAACCAAGATGGCAGTCGACATGTGATGCTTTTCAGCAGCTTAGGAGAAGGGCAAAAATTTCAATCATTACTTGGTGCTGTGACGATTCAAGGACAACTAAGAATGACAAGTTAGTGGATTTAACACTGTATATGACCTTTTTGCTCAAAACAACAAACAATTCGATTTTGAATTTTGTGGTTTTATGCATTTTTGAAAATAGAGATTCCCATCTTTCCAATGATATCAAACACTTTTAGTTTATTAAAGTATATGTAAAATAACCTATTCAAAAATCACAATGGCAATCTTCTTCTTTCACGTCCACCATTTCCAACATTAAGTATATTAGGAATATATGTACATGTTATATAATACAAAATAATTATATATTTGGGCATGACTTTGCACACTGTACAGCCCTCTCATTTGTAGCCATCAGATCATCCAGGTTGCAATGTTCCCTATTTGGATATTGAAGGAGGTGTCCCATAGTTTGCGGGGTAACACAATCGCAATATACATTATCATCTTGAGTGTAACCCCACTTTCGCATATCAACTTTATACCGACCCAATCCTGTGCAAAGTCGATTCCAATCTTGATTATCATGGGCAAAGGGCAAATGTTCTTTGGTAGGGAGATGGAGCTTGTTATTGTGGTGATTACTGTTGCGTCTCTCTTCCCAAGGTTTGCATCGTGCCACATGAGGGGGTTCCGTCAGGGGTTGAACAGATTGTAGAAAGCTTTTGCTGACTACATTTCTGGGGTAGTCTAACTTCATGGCAAGGATGGCAGGTATCCTGAGACTATAACAATCAATGATCTATTCACAGGAACTTACTGTCCGGTTTTCGGTGTGGTTTTGGTGTCATTTTGTTAGCAGATTCAGATTGTTAAACTTTTTCCTCCTAACACATTCATGCACATGAATCTTATAATATTTGTTAGGAAGATATTTCCTGTCAAATTCGACAATGAAACAACAAAATAAAATTTGAATTAGCTAAAATTTATAGGCCTAAAGTTAAATTGGGAGAATTTTTTATACACTTATGGATATCAATACCAAAGATTCAAGAAGTGGTAGAAAATTCAAAGCATAACAAATATGATTGTTATGTAGTTTCTGATAATTATAATCAGGTGCTTACATGAAAGCAAAAGTGAAAAAAAATTCTTGATATAAATGATCAAGAAGATAAAGTTTAAGAGAGCACTTACTAAATTCCACTAACTAGGTACTCTTCTTCCATTTAGATAGTTTTCACTTTCTCTCAAAAAAACTTTTGAAAAAGACTTAAATTTTCATGAGTACCACTTCAACAAAAAACAAACTCCTATATCTTGAACTTACTTTGTCCATCAGATTGTTTTAATATGCCTGGTACATGTATATCTTCTCTACCCAATGAATATGGGAAAGATTATGAGTAAATATGTTTGGTAACAATAAGTGATGTTATATCGGCCTATCTTTAGTAATTAAAAATTCATGTGAGTGTTCCCTCTATGTGTAGCTCACATTTATAGACAGACCATTACATTAATTTAATATTTGGAAAAACATTTTGAGTTTGATAGCAGTATTGTAATCAATTACATTATCTACAAATATCTGCATGATAACAATACCTCTGTTAATCGTTAGGTATGGGCTCAATTTTGAAATATCAGGCATCATGAAATAAAAACAAAACAATTTATGTTCTGCAGTTAATTAAAATACCTGCTGAGCACTCATATCATGTGGCCTATATGGAGTTGATACTCGTCTGGCCCTCAGAGGATGATACATGTATGCGACCAGCTGGCTCAAAAACACCAATAAGTTAGGAGATTTGATTTTTTACTTCAATATAATTATGTTCTGAAATTAGAGATTCTCTGCTTTCGTATGATGTCAAACTCTCTCTAGTTCAACAAAATATATCCAAATTTTTACCATGTTACAGTTAGAGCTAGTAGGCCTGTTGATAATATTCTACACTTATGCAGCAAAAATAGGATATTCCTGCCATTATTGCTCTGTTGTGCTTCGTGCGACTTTGTGTCTGTCACATGTGTATTTCAATCAATTTTTGTTTTGCTCCATTCAATAAAATGTCTTAATTTAATTTTTGAGATTCACTTTTGGAATTGCATTTTGATTTCACTGATCATTGTTTTTCCCTTTCATCAGGTAAACGAGGAGTTACTCCGATAGCAGCACGGTTTCCAGGGCAACAGGGATCTAATGATGTAGGAGGAGGAGGAGCTACGAGGAAGAAGATGGGATCTAAGATGCAGAATGATAGAGGTCCAACCTCAAAGTCTACTGACAATGGAGAAGACATTGATATACGTAAATAATATCACCATCATATATATGTTTCTAATATCTTTTTTGAAAACTATATAAAAGAAAGTAGATGCCATACCTAACCCTATTCATCAAGATAAATGATGCTTCTTATTTTTATTGTTAAAAATCTTAATTATATATTTTTATACCAGGGGAAATAAATTTTGACCCATCTGTATGATCCCCATATGCATATTTGTGTAAGTTTTGAATTCTATTATCACAGAATTCATGACTACATAAACATTATGGCTGGATGTAGATATTATATAAAACAGTTTTCCAACAAACATATTCTGTTTGGTATAACCTCATAATAGATACAATGGTGGAACTTTTAAAGTCTTCCATACAAGCTGGTGATGAAAAGAATTCAGCAATCTGGGCAAAATCTCGCCAACCTTCAACCTAAACTCAGCATCTTGGTCGAACTACTGGAAACAATGCCTCTCCAGGTAGTATATATCGTAAGTGTCTAATTTGTACTTGTTTTCTTATCTATCTCTTCCAATATCCTAATTTCATTTGTTTAATGCAACAATGATATTATAGTACCACACTTTGAATATAACACATTATTAATTTAACTCTTTTAATATCAAATGCTTGACATTGATTTGGACCCCCTTTTTTTCCTCTTTCAGTATTTGCAATGGAATAGGACTAAATTGGTGGTGTTATACCAAATTCCTTATATTTGTTATCATTACAGATCATCCTGATGGAATATCGAGATTTAGCATGTGCATCTTCTCTCTAAAGGTTTACTAAATTAGAAAATAATTGTCCATTTTTCGTTAGGAGGAATCATTAGAAGTCACAATTTACCACCCCATTTTTCCAAAACATTTGGTAATCAAGAGACAATCATTTGAAAGCCCATAAAATGCCCATTCCCGCTGCTATAACCCGCCCCTTAAAAAGCTTCATGAAGCGTATCGTAGTCACGTGACTTGTACGTATTGTGAGTAAGCCAGTCGCACGGACAGTACAGTGCATGCATGTAGAGGCATTGAGCACCCGAGCTGGCGGGGCTGCTATATCCCATGCTCCCGTCTGCACGACGATATTACTGTTCTTTCACACAATACATTGGTCACTAGAATCTTGATTTTGGACATGATTTCATCAATAAGTGTCTAATTTGTGTGTAGATAAGGGTTATAGTAAGACCACTATGGATGAGGGCCTATAGCTTTTATACATACATCGTTTCCAAAAGAGATTAAAGCTTTTGGAGTTTGGAAAAGTAGTCAAGCCTACTTACTTGAGCAGACTGGCTCTACAAATACTTGCAGTTGAGTTTGCCGGAGTTGACTTTAAATATTCCTAATTCGATATGAAGGAAATGAGAATACTGTTTCGTTGGTTTAGACCTCTCATGACAATTAATAACATTTCTTCTACTTACAGAAGTCAATTTGATGATAAAACAGTCACTGTGTGTATAGTTGCATAGAGCGAAGGCAGGACAGTTATGAATATCCCACAGAGTGAATATTCCGTACATGTATACACGAGACGAGATCACCTGTATGTACAGTGAGTGTAGTTTCGCATGCTGCAGAAATGCTGATGGGGGCAGATATTGTCCCAGGAGTACATCGTGTGCGTATTACTAAATACACATACGACCCATAGCTGCCCGCTATCAGCTCATAGCTTTGCGGTCTACACCATAGAGTTACATACCCCTTGTGGTCTACACCCACATAAACTCCAGCCATATAGCAGTCGTTATGTTCATTTGAGGCACAACAATAGTGCACTAAACTTACAGGGACACCCAAAACGACTGTTAATCGCGTTTACGATAATGCAAAGCCACAAAGACAGACGAGGATGTGTAGAAGAATGATAAATTACGCAAGATTTGAATATTTTGGCGGCAAAATTGTTCACTGATGATGTGTGACAGATAGTTTTAAGACTTTCGTATACTAAATCTACATTCATTCTTCTTCAATTTTGTTAGTTTTCTCTGCAAGAAGGAGTCCAATATTGCGTTTTTGTACATACCCGCATTATGCCAGTCTCCCGTGTGTTTAGGGTCTTACTTTTAATACGTCATTCCGCTAAGGAACCAATCAGCTCACAGGGTTTCAGGAATGTCACCAAAGCCATAGGTTTTCACATTTTCGGTCAAATTGAACTTTATTATGAAAAACAATTTTCACTTTCGTTAGAAGGTAATTATCCTGTGAATAAGGCCCAATTTGTTTTCTTAATTTAGTAAACCTTTAATTTGATGATGATACTTATGAACATTTCCAAAATGTACTTTGGAAGTGAATAGAGGCATTGAAACACAATTTTAACAAGAATCAAAATTGATAAATTCTTATGAAAAACAGTTACTTAAAAAATAATTATATAATTTTACTCCAAATCTTTTGAGATACGTTTTGTTTTGTTTTCATCAGAATCCAGGTGCAAGTTGAAGACAAGGAATCATATAAATTGAAATTAAGAATGTCAGTGCCATCGAATATAACAATAGCTGGTCTCAAGAAAATGGTAAGTGAAGTGAACACCCATAAGAACTAAATGAACCTTTCATTCCTTAAACAAGCCTTTACATACAGCCATAATTTGTTTTTCTAGCTGACATTTAAATATAACTAGAATAATTCACTTATACTGAAGGTCAAGCCTTGATCATTATTGAAACTCAATTCTACTCTGCATAATTTTCCTTAAAAGTTTTCTGCCATTAAAATTTTTTTTCCTTGCCCCCTCAAAATAGTTGAATGTAAATAATAAAAAGTTAGAATTATATGCAATTCAGGTTCTAATAAAAATAATTCCATTACTCATGATGAATATGATATAGCCAGAGGTGATCTAAAAAGTAGTCGAAAATTAGAATATATTAACCTGTTATTCTTTTTTTTATTGATAATAATGGAGCTGCAGGTCATCTTCATTTGGGTATGGGGTAAACAGCTTCCTTAAAGTTTTATCCAGATTTTCATTGCTATTGAATTCTCGACAGACTTGTCTGAAGTATGACCTTCCAACGCAAGTCCAGAACTGGCTCATCGGAGGCAGAATTGTTAAAGACACAGAGACATTATCCATGAATAGGATTGTATCGTCCGGTGCGACCCTTTACCTTTACTTGACCTCTGCTATGAAGGTCGATGTATCAAAGCAGGACATGGAAATTGAGAAGCATGTCATCGCTGAGGAGCAGAAATACCCACAGCAGAGGCCAGAACACAGTAAGAAATTTTGTGTAATTAAATATTATTTTAATTGCGATACGTAGTTCCCACTTCAGAAATTTGAATTTTCTTCATTTTGATGCATATCATATTTGAAAAGCTTACGGCACGCTTTCATTGACACATGCTTGGTCAATCTTATGTGTAGCTGTTTGATTGTCACTTATTTTTAGAAGAAATAACAATTGCTTTGATTATCAAATATAAAGTGCCCAAATTAGACTTAAATTTGCTTGTGTAGCTTAGCTAACCTTATCTTCATCAAGAAATTAAAAGTACTGTTGTTTTTTATTTTTTTAATAATCTGCTTCAGTTTGTATTTTATCTATAAAGAACCCCCCCCCCTTCATATGTTATAGAAAATAAAGAGTAAAGAAGAATTAAACGTATAGTGAGTAAAACAGGCAGAGTTAAGTACAGAGATATGGTTTGTAGGGATAAAGACCTCAAATTATTACTATGGAACAATCAAGGAATAAGATGAGTATAGACTGCTGTTTGTAATTTTGTTCATTGCTTTTGTAAAAATTGATTTATTTATTTTTTTTTTTTTCTTTCATTTTTCAGGAGCCCACACAATGCAAAGAGCCCCTAGCAATAACTCAGAAGGGCACTCTACATTACGGTCAGCGCACAGCAGAGTCACAACAATGCCCTCTATAGACGAACCCATCTCGATGCCATTAATGTCAGTACCTTTAACAAGTAGGCCACCAGACCAGAGGTCATCAACTCTGAGGTCATCACAAGTTGACCTTCGACCTCAGGTCAAGAAGATACCAACAGCTATGGAGGTGAGTTCCTACCTACCTGTTTTTTCAGGTCGTCTAATCTGCCAAGATCTACTTTGGATCCTCAAATTGTTTTGTCAAATCTACAGTTTTTTTTGGCTCATCAGATCTTTTAGCTCATCAGTTCTCTCTACTCAAGCCCCTGTTTTCAAATATCTAGGTAGAAGTTTGCTTTGTGTGTCATGTCCACATTTATGCTTGAGGTATCCAAAGAATTAGACCAGTTCAGGATGTCGATAACAGTGACCAGCAGACTGCATTCATTGTACTGCTACTTTTTCTCCTACTTTGTGAAGTTGATCGTACAGCTTGTCGTTAGGAATGTTCTGTCTCTAACTGATGTTGTATACAGTCGAGTCCTGAGCTCATGGTATAGGTTAAATGGAACAATCATGGGGTTTAGTCTGGGCATGGCATACACCATGTAGAGTATTTTATTGAAATATTTTTTGCCTCATCATTACCATTATCCTCCTCCTCCTCATCATTATCATCCTCATCCTTATCATCATCATCAATCTCATCATCATCATCCTCATCATCCTCATCCTCATCCTCCTCCTCCTCATCATCATCATCATCATCGTCATCATAATCATCATTATCATCATCATCATCATCATCATCATCATCATCATCATCATCATCATCATCATCATAATCACAGTCATCATCCTCATCATCTTAATCATTACTATCTTCATTATACTCATCACAATCACCATCCACCTCATCTTTCTTCTCTTCCTCATTATCTTTTCATTATCATTATTCTAGTCCTCTATCATTGCTGTGTCTGATTGCTGGCCAACCCTCTTCTCATACCAGACTGCCAAGCTTGTTCCATTGACCATCCTGCTACATCAATCCTAATAAGATGGGTCTTAGATCATCATCATAATCATCATCATCATCATCAATATTCTAATCCTCTGTTATTGTTGTACTCTTCTGTAGGTTGGATGGTCATGTCCAGCCTGCACATTGGTCAACCCTCCTCTAGTGCCGGGCTGCCAGGCTTGCTCTACTGATCGTCCTACTGCTTACTCAATTCCAAAAGAGGGCTCCTACACCATGGACCCGTCAGAGCACGTCATTCAGAGAGGTTTGAAAGAGGATGCACAAGCTTTTTTAGAGGTGATCTATTTTGTTTGTTACTTGTGGCAGAATTGGAAAACTCCTATAGAGTATATTGATCGTATTACATTAAAAAAAAAAAAAA
>CALNVZ010003435.1:13722372-13732548 GCA_940671915.1 Paracentrotus lividus | reverse complement strand
CATTTGACTGTCCTGTATGTCTGGTAGACTATGATGTAGAGGAGGGGATAGTCCTGAGGGAATGTCTTCATACTATCTGCAGGTAAGGAAAGCTTGTCAGGATAGTCTAGGACTTGGGATTAACCATTTGACTGTCCTGTATACCTGGGGCCGGTTGCATAAAACTTTTAACCAGAGTTTTTTCAGGTAAAAATCTGAAAACTCCGGTTAAAGTTCGAAAACTCTGGTTACAATATTTTACCAGATTTTTTTCCATTGCATAAACACTTAGGGTGTCTACCGGAGTTTTCAAAAGTATTTATGCAATCGATTTTTAGGGGGTTTTAAAACTCACGTTGAATAACCCGGGAAATAGGGCTACATAACCCAAGTTTGTAAACCTGAGAAAACTCAGGTTAGAAAAAGTTTTATGCAGCACCACCCAGGTAGTCTACAATGTTGGGGAAAGAGATAGTCTTGAGGGAATGTCTGTATACAATCTGCAGGTAAGAACCTAGTCCTTAGTCAGGAACCATTTGACTGTCTGGTTTGCCTGGTAGGGTACGATGTTGAGAAAGGGATGTTGCTGAGGGAATGTCTTCAAACAATCTGCAGGTAAGGACATATTGTCAGGGTAGTCTAGGACTTGGGAACCATTTGACTGTCCTGTACCTGGTAGTCTACAATGTTGAGGAAGGATAGTCCTGAGGGAATGTCTTCATACAATCTGCAGGTAATAAAAATAATAATAATAGTCACATTTATAGGTAAGATCTTGGTTCCTAAATCTGGAACTATTTAGTGGCCTGTATGCAAACTAGGGTTACGGGAATCCCTTCTTATCTTGTGTAGATGGTTGTAACACAAGAGATTAGAAGACACAAAATATTTCTATTTTTAGTAGAATATTTAATTATATTTAATAAGTATCTTTTCACCTATCAGATATTTTGTTGCATTGTCATGTTTATACTGTGATTAGGTGAGATTTACTAATTCTTTAATAGTCAAAAGACATGTACCACCAATTTAAGCGTGTATTAATAGCAGGGCACTGCATCAAGTTAACCGTTAATGCTGCCTATTTTGTTTTATCCTCTGTTAATGCTTAGATGATCCAGCGATAGTTGTTCTCTGATAAATTGCGACCCTACTCAAAACTAATAATTTCAAGGTCCCAAAACTGTACCATAAATCTTATAATTTTACCACCGAAATCAAATGTTGAGCAATACTCCTAATAATAGCATATTTCACCAAAGTAAATGTTGGATGACATACATGTGTACATGTGGTGACCCGACATTTGCTCCTGCGACAATTGCTCCGGGCTTTATTTCGTCTAAGATATAGGGTTAGGGTTAGGGTTGTAATAGGGATTTATATTAGGTTTAGGGTTAGGTTTAGGGTAGGGTATAGTGTAAAGTCCCTGGTTGAAGTTAGTCATTCGATTAGTGTATGGAATTTATAGCGGAGCAATTGTCGCGGGAGCAAATGTCATGGATTCCATACATGTACATGCTGAATTTATTTGTTATGGTGATTTTAACATATGTATCTTTGTTTTGAATAGGGAATGTCTAACACAGCATGTGAAGCAGTCAGAAGATGCATTGGTTAAGTGTCCAGAGATGGAGGATGGGATTCCATGCACTCAACATGTCCTGGAAAGAGAGATCAAAGCAGTGAGTCAAAATCCATCAGAATAACCCTTCCTTTTGAAGGGGGAGTGGGGCTAAGGTTATGATCGACTTCTTCCAACACATAGAGAAATATAAATGTCATGAAAAGAAATGTAAAAGGGCATTTTTGGGGAGCTTGATTTTGGAGCTATCTCTTTTGTTCCAAGGAAAATGTTTTTCAAAACCAAATGAATTTTGGGTGTCATCAAGTATTGGTCAAGATATTGAAGTTGTGACCTCCAATATACTTTAGCGATTTTAGGACTTGGTGGGGAATTCGCAGGTTGGGGGGGGGGGGGGTGGGGGGTTCTTTTAGTTAATTGTTAAAAAAATGTTAAGATTTCGTAAAGAGGAGGCTTAATTAGTTTATTAGTTGATAATGGTTAATTTGTGAAATGATGACACCCTCAGAAAATCAAGTGTTCACATATAGCATTGGCTCCTTGTGATAGACTGGGATGGGAGATTTGAAAACAAAATATTAAATGGTTATAGCAGACAGCTGTTGACTGATAGGAGTGAAGCTGTTCAGAGAGTATTTGATGGAGCGTGGGCGGGGTCTCTGTCGGCGTGAGTCGAGCGTGAGCTTATACAGTTTTGTCCAGCTTGCAAAATCGCACAGACTGCAGGGGTTGTCTGCTTCTAGCGAAGACACAACACTTTCTTCAATTGGTCCTCCCTGTGCAAGCGAATCACTGGTTTAAGTCATGGCAGGGCCGATAGGATGAGGCATGTTTACTGCAGCAATTATCGGAGGGATCTTAAAATAAGGCTGGCAGGAACGATGTGACTGCAAAGCAGAGGGCTCAGGAAACTCTAGAGGTATAAGCACTTGTATTTTGTATTATTACAGACACTCCGAGCTATAACAGGATGTGTTTTCTCGGAGATCTGTCTTATGCGTATCAATAGTTGTCATCTCTGCTTGTTATGGATACAGGAATGTACTGTAACTTATCTAGCAAAAGACTCGGTGATCTCATGTGGAGTCTTTTGCTTGCAGATATGCTCTTTGCTTTATGATTCTCAGCACTCTGTTAGTCGATAAACTCTTGCACATTTTTGTACTTAAATGTGCATTTGGACAAACATTACAGGAATTATTCACTCAGACATTGGGATACTTTAAGGTGTTGTTAGAAATGGGATGATCTCTGTGGGAAGGGCATAGCGAGAGCAACCTCTCCTGCCGCGGCTGTCACACACCGCTACGGGTTCATAGTATTGAATTTTAAGATTCGTTCAGAAAATTCAATCAATAGTTTTATTATCGTTGCGCAGAAATATTTTTAAATTCTGTCAAAAATTAATCGCGTAGCTTTAGACCAAAGTGGAAAGCAATACTCATTGGATTGAAAAGATAGAAAGTGGAGAGGAATCGTTTTTTTGTGCAGAGGCCGGAGAGGCCAGGATTATATGGATTAAACAGCTGGAAATCTCATGCTGGAATGAGAGTTCGATATAATTCTGTTAGCAGACAGTTAAAACTGAACCACAACCACCTCAAGCTGTAAGAAAACGCGAAAAACATTGGGCGATATTACATGCTGGGCGGCTTCGCTGCGGCAGATTATCGGTAAGCTCTCGTGCGCATATAAGAGTAGTGGTCGTACAATTAGCCGTTTTAAGTGATGCCGTGCTGATCCTAAAAGTGAAGGTCAGGTATCTTGTTTTTTATGATCAGATCATCGTAGCGGAGTGATAATAGGATTTGAAAATAAGCATCAGCTAGATGGCTGTATGGTACGTGTAGATGGGCTGAGTACTGAAGCTAGGTATAGAGTCTAAATGAAAGTACGTTCCCGGTTTGCAAGTGGCGAAAAATATGCCGATAAGAGAATAAGATGTTGGAGCGGTACGTCGTTGCATTAATAATGGGTGATTAGTGTAATTTTAACGCTGTGTTTATTCCAGTTCGCTGAAAAAGATGCGAGCGATATGAATTGTGTGGTAGAGGGTAGAGTCAAGAGATTTAAGTTTCATGCTACATAGTGGTGAATCTGCGTGTTTTCTGACAAATCAGGGTTTAAGACGACTCTTTAAAAATGCTTCAACGTTTTCCTCAATGTTGTACGGAACTGGGTAGTGCTGTGAACCGCTTCCATCGGGCTAGTGTCGCACTGCCATCCCGTTGCGAATGCAGAGCTGGCAGGGCTTTTCATGCCTTTTTATTTATAGGAGTCTCAAATAGATAACTATTAATTTCAACTTTCTCCAAGATCGTATTTAAGTGTTCTGTACTCTCAATGTTAACATTTAATTTTTGAAAAATTTCTGAGCTTGTTTCCTGTGATAAACCTAAAGAAGAAATTTTGGAGGAATATGAGAACTTTACTGACTAAAATGCAACTAAACTTTGTTGACGGAAAGACAAACATATACGATCATGGATATATACATGATACGAAACATAGTCATTCTCCAATTAATTGCAATGAATAAGGGACCCCAAAATTATGATTACGGAGGAAGTTTCTTATTTCTTCCATGATAGGATCATATTCACAACGTAATATTTTGAAAACAATATTAATAATTTCATACATACAACTACCTCGTTTTGCCGAGTATCTCTTTGCTGAAACATCCAGACAAACGGAATAGGCTTTAAGTGTGGCTGTACTCCGCTAATATAAATGGTTCGGATACACAGACGTTTTTGGCGCGATCGGCTCTGTCGAAGAAAATGTGGAATTTTACAGTGGCTTGGAGTGCGCAATGTGGCCGCTCTTATCTTTACACTGATAGTGCGGTCACACGAAAAGGTTTGGCTCGAGATATTTCTACGACCTTGCGCAATGAAGTGAAAGTAATGGGATTATGAGAGTAAACATTTTGCTCTGTCGGCACCAAGGAGATCTTCTAAAGCAGCACTCTCCATTTCTCTTTTCTCCATGCAATAATCATAATTTTGCAAAGATATTCTAGAATTGCTCAAATGGGATGTTGAGAAAAGAAAAAATTAATCGATAGTTTTAGACCAAAGTAAACAGTAATCATAATTTTGCAAAGATATTCTAAAATTGCTCAAATGGGATGTTGATGAAAGAAAAAATTAATCGATAGTTTTAGACCAAAGTAAATAATAATCATAATTTTGCAAAGATATTCTAGAATTGCTCTAATAGGATGTCGAGAAAAGAGCGGAGGGTGCTCCTCCCCTAGAAGATGCACCATGGGGCAAAATGCTTGTGTAAACTACTTCTCATTTATTAATTGCATGATCAATGCATACTTAACAGGAATCAATACTCCACAAGACTGAAGAGATATATGAAAATGGGTTGTCCGTGTGATAGGAAAGCATGAAGAAGCCCAACGCTCCCCCAACCCTCCTCCAAAATAAAATAAAATAAAATAAAACACCAAACAAACTCATAGGTATGATCTCTTTTTTGTAAATGTACAAATAGCCCTAAGAAAAATTTGTTCTTTCAGCAATTGTTGTTTTACTTCTTGCAAACTTTACCTGCATAGTCACTTGTATTTCTTCCTTTTATATGCCATCTTCAATAATCTCTTTGAATGTGCTTCTTGTCTCAATTCATGGCTCCTTCTATTGTTCCATTACTTTAAATTTCTCCTGTCATACTGCTTCTCTTTCTATTCACCTCTTTTCATGATTCTCCTCCCATTTGTCTATGTACTTTGTCACCATCTCTTAATTGCAGTTTCCTATGGGCTATTTGTACAGGTTTATGTGAAAGTGCCTCATTCCAAACTAAGCTTTTGAGTGTTCATTGAAATTGTGAAATTGAAGGTACTTTTAGGTGCTTGTATTTACAGAAGTACAGAATCATTTCCTGAAGATGCTGTAAAATATGATATTGAAATGAAATGTGCAAATGCATTGAAAGATTTATAGATTGACACTGTATATAAAGACCTCTCAATGGGGAATAAGTCTTCATATGCATGTTTTTTTTTTGTGAACTGGTTCATTTAATATATGGTTCATTGACGTATAAAAAAGGAAATAAAAAGAAACTAGTGTAATTCATAGACGTGTGTATAAACAGAGTTGAAATATTTTTAAAACAAAGTACAGTGAAACATTTTTACAAAGAGGAATCAAAAGTATCAAGAAAAACAGTGTTTATAGAAATCATAAGTTTTATGTTTTTTATGTTCAGATTGATTTGATACTCACGTTTCAAAGGCAAACAAAAATTGTGGTCTTTATGAACAACTACCCCCTGGACGATTACCACCATGATAACTACCCCCAAAGGGTATACATGTATAGGTAGGTGTTAGACAGCTTTTTAGTTGGGGTAGTTGTCTAAGAACCCTTTATGAGCAGGTGGTTTGACTGTATTAATCCTATAGTCTTGTATATCTTCTTAGTGCACCTCTTGGTTTTGCCCTTTTTGCAATTGTCTTTTCTATTCCTTTTAACATGTTCAAATATTATAAATCATAATTTTGATTACAGGGCTTAGTGACGAGTGGGGAGGCCATGAAGTGCCCTCAGTGTAGTATCATTGTACAGAAGAAAGGAGGTTGTGATTGGATACGATGTTCAGTTTGTCAGACAGAAATATGCTGGGTGACGAAACAAGCTAGATGGGGGTCAGGGGTAAGTTGGATAACGCTTGTCAAATGTCTATTTTTGATTCAATCTTGTACAGATATCCTTCCAGAAATGTATTTTGAATGTCTTTCAAGGAGTTGAATAATTGAAAAGGTATAAAAATAGAGCATTCAAAGTTTTGTGAATAACAGGAACAGTCATACTGGTTTCTTTTACAGCGCTTTACCAATTATGACCAAAGTGCTTATAGTCTATAAGTCCTTGGTCATTGGATTCATTTATGATCCCGCACTAAAAGTGCATAATTTCGGCTCCCTGGGGAGCATTCCAACTGGTTGACTGATAGGCATACACATGATAAGCAGATCACTTACCATTAGCATTGTACCGGGTACCCATTTTTAATACCTTGGTTTTGATAAAACATGTAAACAAAATGCTTTGTTCCAGAAATGTGCTAAGAATATTAATTAATACTTCTATAGCTATTTTGTAAGAAGTGTCTTTCCTAAAGCTTCATCATATTTGAATGTTTCAGACCAATTTAAAACCAATAAATATAAGTTGTTAAAAAGTTCCTGCCGGTTTTTTATAATCAAAATTCAATAATTATCCCCTTAAAAATAAACATGGCCAACAAGATGTCAACAACAACAAAAAAAAACACACCCAAAAACTTGGTAATGCACATTTTAATCCTAGAATGAAACTTCAAATTAACTTTGTCCCTTTTCTTTCATCTCATTTTATTTTGTTTTTATAGGGTACTGGAGACACATCAGGGGGATGTCGTTGTCGTGTCAATGGGCAGAAGTGTCATCCTAACTGTCATAATTGTCACTAATGCTGTATGATAATTAATGAATAAATTAAATTGATCTTGAGTTCTGGTAATTGTCGGCATTTTGCATATGTCAACTTATGAAATTTCAGATATTGGCCTTGTTATTGTAATATCTTGAGAACCACTATTATTGTGAGCTTCACACTTGCTGATAGTATTTTTTTTTACATTAGGGAGACAATCTGTTTAGATTTTAGAGTCTATAGGTCAAAGTTTAAGGGTAAAAGCAGTATTACATGCAAGCATATAGGAGATGCAGTCACATTTGTCTTTTTAATTGATAGTAAATAGAATGTTAGGATTAGCTGAACAAAATGTAAGAAAGCAGGCCTGATGATTGATTCAGTCAGGAAGACTGAATATGTTACTAAAACATGTTCCCATGAAACCATTATTCAGATATCCTTTATTTTCTGGTATAAAAAGTTTAGAATTCTTGTTTGAAATATGTGAAAATTATATTATGTGTTATTACCAGAACTCAAGGTCATAAATGAACATTCCTGTACAATTTACAGCAGCCTAAAAACTGATATGTATATCTGCAATGAACTTGCCTGAAATGCGACACATGCACTGCACATGGCACATGCACTACAGTCTATTCTACACTGATTTAATGGGTTAAATGTCCTCTACTCTAGGTTTAGTGAAGGATATAGTTGGGAGTCTATTTGCCTTTTCTTCAAATCTATGCGTAACACATGTTAGGGTCGTGTGTCATTTTCTATTTGTAGGCCTATGCATTTCTATTTGGTTTCTTAGGCTCAGACTGCAAAAGGTTAATTCGATGTTAAGCACACATACGTGCCAATGTACCTACATCTATATGTATTAGTTAGGCAATAACTTTGTAATGGGTTTGTTGTGAAGAAACACCAATGCAAATAGAATACTTTTTATGAAGTGTTTTAATAGTCAACGATTAGGAAACGTACAGGCTTGATGATATACTTCATTATGTTCTTCATTATTTTTTCCTTCTTTTTTTTCAACAGACCTTATTGTACTGGTATTTGAATGAAGAGGGCAATTTGTCTAAATACTGGAGACACAATCTAAATCATAGAACAAACATTCTTTTTAACTCTTACATTTGTTGATAATTTAACATAATCAAATTTACAGTGGTCAATTTAAACCACATTTTCTGCATTCAAACAGATTTATGTTTCTTAGATTAATGTTTTGATTCTGAGGAAAGCATGAATACACATCTATAGTCAAGAAACACATTTGCTGTGAATTTTAATGATTTTGCCCTTTTCAAGAAAATTATATATATATTTTTATTACAAGCATGCAATGTGTAATTGCAGTGAAAGTCGCTTGAATGGTCTATTAAGACATCAGCCAAGTAACTGATATGAAATTTCAAATATTGTTAAATGTCTTGTAAAAAAAAAATGGTTGCAGCTCATTGTTCTGAAGGTTCATTTGTATGAGCACACAATTATCCTATACGTGAATGTTTGTTTGTCAGAAAATGAAACACGGTACCTTTGTCAAGACATTTGATGCAATAGTCCAAAAGTTCCTTTTTCTGAAAACGGAATAGGGTTTGTTGGTCCGAAAATGAAATAGGGTTTGTTTTTTTTTGAAGGTTTGTTGGTCCAAAAATGAAACGGCATTTCTAAGTCCGAAAATAAAATAGGGTTCGTAAGTCTGAAACTGTAATTATAATAGTGTTCTTAAGACTTACAAAACCTATTTCAATTTCGGATATGACAAACTTTGGGAATAACAAACTGCTTTTTTGTATTTTATTTTCAGACCAACAACCTTTCGAACAATGAGCAGCACTCATAGAAAAACATGTCAAATTAATTTAGTTTCATAGAATTATTCAAAATCATTGAACCTTTGCTCCAATCCAAAAATATTTACTTGTTATGATAGCAAAACACTGCTACAGAAGACTCCTGTTCTTTGCATCTTTACTCAGATTATTTCAAATGTATCTCTATTAGTCACATTAAACTTATTATACACAGGGGTATGAAGTTGAGTTTTCCTCTTTCATGAAATATTAGGTCGTTGGCTTTAGTTCCATTTCCAAATAATTGTTTTGATTCATTATTTAAAATTTAGTGGAAGTGCAGAACATTTTGCCAAACATAACTTCAGAAATAAAAGTATCTGATGGTCTATTTATAGTTAAGAAACGAAAAGTAAACCAAACAAAAACCTAATAAATATTATACACTTTATATTCCATTTTTGGGGATGGCTAAACCTGCAGGAAAATTTCATGCATGTATTTTACAAGTTGATTTGTTGTAATTAAACAAACATATATCATTGAGTCATTAAGTTATGTAAGCATGACACAATTTTACACAATCAGTTATCAAATTATATAATTGATATATTTATAGCAATGCTCATACTTTCGCTACACATTTTCAACTCTTCATATGCACTATGTATCAGGTAATTTGAATGGGATTAGATCATACTTAATACTGGTACATAAGTTATGTTGTCAGCTGATAGCTTGAAGGGTATTGACAATGTGTCAAATGGTTTAGTTATGATGGTATCTCACTTGCCATGAGATGGATTCGGGACTACTTTGAGACAGGTTTGAGATGGTTTCGAAACTTGTCTCCGAGACATCTCCGCGACGAAAAAAAAAAGGATCAGAGACGTCTCTGCGACAGAAAAACAATATCGGAGACGTCTATGTGACAGGAAAAAAAAGTATCACAGACAACTCCGCAAAGTGAGATACCACCATTGATGCCCTTGTGTCTCTCAGCAGAATTTTTCCTTTCATACGAAGCTCAGTGTTCAAACAATTTCATAGTTTAATAATTTGAAACAAAATTGTTTGTTCTTTTGTATTACATGTATATTGATCATTAAACTACATAACAATTTTAATCTGATGTTCCATGTATTTGTTTGAGGCCTTTGATTTTTTAATCATTTTTTGGTCAAATTTCTAAGTAATGTCTTTGTGGTTCACAATGGATTTTACATTATACAACACCTCTTTAGATTACTTTCATACCTCTATTTAATATACCCTGGTTAAAAGAAGGAAATTATTATTTTTTTAAACATTTGAACTCAATGTTTTTTACAGAATAGATTGGTTTGACACGAAAGCTATGTTAATGAGTGCCATTCCC
>CALNVZ010003435.1:13664279-13722355 GCA_940671915.1 Paracentrotus lividus | reverse complement strand
CCCCCCTCCTCAGGAGGTCAAATGCTTGTTCCAGATTTTTAGAGATACCCCTATCAGTTTGGGAATCTGTGTCAAAATTACCCCTGCCCTATTAGAGATTTTTTTTAAGGGAAAGCTGCATCAAAATTACCCCCCCTATTACAGGCTTTTGGAAGGGGAACCAGCAAAATGACCCCCTTTTCCGGCAGGTTTTTTGACCATATTCAGGCCCATATTTCAGGATTTGTCCTTAAAGAATTAAAAACTATCCCTAATTATAGGTCAGGGTCAATGATATCTTGGGGATTTTTCCCCAACCTGAGTCCCTAAAATATACCCTTTCCTGATGAAAATTCGGCAAACAGCATTACGTGTATGGTTGTTTACCTCCTGGGGGGGGGGGGTAGTGCCATTGGCCATATTCGTACTAGTAACAATTTTTTTTCAGTGTACATGTACACGTACTCTCTCTACATGTATTCCCCCTCTCTCCTCCCCCCCCCCTCTCTCTCTCTCTCTCTCTCTGTCTGTCTGTCTCTCTGTCTGTCTCTGTCTGTCTGTCTGTCTCTCTCTCTCCCTTTCTCCCTTCTTTCTACCCGTCGTAGATACTTTCAACCTCTCATTTATACTCTCTCTGTTTCTCTGTCTTCTTCCAGAGAAACAGAGAGTTCATTCTTTCCTTTTGGGTCCGCATGAGTGACTGTGGGTGTGTGTGAGTGATGGTGTGTATTTGGGAGGATGTGTTTGTACGTGTGGGATGATGACAATCACATATTCGTTTTGAATCTTAATGGATGTTAATACCTGTCCTTGCTCGGGTCTATCTCACCTCACTTACAAGCTTCTAATCCTCGCCCCATCCACTCAACCTGTTTATCACGTACGGTCGTCAGGACACCAGGGGTCACACCTGACCAATCAGTCCACCATGTACACCATTGTCTTTGAGTATTGCTGACGTTATGATGGGATTTGATCCTTTGTTCCAGTGCAGTGGTTTGTGACAGGGAACAACCTCTCGGGCTCTACTCTCCGAATGTCCTTTCTTGTCTGCAAACAAACAACTGGTTCTTCAAGGGCTGGTCATCCCGGCTCATCAAGCCCCTAAGGGCATCCCTTCTTGAAACCCCTGTGCATACATTTTTTTCAATCATTCACTTACAATTTCAGACATCTTTTCCTGTTATTAGCTCGTTGTGCTATACTGTGTTTACAAGCTGATAAAGTATCGCTTGAGAACTAGGGGTAGAGGTGTTTGAGCCCAATTTAATATAACTTTGTCAATTTGCTTGGAAATTATAGGCTTTTATTTATTTTTTTGCGGGGGGGGGGGAGGGGTTAGGGGTTAAAACGGTAACAAAAAGGTGATTCCTCCGTACTCCATTGAAAACGAGCAAACAACACCCCTGTATATTTAGTTATTCTCGTTATCTCATGACCAAATTTTTTCTACTTTGGAGTAATCATTATCACAAGAGTTTACTACCATACCACTTTGAATTCGATTACATAATTAAATTCAAATTAATATGTATATATTATATATACATGAATCTAAAGAAAATAAAATTTATAAATACTTTAGCCCTATGACATGCCAGTCGGATAAAGGGGGATATTAACACATTAATACCATGTTGGTCCTGGTATCACAAGGAATTTTGAAGATATAATATTAAATTAATTCAATTCATTCAAATTTCATTCATAAAAAAATACAAGATACAAATATATCACATGATACATGGTAAATAACAAAGCAATTAAATATACATAAATACAAAATAATGAAATGAAATTTAGGACATTGCAAAAGAGCGATGGTTTTGACTCGGCAGAGCCCTAATGTCATTATGGCATGACATACATTCAGATAAATAAAAATGATGACAAGATGAAAACAATAAATAAACATTTGCGGAATATAATAATGATCTAATGGAGGTTTATCAAGTTCGGGGAGTTGACCAGGGCCCTGTTGTATAAAAAGATATTAATATAGTAACTTTGCCACCAATGGCATGGTTTGCACAACAGCCAAAAATGCAGTATTTAATGAAAGTTACCATTAAATTGATGGCGAATCTATAGTAACTCTTTATGCAACATGACCCAGGTGTACATATCTACGTAAGCTTCTTGGCCCAAATGTACTTGATCATTTCACCTGAAATGATGCGATTTATTCCTTAGTTACAGATTTCCAACTTCCTTTGTCAACCAAGGTTAGGCCTTTACGACTCATTACGCTTATCCAACCAGGGAAAATATAATCGAATAGCACTTAAGTCTGTCCGATAACCTATCTATTGATACAAAGATCTATAATTGATTCTCGTGTAAGGATTAAGATTAGGGATGTATTGAATGTAGAATGGTTTATGAAGGACTTACATTAATCAATTATGCTTTCATTGAAGGGTATAATCGTAAAATGTGTCTGGATCAATCAAAACCCATTCGGGATTATTGAGTGATCATGTATAAAATAAGACGGACACCTGTAATCGCAGAGTTTAAAACTGAAGTAACCTGAAAACAAACAAACAAACGAACATGAATGCAATCGTGATACTCAAAATTATTTTTGTTACAGAGCGATCAACAAAATATAATAATAAGAAGAGCATTGACTGGGCATTGTCGTCTCTTCACCAACTAACTAATGGTTATAATTTATCTTTATTTATCAGGTTTTAAATGATTGGCCTAATCAGTTAATACAATCATTGTGTTCAATATTTTTTGTATTAATTTTACTTGAGCACTAAAAAAGATATGAAATGGTGGGAAGAAGTATAATTACTCTTTAAAAGGGGCGAGGCGTTTACCATCCTTTTGATTTTTAAGAACGCTGTCACTCCTCCACCCTTCTTTTTTAGGCCAGGGTGATTATAGCTGATTATACTCCTTTTGACCCTATTTTTTTTTAGAGTGAAGATATGGATTATAGATATTAATATAGTTATTAAATGTGAAAATAGAAGATAGAATATATTTCAAACTTTTGAACATGCAATCATCTATTTCATTACAAAAGGGGTATAAAGTGGAAATTCTCTCTTTGAGTTTAGTAGAAGACTAGTAGAGTTGGAGATATATTCGGTTTTTGCAAGTGCATGGAAGACTACTCTGAAGTAAGTGATCGCTCATATCACTCTATCAAAGATTGGATTACCAAAACAATATTGCTATATATTAAGGTACTGTATGTCTATGATCCTCTTGCCTTTTTTTTAATGTGGCATCGTTGAAGCTGCGACTCTTGCGTTTTATATGCATCATGATCAACAGGCGCGTATCCAGATTTGGCACCCGGGGGGGGGGGGGGGGGGGGCCCGATGTGATTTTGATTTTTGGCGCCCCCCCCCCCCAGTGGTGGATCCAGAAAGGTACATCCTATTTTTTTTCCACGTTACACCGGGCGAGCAAAAATGTACACTCAATTTTTTTCACGTCACGCTGGTGAGCGATAAGGGGGGGGGGGGGGGGGGTGTTAGGTTAGGTAGGTGTTGAATTTTTTTTTGGCGCTGGCGGCAAGCGGAAGCTCATATATTAGCCATAGGGGTAGGTTTGAGAGGTCAATCGGCTCAAATCATGTCTATTTTCCGTTTTTACTTTTTTTTTTTTTTAACATTTTCCTCAAAGGTCAATTTGGCGCCCTTTCGCGGGCCTACGGGGGGCGCCGGGCCCGTAGAGCCCCCCCCCCCAGAATACCCGCATGATCAATAGATATTGAAAGATGGACTATTTGCAAAATCCATCAAGCAATGGAACTTTTACACAGTAAATTGTTTTTGTTTCTTGTAAAAAAATCATTTCATTGCATGAATAATAAAACCCTTTATAGAGAAAAGAAAAACTGATGAAACAATGTATTATGTCATCATTTATATAAAATTATTGTACTAGTACAGCGAAATAAATTGGATGAGATAATAATGATGAAAAAAGAAGAAGAATAAAGAGTGCTAATAGAGAGAGAATGGGAGAAGATGGGTTAATTTGATTCTGATTGTTTATATAGTGTTAATATCCTTTTAATTTCAGACCAATGTAGCACCCGACGTAGTTTCAAATTCTTTCTTTCAGACAACTGGGATTTTAGTGGGTAAATTATAAACTTTCCCTCCTTTTATGATCATATTAGAAGATCAATTTAGTGGTTATAGAGCTCTGAAATCAAGCTAACATCATGAACATGACTAGAGTGATGACAAGCAGCATTGCCAAGCACAACGTGGAAATCAGTCAACAAAATTGTTGTTGAGTGATTGATAAAGTCTTGTGAAATGCATGTTGGTCTCATTATCTTCAATCGGTCGTCCTTCTAATCAATTAAAAGACAAAGTTTTCACTCTCCGATGTACCTCTGTATAGTCTGCTGAATAAGATGGAAGTCAGCAGAAGATCGATCTGAGCGAATTGCATATACAAATGACTCAAAAGAAAACCTTTGGCGTTCTTCACAGCTACGTCGTTAATAATTCACGAGTAAAATTGTGAGGACATAATAAAGCATCAGCAAGCTTTGCATCGTTTAGCTAAACCCCAACGTTTTCGCACTAATTTTGTCTTTCTGTTAATGTATTGTTTCAGATGTTATCTTTTTAAGATAGGAGGGGGAGTAACATTAGCTTTTAAACAGTGCAGAAATATTATCGGTCACATAAGGGGAACAAAAGGAGCGCGGAGACCTCTTGTTCGCAGATAGATTTGATCGACCCGAAATCACTGGACTATACAAAACAGTCCATGACAACCAGGACTAAGCAGCATGTAGACCTGGATCTTCTATGGTCTAAGGGAAAGTGAAGCACTGAAGTATTATTCTGAACGTTGTATTCTTTCACTGGAGGACAATGCGATACCCGATAAATGTATTGTGATAGACTCTTGCTCGAAGCTGGTTAAGTGCGTGTTATCTTCAATGCATGCTTGAGCTTAGCGACTCGAATATATATGTAGTGATGATTTGATATAGTTGTGCTTTGAAAATCAGACTTTTTTTAAAGGATTACTGGAATAATATTTATATCTTCAAAAGCGGTGAGTACGTTTATATTTCTTTTGAGGATATCATTATAGGCCTATATTTCTTACATGTCTCAACTGGCTCCATAAGTCAATATTTTTTTCAATCATCAGTGAGGAAGAGATTTCATCACCGATGTGTGTAGTAGGAGTGGAATAACGACCTTTATATCAATTATTGATACAATAACTTTCCTTTTCACTATTTTAGGCAACCATTGAATATAATGATTCTGAAATGAAATTGATTTTCTTCGTGTGATATATGCTAATCTAATAGTGGTTCTAAAGATTTTAAGTTCAGTTAAAAATTTATATGTTTTTTTTTATGGTTTCAAATTATTCTCTTTTATTTATCTAAAGGAAAGATACATAACGAAAATGCTTCAGGAATATGGAGCAATAATGTCTTGAAAGGTATAGATATACATGTACATGTTACAGTTTTTCATATTAACAAAATATTTCTAAAAGACTTCGATTTTGTTTTCATGGAGAAATATAATACTCAATCAGGTCAAGCAAAAATTAAATTGCCTATTTGTATGACATTTATCAATGTGGCTGCAGTTAGGCATATAACAAGGAAGGAAAATATGTTTAGATATAATATTACTTTTAACAATATCTTCTTCATAATGTAGTAGTTTGAAATGTAAACTAAATTGGTTTCATGCGTCATCGAAACGGACTGTGTATTATAGGTGTAAGCAATGTCATTTGAAAAGGTTATCCAATTTGGTAATTTTGTTAATGATTAAATCATTATTACTTTTAATTCAATTTTGAAGTTTATCTCGTATTTCATCTGATATGTCTGATATCTCACATCATGCAGAAAGCGCATTTTCCCAATCTTAAATATTGAAAATAACTATGATCAATTAAATCATGTTTTACCCTTGCAATGATTCAAAGATTTGGAAAGTGTAATGATGAAGGAGTATTAAATTCTGTATGGACATTTTGGAAGAAAATATCATGAAGACTTGATCAGATTTGAGTTCTTAATTTAAGTGACGTATAAGCCAGAACTAATTTATAAGCCACACATGGGTAC
This sequence comes from Paracentrotus lividus, assembly GCA_940671915.1. Classification (NCBI taxonomy): domain Eukaryota; kingdom Metazoa; phylum Echinodermata; class Echinoidea; order Camarodonta; family Echinidae; genus Paracentrotus; species Paracentrotus lividus. Next base: position 13,716,282 of record CALNVZ010003435.1, on the reverse strand, counting down.
ATCATTGTATTCCATAAAATAAAGATTTGGAGGGAGAAAGAAATACAGAGAAAATCATAAAAAGATCAAGTATTACGACCTCCTCCCTAAATTTACTTGTTTCCCTGAATTTAATATCAGTTGTAATTATAGTTACCAACCAAATATTTTACAATAACTTATGAAATTCGAGGAGTAAAATATAACACAATACAACTAATAAACATTGATAGATATATCAACTCAACATTATACTGTTTTAAATCTACAATAGATTATATTGATTTAGAGTTCAAAATTGGCCCTAAATTAATGTTTAACATTATCACTTGCAAATTAAGAAATGTAGTTAGTAAGGTATATGCAAACAGTTTGAAATCCAGTTTCAGGTCCATCTTTCTTTCGTATTTTAAACAAATTCTCACAACTATCTAAACTACATGAATATTGTCATTCAACGAGGTTAGTGTCTGCTAACTGTCTGGTATCATTCGTACCGTGCTGGTTCAAGGTTGTGATTAGGGTAAACTATGAGGTGTTTTCCCTGGTGAATCTATAATGTGGTCAAGAGCCAAAACGATCATCGATTTCTTTGACCAGCGTTTCTGGTATATCAGAATTGTATCAGTCTAGCGATACTGATCCACTTCAATGCGTTCGAATACTGTTTTTCCAAGGATATAAACTTCATTCAGGCATGATACAGGCCTAAACTAGATTTAATTTTCTTATAACAACCAAGAAAAAAACAATATAATACAAATAAAAATAGACTGAGATTGCCAAACTTATGTTAGTTTCTATTCTTGTCTAATCTTGTTAAAGGAGGCAACACGACAGTCTTTTACCATCTGACCAGGGGGTGTCAATTCTTGGGGGTTACAAATCCCCTCTTTTCTTCGCCTGTATCCCATATTATATTGCAAAAAAAAAAAAAAAAAAAAAAAAAAAAAAATCTTATGAGTGCGACCCACACTCTCAGAAAAATTTTAACCAACCGGGCAAAATTTTAAACCAACCGTTGGTTCAAATATTACTTACCAACTGTTTGGTTAAACGCGTTAACCAACCCCAGTTGGTTAAAATTTAACCAATTTTATTAAAACTTTAATAAAAGTTGGTTAATAATTTTTAACCAACCCTAGTTGGTAAAATTTTTTAATACTTAATTGGTTAATTTCTTTTTTAATACATCATGGTTGGTTAAAAAAAAATCAAGCGATAGACCGGACTGGACCGCCTTTTGACAATTTGATCAAAGTATTGGTACAAATAACATGAAGAGTTATGCCTGTATTATTAGACTACATGCATTATTTGTTGGCCTAATAGATAGGCCTACAGTTGCCTAAGTATTGGTCCAGTACAGTAATCATTACTTCGGTTCAGACGTATAGGTCTACAATCTAGTCCAGTAGGTGAGATCTAACTGGATCTAATTATAGATCTAGAATATAAAGAAATGAGATGTTGGCCTAATGTTAGATTCTACATTTAGATTCCAAGGTCATCACTCTTAAACCAATCAAGTAGACTCTAACGTTAGGCCTTGATCTATTGGACTATATCCACATCGAGAGGTCTAAAAATATTTAGGCTAAATTTAGATGCAAGTGATGGTTCTAACGTTGTTCTAAATATTTAGCCAACTAAATCTATGACCTCAAGACTTAGTCCGAGACCAAGCTGATTGGAGAGCGAAGTATTTAACGTTAGATTCTAGACCGGAGTTGCATAAATTTCAAGCAAGTTTAATACCTAACAGTTAACGTTAGGTCTAACGTCTCAACCGAAATAATTAAGAACCGTACTGGCAATGTAGTCCAAAACATAATGCATGTTAGTCCTATATCACAGGCCTATACTCTTCAAGTCATTTCTACCTACCAATATACTTTGATCAGATTGTCAATAGGTCCAGCCAGACCAGCAGTCAGCTTGTGTAACCTTGTTGTCGTCGCGATCAAAGTACGTGCAATATGAATAGGCGCACTATATCTTACGTACGTGTATAAATGAAAATCGCAAGATTTCTAGCGCGAGCTAGATGGAGCGGAGCGCGTATCTTTGTTAAATCCGCGTTTCCCATTGGTTGTTTTTCTTCCACGTGACCAATATTTTTAACCAACTATTGGTTAAAAATTGAATTGGGCTTTTTTAACCAACCCATGCTTTTTCACGTTTAACCAACTTGTTTTTTAACCAACTTTTCTTTTTAATACATTATTGGTTAATATTTTTAACCAACTGGTTTTAATATGCACTTTTTTTACCAGCGTTCTGAGAGTGCACAAAGAAGACCCACAATTGCCCCATTTCAAGTTATGATTAAGAAAAACTTTAATGCTGCAGTCACACAGACACTTACGTATTACGTTTTTGTTGTTTTAATTTTATTTCGTCTTCTATCAATATCACTTCTTATGTATTTCTTTGTTTTATTGGATGAACGAAATTATCTCTATTTCCACTGCTCACTATGACGGGAAGGCAGCCGTGGGGATCCGCAGAAAAGAAAATAATTTTTGGACGCAACCGGACGTAACTCAACGTGCATGGGCTGTCCCACTGCATGGAGGCGATTGTTGTTGCGACAACTGGCGATCTTGCTGTTGTGAATGTGGTAGCAAGTTGTTGTTGTAGTCTAGCTTAGATAGAGTCGTATGTAGGTTTATAATCGCCTTTTTAAAGACGAACTCATTATAATTATGAAATTATCAGAGCTTATCAGGTTGTCGCCACAACGATCGCTGCCTGATGTGAGACAGGCTCTTAAGTGTCTGTGTGACTGCAGCATTAGCTCAAACTTCGCGCTTGTGTGATATATAATAATATTATTGGAATTCATTAATATCTTTATGCATGTTTATCTTGACATTACAGTGGTTATCTTCTATAATCATATTTTCTTCTTCTTTTCACCTTCTTTTTTTCAAAAGGAAAGGAATGGCACATGCAATACTCATTCCATCAATTTGTACAATTTCTGACATTGTCACACAAGCTCAGGCGTTTTTATTATCAGAAAGCAACAACCCCAAAATTATTTTTCATGAAAAGAATAGATAAGATTTTCAACCGTTATGAATCATGTTTCAGTCAGTATAAAGATTACACTGGTTGAATTCCTCATATAGCTCATGCATCGTCATTCTGCTGGCATCAACAAATTGACATGCCATTTAACGTAATTGGAATATAGAGGGAATAAAATCCTTGAGCAAATATAAACCATTTAAAGTAGACGTAGAATTGTATATATTTCAAAGAGATAACTACGTCATGGCCTACACTCCTGCCTCTTTATTTTCCGTCTTCTTCTTTTATTTCCCCTCTTTTCTATGTATTTTTGTATTATCTTCTCTCTCTCTCTCTCTCTCTCTATCTCACTCATCTCGCACGCTCTTCTCCTCTTGCTTTCGTTCTCTCTCACTATTTTCCTTTTCCACCCCTCTCTCTTCTCTCTCTCTCTCCCATTGTCTTTCTAACTTTATCGCTGTGACACATGTTCATTGTGTATCCCTTCCTTGCAAGGTCTCAATTAAAAAAAATATATTATCATCATTTTAAAAGGTGTAATAACATTTATTTAATAATGTTATAATGTTCCATTGCCAAGCAGTTTTATTTTAGTCAGAGGATACATTATGTAATTCCTGGCTATTTTCCTCGATTTTTCCTCATCAATAAATTTCATTTTGGGGTTAAAGTATATTGCAACGAAAAAATAAAAACATTCTTCAAGACAACAACAAAAAATCCACATCTTCATAAGATATGAACATATTGTCTGTTGAGAGCCAGAAGAAGAGCCAGAAGGGCGCCATTGCTTTACAAAGTCAATGGAAATAGCGCCCTTATGGTTCTCAACGGAACATCTTTGATCTGTAATAGCGCCCTTCTGGTTCTCAGCCGACGATATATGAGTGTTTGGGGGTTACCGTTGATAATTGGAAGTACTTTATGAGAGTAAAAACAAATAAATCGGACAGGGGACTTGAATTATATTGATAATCTGTTGAGAGTATATGGTTATGAACGAACAAACTTGACACATTATATTATTCGGTAATGCTTCGATATTGCATATAATTATGCAAACTGATATTTAAAAAATACGTCAGTATTTAGGTCGCAAATTGATTCATTAGGCAAAGAATTCAAAGGAAATTTTAATTCTTAAACTCTTGTTCGGTGCTATTTTTTTACAATATAAACAGCTGAAAAAAAAAATTATGAAGGGAAAATGTCTTTCGTGACTGTTGAAGTAAACAGGGAAAATCCACTTTACGTTAATGCGTTCATGTTTCTTTCAGAGAAAAATAGATAAAGGCCATTGCTACAACAACATGTAGATAAAGAAATAAAACCATTAAATCGATAAACTGAACTTCGCATGTCACTAAACACCTGCCTTAGTTTTTGTTTCCTTATATTAATATTTACAATAAAATCGATGCCCATGCATTGCTTAAAACCGACCTCCTTCCGTAACAAATTATGACGATATATTTAGAATGAAATTGTGACATTACAACAACGCATCCAAATGGTCTTCTGAGGTGAAAGCTATTTTTTCTTGAGGTGAAGAAAAAAACAAACATCATCCTTATAGCTTTAGTTTGATTTCATTAGACATGTTAGTAGGGGAGACCGGGTATGGACGTTACAAAATTCACATTTTGGGCCAGATAATTCTAATGAAAGAATTCACGCACTCCATATTGGGTCTGTAGTTAGCCTATTATGTTGGCTAAAACCTGAGGCATATAAAGCTTGAAAACATGTAAACATTAATTAACTACATCTTAATTAGTGAAGACATTTTTTTGTAACAACCTACCCCATATACGGGGTAGGTTGTTACACCATACGGGGTCAATTGTTACAATATGTAAACATACGGGGTAAGTTGACAATGTGTAAATCTCTTATACCATACTTTAATCTCAACTTTCCAGTTTCTTGACATCGTTAAAAGTATATCAAGTAGAGCTCTAGAATATACAAAAGTAATAATAGAAAAATAAAAATATTAACACCTGAAAATTGAGACAAAATGTAATTTTACATATGTAATGTAATTGGGGTAAGTGGTTACATCAACATCGGGTAGGTTGTATGTAACAACCTACCCCATGGGTGATTTTACACACAGAAATCAAATGTAGCACAGTCATTAGGCAGAATTACAGGGCATGACTAGGGGGTATATTAGTGACATACATGTACTATATTTACAATACCAGACTATCATCATGTGCCTTCAGTTGTAAGAGCTATTACAAATTTCAATTTTTGTCAAAAATTTACTTGGAACTGTAAAAAATGGTTTTTGTTGATTTACTTTTTAATAAAACAACGGAGAAACCTCACGACCGGCAGTTCATCACAGCTATGTGTAGGCTGTATATAGATGCCAGTTAGCACATCCTCTCTTGTTCCATCTTAGCACACTGAGAACTGTAACAACTGACCCGTGTAACTTCCATACCCGGTCTCCCCTACCTTCGTCATCGCGTTTAACGAAAGGATGAGGAGGTGATGACGTGTTTCTATTGTCTCTGACTATGTCTAAGTATGGAGGTGATGGGGAGATGAGGGGGCGTCGCCAGGCCTTTTTGAATGGAAGGGGGGGGGGTGGTGCTGTTCTTCCCAGTAACCCCTCGAAAGAAGCCATCAATTTCAATATTGTATAATGAGGTTCTCTAGATTTAAACTCGAATGTGAAAACAGAATTAACGGGAGCATCATACACTCCAAACCCCCTCAGTCCACAGTGGGGTCCCAAAAATGTAATTTTAGATTTTTGTACGGACGAATTTTCTCGCGTCACGTCGGTCGAGCGAGAATAATCGGGGAGGGGGGGGGGTGGGGGGAAAAAAAAGGAAAAAAAAAATTTAAATTTTAACAATAATTTTGTAAAATGTTCTTAACGTGGGGCGGGCCCGTCTCTCCCCCACCCCTAGATCCGCGTCTAGTCCATATGCGTGTCGCGTTTACAAATGAGATGGGGAGGCAATGATAAGTTCTATTGTCCCTTCCATACAGATACTCGGGTCCTTGTTTGTGTAAAGTGTTCTTGAAAGAACGTATACCAGTTAACGCCTCTCTCTCTCCTCTTTTTTTCTTTAATACAAGCTGAGCTTTGCCGTGATTTACCCATGAGCAAAGCGGATTTGCACCTTGTTGTTAAGTGCTACACTTATAGAATGGCGTCCGTGGAAACGGTCTGACATCACTGTTCATTAAACAAAATCAGGGAATGGGACATGTTGTCGATGGTTCACCCAATTGAAAATAATATATTGTATTTTTTCATTGGACATCATATTTTTCTTAAGAGCCGTGATATAATTTTATGTTAACACAGACTAGATGACCTTTTAAGCTTAAAAGCTTCTTTAATTTGCTGTTGAATGAAAGACTCGATAAAATGTTGTTTGATCGTTACTTTGTTATTCGTTATAATAATTCATCTTTAACACTCCAAATAGCTCAGAACCTCCTTCATTAGAAAATGATAATAAATATGAATGAACATAAACATAGCACCTTTTATGATAAAGCTAATTGGAGTATTATAAGACATCCCTACTTGACTAAAGCCTGAAGGTGACTCATCAACGCGTTTTTTTTGTTTTGTTTTGTTTTTTTTTGTAAGGGGGGGGGGGGGACATCAAAAAAAATTATGAAATAACATGCGTGGAGAATGATAGAATGATAAGAAAATAAACAAACCAATTTTCGTGTTTTTTTTATTAGGTTTCTCATTGGCATTGATTGTTGCATCAACAGAGCTGGTTGGCTAAAAGATTAACACCCTGTCCATACAGCTACCCTCCTATTCAACGGGTGAACATCGTCTCACCACAGATCCCTCATCATATCCCTCATCGTATCGGCAAAACGGACGTCGAAGAGGAAGTTGATGACAACGTCGACTAGGAGGAACCCCAAAGCCATAAGATGCAGACCTTACCATGTCGACCCCTCTTAGTGCCACCATTGCTCGTCTGAAGCCACGTCGGGACAAACTCCCGGGATCATTGTCCCGGATATCTGTTCTTACCTCTATCGGGAGTCCAGTAAGGAATGGCTTGCTACAGAGAGCAGTGATTGTCGTCATTTTCATACCTTTGGTAGCGAAGGCATCATTCGTAGGCGCACGTGAGTTTCTTTTTGTTCATATGTTACGCGATTTCATTTACATCTTTTGTAAAACTACATGTAATCTGATAACTATTTGTTACCCCTGTCCCCCATCCTTTTACTGATCTGAAAATAAAAATCTTGTTCATGCGTTCATATTGCTTACTAACGGATCTCATATTATACCGTGGAAACCTTTATCTGTCATTTTCAAAAAGCATCAGGTTGTGTAAAGTATACGTGAAGGCCTATAGTATTTTCTTAAACAGCAGTTTAGCCCTCAAAAGGCATTATTTTAGATCCGACAGGGGTCAGGGTCAAAATGTTCTTTAAAACAATTCCTTCTATAATTTGTCAATAAAATTGATCTCTTCCCTTTTCTAGAACCAACACTCGCCCCTCGTACGTCCACTCTTCACCCTGACGAGTCCGGAGATTTGGAGACCCACGACCCAGAAGGTATACCTAAAGTCGCTTCCACATCCTTCTTTCTCATCGCTCTCTTCCTCCTAAGCATTGGCGTCAGCTACTTCTTCAAGTACTATGTCTTCAGTCGTGATCGCAAGGAGTGGTGCTGTGAGAAACAGTCCAAGAGCACAGTCTCACCCGAGACCATGGGGCTCAAGGCAGACACTAGTCGCCAGAACACACCAGAAAACGCCAACGGTGGCAATAACGTTGTTAAGACAGGACTCTACGCCAACATTTTCGCGAGATCTTACGATTCAGATGAAGAGGAGATACGTCAGTTGGAATTGGAGGCCAGGAAAGCGGAAGAGGAGAGTGATGCTGAGTTTAGGGTGGGCAAGAAGCCAGCGAAGGCCACTAAGACTTCGATCCTCAAGGCCTTAGAAACTGCGAACCACTCGCTCAGACTTTCAGTTAAACACGCAACGACCGCAGATGGTAGCGCTGAAGATGGGGCCGCTGTCAGAAATGCTGCTGATATTTGGATAGATAGAGTATTTAAGAAACCAGATGAAAATAAAAACAATATTCCAGGTATGACTGTGGTCGATGTTGACAGAGATTCAAACATGGCGCCCCATTCAAACAATGAGAACCATTCTGGTCTTACAAGTGTCGTAGTTCATAGAAACCCAAGTCCAACACCAAGTCTAAATATACACTTAGACAGTGCAGAAGCGAATGCAAACCTCTCTGCAGAAAGGCGGGGAAGTGACTCCTTTACTGAAACGCCTCGGACAAACACATCTTTTGGCTTGCTCTCGGCGCGACGAAAATCGAATAATGACGATTTGGATGGATATTCAGCAGATTTTGAAACGGTCAGTATATTTTCTGATATATCCATTACCACCGAGCTTCAAGAAAGTATGGATAACAGGAGCGTCATAAGAGCAAATAGTGCAAAGAGGAAACTGTCAGCGCACCAAATGGATGTATCAACTATTAATAATAATACTGTTCATGAAGATATTCAGAGTGAGAATGGCACAATCAACGGTCATGCTGGGAACCTCATCGTTAATGCAACAAGCAATACAGACAATCGACAAACTGTACTTGATGAATCCTCCCAAGATGCCACAACGAAACGACTAAATACGAGAGGAGAGTCCATACCTCGGGATGATGTTTCAAACGATAAGTGGGCAAACAAAATTACCAGCGAAGACCTCCCAGCAGCGGAAGATGGAAAAGTTGAAAAACGCACCAAAGATAATGAAGGATCACCCGCGAATCCCACTCTTGCCTCTAATTCAAATGGGCATTCGTCTCTACAAGGACCAGAAGTCGTGTCGATTCTTGAGGATGAAACTGCGGTAAAGACCACTGATGAAGATGACAAACCAGGCACTCCAGAAAGTGGAACGCCTCTCCTTAACTCGGACGAGACAGATAGGCCTACTGACCTGAAGCATCAGGATGTAGTTTCTGACGAACCTAAAGACCTTGCTACTCAACCCGCAAACCTCTTTTCGAAGTTTGCCAACAACGCCAAACTTCCGAATAAACACGTATTGGGAGATGCAGAAGGAAAAGGTGCAACGAGCATAAAACCAAAAACACCTGGAAAGGTTGATAAAGAGGCAGAATCCAAAAAAGAAAGAGCGAACAAAGCAAAAAAGGGTTCGGCGGTGTCTAAACCTTCTACACCTAGAAGCAGAACAAATTCGCGAGGACCGAGTGCCAAGAAACCCCGAAATGCCAAAAGATGACGACCGGAATATGAACTTTGAAGAAACCTTTTTAGCTATGACAAATCTATTGATATAGAGTGTGTGTTAATAAAAGGGTAATCCAATTATATACGGTTCATTTGGAAGCTCATTCATCTTGGCAAAGTTATGTATAGCATAATAATTAACGAGGAATTACTCATATTTACAATAATACTTCTCTTTCTTGAGTGAACGTAAATGAAGTTGATTGGTATAAAATCTATTTTTGCAAGTTTTTGTTAAAGGATGATGGAATAAAAGAATGATTTCATTATTCTCACACATCATTGAGCGCAATCTATATTCAATGATGTGTGACAGCAGTGAATAAATTCACTCGATCTTATGTATATTCTTTCAAACGTTTGCAAAATTTGTATTTTGTACCTGTCACATTCAAATACAAATTCACCTAGCTTTATGTGACATTTGTGATGCAAAGAAGTTGTCATTGCAAAGGTGACGAGTTCCTCTTCGATTAGATGTTCATGCTTATAAAGTACCAAAATAAATGAGCTTGGCTCTTTACAATTGGATTACCTCGTTTTAAATGCACTATAAGATATTATGGATAAGTATTTTAAAGAGATTCTGACACATTTTCTGATAATTATAAATTATCTCAAGGAGAGTTGACTTCAGATTGGTAAAAAGCAGGCCAATTTGTGAAAATAATTATGTTATCCTCTGCACTAAAGTTAAAGACCATTCTTTTGGTATAAAATTATCTAAAAAGCATGTTATGATTGACATGAAACTTTGCCTAGATAGCCTAATTATATATGACTTTAAAGTTAAATGACAATCATTTCTGCACATTTCTATCAGAAGTATGACAACTATGAAAACAAGTTTTATCATAGCTGTCATATCATAAAAATTATGATTATTACCTGCAAGAGCAGAGTGGTGATGAAAGGGAGAAAAAAAGTACAAAAAAAGAAAGGGAAACCACGTGAGTGAGTGAGTGAGAGAGAGAGAGAGAGAGAGAGAGAGAGAGAGAGAGAGAGAGAGAGAGAGAGAGAGGAGGGAGGGAGGGAGGGAGGGATTAAGGGAGAAAGAGGGGTAGAAAGAGGAGTGACGAAATATAATACGTTTGAATGATGACAATGTAAATATAAATATCATGCATGCCTTAGTATGTAATACATAGAAATTATGATATGATCTTCTTAGGAGTAGGTTTACTTTTTTAATTTAAGGCCCAGCCTTTCTTCCTGAGTTTAGAATATGTTCTAAGCTGTATTTCTTTTCTTATATAAGTTATTATTTTTTATGAAACTGTTAAATATATGAACAGATTAAACTAAACTATAATCCTTGATATGTCATTCATTGTGTTCAGGTAGCATTACAGCGGTGGATCCAGGCGGGGTGTAGGGGATGCACACACTCCTATACTTTGAAAATCACTCGAGTGTACATGTTAAAATTAGAAAATTTCCAACATCCACCTTATCAGGGCTGGCGCCCCCCCCCCCCCATTTTCAAATCCTGGATCCGCCACTGCATTTACATTGCATTACATTACATTACACAAAGAAAATGGGCCCCAAAAAGGTAATTGCCTTTATTAGAATTTTGCTATGCATTTTCTTATTTCTATAATAATGTGATATTTTCTATTTTTTATTTCATCATTTGGAATAGGAATAAATCGGTCTTGAACTTAAATCGAAAGTAAATGTTTTAGTAATATCCTATTAAAAGCAATTACCTTTTTAAGCACATGGCCAATTACTTTCATTTCCCAATTTTGATCAAGGCCATGTGTCACAAGTTGGGGTATTGTAAAAGGGTGGAGGCGTTACATTTTGGAGGGAAAATTATCACATTTTTCCACATAGCATGAAAATGATGTACAGTCATAAGCTTTGCAATAATTCATATTGTAGATAATTTATCAGGCTACATGTCTGTGAAGTTTCAGCTTCGTTATGCTCATATTTTTAATGCAAAGATACTTTTAGTGGAGTAGGGTAAGGGGTGGAGGATCCTACGGTGGAGGATCCTACGGTGGAGGCACGTGTTAAAGCATAGGGAATTCCCATTTTTGTTACTTTCTTATTGTTTGCTGCGTTATATCTTTGCAGCCAATTGGTCTTATGGGTTGAGTGATATATCATTCTCTTGGGAATTTATGTGGTTCTAGATAAATGTGAAGAAGATTTTTCAAAAGTAATTTAATCAATTCATTAATCAATTAAAACACACTTAATGCACACATCCTCATAGACAATGCATTGCAGGCATCAAAAATTGTAACATGCAATTTTATAACAATAATTGTCATTTTTTCGCCATTTTCTTTGCATGCATGTAAATATACAATTAAGTGGAAACATATTACTTGCAATAAACTTTGTTTGAGTTGCAATCTAAGTGTAAAAGACAGGATTTCTGCCAGTTTTTGCACTATTTTTCCTTCTTTTTTGACACCCTGTAGCGCGTTTAGAAAAAATAATTTTGTATTACAAGTTTATATTTTTTAGAAGCATAGCGTCTTATTTACACAATCCACGTTGATTCATTTCATTTGGTGAAAAGATTAAGAAATTATTCGCCGGTGAAATTGTGAAGTTTTCAAACCATTTTTTCCCTGTAACACTCTGTATAGCTAGTTTTATGACACACCTTATACAGGCACAAAAATATGTTATTCATCCTCCTTTCAATCTCTGCTTTCAATATATATATATATATATATATATATACTTTTATACATGTCTGACTTACTACTAAGAAACTAGAGATGTTTGATTGTGACAATGTACATTTCTACAATTTTTGGACATGTAACGCATTTTCCACCCAACTCATGACATGTGACCTCAAGCTTTTGCACACAACTCAGTTTCATGAAAAAGAAAATCAGAACAAATCATGCTACAATTTTTTTGAATGATTTCATATAATCTTTATTTACCAAACCGTATGACAAAATTAGATTTTCAATCTCCACAACTATTTACACACCCATATATGTATGTACTGCATTCAAACACTTGTAATTGCAAAGCAGAATAAATATGTTTAATTAAATTATACTTAACATATCAAACATGATTTGGCTCATTTTGATAAAGAATCCATCCCATATATAAATAGTTTTTCGTTTTGCTAATATTTCATATTTCATTCTCAAATTTTACCCAACAAACCACTTAAATCCTGTTCAATTACTGCATTCTTAAAAAAAGGAGAGAAACAAAAAAAAAACGAAAAGGAAACTGGATTAAACAATACGATAATTATTTTCACAAAACATTTTCCCATATTGAAAAGTATCACAGTTTACAAAGGGAAATTTTCTGATAATGAAACAATATTAAGATATGTAAAGGAGGTATTCTTGGAATAGCTGTTGGTGACATGACTCAAGACAATTGTAGTCGATTGTAATCAAAACTATCAATAAGTAATCATCTTCATACATATCAGTTCTGTATCATGTTTTGAGTACCGGTAAACAAAAGAAAAATGGTATAAAATATTATTATAGTTGTGAAATCAAAGACATATAGGATAATGTTCAAAGAACACATTCAATAAACAATTATGCATATAAAATATTTAAATAATAAACTTACCAACATTTATTAATCTAACAGTTACACTGGCAACAGAAATGAAGGGTTCGAATTGGGATATGTAAAATTTTTTTTTTTTTCTGGTTTGTTTTCAATGAAGAATAATACATGTAATATCCACATGAATCGGTGTAGTAAAGTTAACCCCTTACATATTTCTGGCAAAGAAAAAATAAAACTCTTCTCAACTTAATATAGCAACTGTATTATATCTATCCCAAAATTGATTTCTATCCTTCAGGTTTATGTCAGGTTCTATATATCTTCTGACCACTTGAGCGTTGAAAGTTGACGGTTTCCTGGAACGAACAACGTCATAGGGTTTGCCAAAGCTCAGTCGGTAGAGTGCCTGTCTAGTAATCAGGTGGTCTTAGGTTTAAATCCCGATAGAGTCCCATTTTCTATGCTCATTTTTTTCATATTATATGTTTCTAGTCAGTTTCCTCTTTGTTCAAAATTATTTTATTATATATATAGACACATTAATGTATCATTAACTTGCTAGTTTGCCCCACTGAGACCAAAACCCAGATAAGCCACTGTTAGGCTTGCTATTAAAGCTGGGATGTAACATCATCCCTTTCTATCGATATATATAAGTAATTAATTCATGCACCATTTTTTGGAAGACCAGGAGAAAATAAATACATGATAATACTGGTGATCGCTGTTCATTTTACATGACAAAAATCAATAAATAAAGAGATTTAAAAAAAAAAAAAATTTGGAGCTCTCTCTGGTATTAAATAAATAAAATAATCAAGACAAAGGATTATGGTCGTAGAATTAGACAATAAAAGAAATTCATGCTGTTTGATGAAATTTAATCAAACAAAAATAGAAGCTTGGGGAGAAAAAAGAAAGAGACTGAGAAATTGAGAGGGAGAGAGCGATATATAGAGAGAGTAGAAAGAAAGAGAAAGGAAAAAAGAAGGATTTACATAAATAATTTAGAATTAGATATTAATTTCCATCCATGCCATTACAATGCAGACTCGGGTCAGCTTTATGTACAAAAATCTTTTTTGTTTTGTTTTGTTTTTAGTATCAGCAATATCTTTCATATCACTTTGAGGCAAAATGCAAATCCTACATTACATAGACAGCCAAATTAGATACAAACATCCTACATATATTCTAATCTTCAAAATGATATGTAGAAAATTAATTCCATTTTCTGTTTAAACGGGAGTGCATTCAAGATATAAAAGGAAAAGATATTAAGGGACCAAACTTCTCCACAATATCCTTTATAGTTGTAACTTTGGTTAAAACTAACCAATGCTATCATTGATATTTTCAATCTCATCTTCATTCTTAAATGCTCAGAAAACCTGTATAAGTACTAAACAAATGTTATTACGTTTAAGCTGCCAGAAGCACATAGTTCACATAGTTCCTAGATTCGTTGTATTGCACTGAAACAATGATTCTTATTAAATAATTCTTCTGCATCGCAACTTTCTATGAAAAAATATAGAATATGCAGTACTATTAATACTTGAGTATATAACAAAATAAATATAAATTATAATAATTCTAAATTCCACAACCCATTTTAGGTGTGACATTTCCCAAGCATTGTGTATAGACATTAACATTCCACTAACTAATCATGATATTATTATATCATGTATAATCTATTAATGAACGAACATGCTGAAAGACCACATAATTATCTTTGAAACAATTTCCTCTAATTTTCTGAATTTTTAAAAAAATCAATAGTATGATAGTGATACAATCACTTCACTGCATTTAACTTTAGTTAACTGGGCTTACTCAACATAAATTTTGTCAATGAAAGTTTTCAGATGAATGTGAGCTGATAAGCATATCTGGAATTCATAGATGACCCCTGGTATATTGCAAACTTGGACCAGGCTTTGATAATAACTACTGTATATATGACTAATAACTCAAAACCACTATCAAGTCGCAAATCGAACAGAGCAAATGACAGGAGAAGCAAGTTTTTCTGCATGATAGATCTTCACTCTAATCATAATATTTAACTTGGTCAAATAATAAACTACAAGTGTTTGATGTCATTGGAAAGCTTGAATTCATAATATCCCCAAAACAAATTCTGTTAACTTTTTGGTAGTTTTGAGTCGGCAAGTCACATACATGTTATTTTTTTAAATTATCAATAACAAAATTATCTGTTTGTACTCTCAGCTGTAAGTACTAAATTGACCAGCGAATACATTTCTACAAGTTTTAATTTGGGGTTTGCTTGTTTCTGTTGCATATTATGTTCCAACAGAACGTCCCAACTTAAATCTGATGTTCCAAAGTTTCCTCCCAAACTGCAGCAAAATGAATATAGACATGCTTAATCTACTACATGAATATGGCAGATAGGTATTAGATAATGATGTTCAATTCATCTTCCAACACTTTCTTTTCGTACATACCATCTTTGAATCATGGTTTGACAATGTATCAATTAAGTAGTTGGCCTTTAGAGTAAGATAGGTGCTTTCATATTTGGTGTTAATTCATCTATTTATAGAAATAATTCATATACTAAAATATGTGTTTGTGGTCAATCATTACCAGTTTATTTATGTTTAAAATATTTCGATATCTCTATATAAAAGTTTGAGTGTGGGTAGTAGAAAACAGATTCACTTTAGTATCATTATTATATACTTTCCATTCATCATTACAGAACCATGGAGCCAAATCATTGAACTATTTATTCCCAACACAAGATACCATACATATGGTAGTCTCATAAACAACAACAACAACAAAATTATGATGATACTAAACATGGTTTGAGTTGGGGAATTAGAAAATGACATGACAATTACAATACTTTCCTATACTGGTCATCATACGATCAATCTACACTGGTCACTTCTTGATTGGTCTTGCAGGGCTAGAGGCTGGCCGGTCAGCGGAGGCTCGTTGGGATAGCCTTTCACATCTTGGACACTTGCCTGATTCCTTGTAGAAACAGTCCCTGTCAAAAAGGTCATGGATACAATCAAGTATAATAAAAAATATCCATTAACTATTATAATGATAATACAGATTCATAAAGAGCAATTTCTGATGCAATATTACTCAATGCACGACATTGCTTAAAAGACAAAATACAATTTGGGGAAAATATCAATACAATTTAGTCATGAATATAGTTAAATGGTGAAAAAGAAGCTTCGGTTTTGAATAAAAGAAGCTAGTGCAACCTGTCCAGGGCATTTATTTCCATGACTGCATTTCATACTATTTTCCTGTCCATACATATTCCATCTTAGGGATACATAGCACAAAGTTCACAGGTGTGTAGAAGAGTGCAAATTTAAAAACATCATAAAGATGGCACTTTTCTAGAACCAGTAATGATTCATTCACTGAATTATTTGTATGATTAAATATTCCACAGAATCACAGACAAACAACCCAAGAATTTGCTGTTACTTGTTTTGCAAAGTGATTGAATTCTATCTTATGAAATGATCATCAATGCATTACCCTCATATCTAGATTTATCAAAACCATTTGCAGGAAATATGATACTTTCATAGTACTACAATACAGTCTTGTCTGAAAATAAAACCAGCGAAACTCTCTTGGCCAGGATCAGTAACGGAACTGTAAGCAGTTTTGAATGAGACGATGGTTTTACTAATCATCCAATCATCAACCCCTCCACCCAAAAACTATAATGGGAAGTTTCATTACAAACTGAGACCTGAGCCCCTTTAACATAATGTTCAATTCCCTATCTCTAACTATTGCACAAAGTTGCGACCAATTGCAGATCAATCACAAAGCTCTGTAATGGGGCCAGCACTTCTTAACTATATATATATGTTCAAAATATATAAATATATCATTTATATTCAATATGTTGTATAGTTCTAAGATAATGCTATATAATACCTGTGAAATACTGATGAACAATTTGCACACACTGTAGCTATCATGTCAAACGGGAATAGAATCTCATTGGAATGGCACACTTCACATATAAAACCTTTACCTTGACAGATCTGCAGAGGAAATAGAAAATATGAAAAATATTGTAAAAACAATTTACAGTACTATATCTCATCAATTTTGTTGTACATGTAGAATAACAGAAAGCATAACATCAAAACTAGATTAATCACTGGTATTCAGTGCATATATGGTCATATTCAAACTAAGTGGGACAGTTAGCTGAAATTTTGATGTGGCGCTGTGCCTTTGAAAATGAATATTATTAGGATCTGAAATCAACACAAAGGCTTCCTCACAATACAACCAATTATTTACATTCAAACATTACGTGATCCAGTTTTCTTACGCTGAATAATTGATCAAACAGGAATGTGCACATATGGGTGCTTTAAATGCCTCTTATTCTTATATCTAGTCACTTTTTTCAATTTTGTTTTGCTTAAAGTAAATATCATGGACTACTCTAACATGGCATATACACACAGGTAATTTTGATCTAGCTTTTTACTTGAATTGTTGCAATTAAGGCACTGGTCGTATCACTCACGTTTTGGATGTCGTACCACTCACGACACATAGAGGAGGACCATTTTCCACAGAGCAGAGTGATTGATAAGGACAATAAATATCAGAGAGGTCAGAATGTTCAATTGTGAACATATTATTTACTAACAAGCTATACTTACCTATATCTCTTCAAATTGCTATTCGTTGCCCAAAGTAGAATAGCCACCGGCAAACAAAACGACTCGAAAAGAGTCTAACTGCCCTGAAAGCAGACGGGGAAACCCGTCACTGCGCAGGGACTATATAACGCCTCTCCACACACGTCTACTTCCTCTTTCGTTCACGTGAAAAACCAAGGAAGGGCGACGAACACAGGGGAGGAAGGGAGGGAAGCTATAGGTAAGTATAGCTTGTTAGTAAATAATATGTTCACAATTGAACATTCTGATTTACTACACTGCGCTATACTTACCTATATCTCTTCAAATTGCTAGATTACACAGAAATTCTGGAGGTGGGAAAAAGGAAGCCCTTCCTAACGGTCCACCAAAAAAAGCCTAGCTAAACATACCTAATTAATTCAAAACAAATTAGGAGCGATGAGGACACGACAGAACCGCAGATTGCGAATCTCGTATCCTGACTAATCACATCAGATAAGTAATAAGACACAAAGGTATTAGGACTTGCCCAGTAGGCTGCCTGAGGATCTCCTCCATAGAAAGTACCCTGGAAAAGAGCCCAAGAAGCTGAAATACCCCTAGTGTCATGGGCTCTAACTGAATCTGAAAGTAGGGTTCTGGCCCCCTGACTTGATACCCTGAACTATCCATCGGGAAACAGTATCTGGGCTAACCGGCCCGTGGTTCTACTGAACTAATAAAAAGTTGGCTGGATGAGCGAATGTGACTTAGTTCTGTCAATGTACCACTTAAGCGCTCTAACTGGACACCATAACCTATCTTCTGAGACAGTAGAGAATTTGCTAATTGATGTAAAACAATTTGGCAAGGTTTAGAAGATTCTCTTTGGTTCTTGCAAGAAAACCTGCTTTAGGAATCAAACAACCCTATCCTTTTCCCAACGGATATGACCTGACCTAACTGACAGAGCATGGAGTAGACTACGCGTTGGCCTGATGCTCTGCTATAAGAAAGACTGTCTTTATTGAAAGGTTAAGAAGGGACATTTATGCATAGGTTCGAAAGGAGACTTTGCTAGAGCTCGAAGGACTTTGGGAAGGTCCCACCTTGGGATGAGTCTCTGCTTAGGTGGATTCTGTAAGAAAAATGATCTAGTTTAGACGGAGAGAAACATTGAATTAGAGACAGTCTCTCCGTTCCCAAAACCTGTATGAATCGCCGCTATGGCTGATCTATAACCTCGTATTTGATGAATAGAAAAACTATCATCGAACAGAACAAGTAAGAAATCTGCAATCTTACCTAAAGAGGCAGAGGTTGGATCGACCTGCAGACTGCTCACCATCGTAGTATCTCTGGAGTCTCGAATTATAAGTACTCCTGGTGAGAGATCGGAGGAATTGGCGGCCATATCTGCTGCTCTCTCCGAAAGGCCTGCGTCCGCTGCCGATTTCCTGAAATGGGCCAGAGTGTTAGGCACAGTCTCTCTGGATTCGGATAATAGGTTTCTGTCCCTGGTTGATTCAGAAGATTTAGCAACGAGGGAGTGTTCTTGGAGTCCCTGCCAACAGGTTTGTTAGATTCGTGAACCATGGTTTCCCGGCCACCATGGTGCAATGAGAAGGAGGTGAGCCTCGTCCTCCCTCACCTTCTCCAGAACTTGCGCTATGATGGGAAAGGGCGGGAAGGCGTAAGCAAGAATCCCTTTCCACGATATCGATAGAGAGTCTGTTGCGAAGGCTAGGGGATCCTGGTGTTTCGTGCAATAGACTGGAAGTTGTTTGTTCAGAATTGACGCGAAGAGGTCTATCTGAGGTTGTCCGAATTGAGTGAATATTTTCATCGTTATTGAGCGATTTAGCTGCCATTCCGATGGGAGGTATTTCCCTCGCGACAGGAAGTCTGCAAGGTAGTTGTCCTTCCCGGGAATGTGACGAGCTATCAGAGTTATGCGATGATCCTGACACCACGAAGGATCTCCATCGTTAGATTGCACAGAGTTCGTGATTTGTTCCTCCCTCTCTGTTTATGTACGATACTACGGTGTTGTTGTCCGATTTTACTAGGACACAATGATTTGCAAGTGTGGTAGGAAGCTGCTATGCTAGTTGAACTGCTCTCATCTCAGAACGTTGATGTGTTGGGCCGACTCTCTCAATTCCCATTGGCCCGAGGCTTCGAGGTTTCCCATGTGAGCCCCCCAGCCGAGCTTTGACGCGTCGTTGTTGTCAGAGTGAGAGTAGGGTGGAATGGCTTTTGGGTCTTCTTCCCTGGTTTAAGAAGAGATGAGAAGACCACTGCTGGACTGATTGACTTATTTTGGATGATAGTGGGATGGATGGTCCTTGGAGTGGACGCTTGGTTTGAAGTGTCTCAAGAAATGCAGCTGAAGAGGTCTCATGTGACGTCTGCATTGTGGGATGAGGTCTATCAGGCTCGCGAGTAGACCTAGGAAAACTTGCCAATCCTCGGCAGATGCGAAGCAGGTTGAGCAAGCCTCGCTCCACTGCTAGAATTTTTTCCACTCTGTGGAGGGATGGGCGTACTACAAGGCATGGAATATTTATCCTGGCCCCCAGAAATTCTGGAGTGGTCGTGGCGTGAGCTTCGATTTCTTTTCGTTTACCATGAAGCCCAAGTCCTTGGCTAATTGCATCACTATCTCTATATTGGACTCGAGGGTGGCTTTTGACGGGCGAGAAGGAGCCAGCGTCTAGGTAACAGAAGATTGTAATTCCTCGTCTTCTTAATTCTGCCGCAACTACTTGAATTAAGCGGGAGAAAATCTTGGAGCTGGTTTAGCCCGAATGGGAGAGCCTTGAATGGTAACAATGTTTTCTACCTTGAATCCCAAGTATCTCCGAGCTTCGTGGGCCATCGGGATGTGATAATATGCATCTTGAAGGTCTATTGTTACTGCCCATTCGTGGGATTTTATTAGGGCAGGATGGTTGAGAGAGATTCCATTTTGAAGGGTGGTTTGGGAGAAGGTTGTTTACTCTCTTAGGTTGAGAACCATGCGGAAGCCCCGAGCGTTTTTCTACCAGAAACACCGGAACAGGAGGAGGGAATTGTTGTCCTGAACTTGAACTATTACCCCTTTTGATAGGAGAGATTGTATTTCTGTTCTTAATGCCCTTAGCCGGATGGGATCCCTGGGAGAGGGCGTCTGACGCCGGAAATGGGAAATTTGACAGATCCTTGGAAGATGGGTTGAACCCTGAACTTATTATGTCGAGAACAAACTTGTCGTGAGATATCTTCTCCAGTTTTGAAGCCAAAGAGTCAGCCTCCCCCGACTGGGACATGATGGAGGGGGTTAGAACTAGTTGTAATTGATTGTCAAATACGCTGATCGTCGCCAGGCCCTTGAAAACAGTGCATTGGACTGGAACTGGGGCTGACGTCCACGCCCCCACTACGGGAGCCGCGATAGCTTTGTGACCTTCTGCTGTTGCCCCTCCTCCACGCCTAGCGTTAGAGTCATTAGGGGGACGCGAGAGTAGGGAAAGAGGGGCCCTCTGATCTCCGAAGGACTGGGGCTGTCCTGAGGACAAGAAGAAGACTTCTGTTTGTGCTGAGACTGAGTGGACTTAGATCTATACTTATAGCCTGGAGAGCTAGATCTATTGCCGGAACTTAGCTTATAGAAAGTTTTGTCCGCCGTGTTACTTTCAGAAATGGTTTGATCGAGCACATCCTGAAATTTACCATTAAATAAATCTTACCTTCACATGGTAGTATCTAGCCAAACATTTTGCAGCTTCCCGCTCGATGTTAAGAGCAGTCAACACGTTGCTCCTTCTTAGCCTCGTCGTAAGTAGGGCTGATCTTGTTGCCTGTTCATACTGCAGGTCAGCAATCTTAGAAAGAGATTCAAGCACCGATTCTTATCGGTTGAAGTCAATCCTAGGCTCTCTGCCTCCGTCAGGGCCGAATCAGGCAGCCCTGATAAATTGCGAGACGCATACCATTGCGGGCAGAGATGCGTCGCCGACAAATCCCTGTCGGTGCTGATAAAAGTGCGGCTGCGCAGGGTGTTGTATCTGGATTTCTTCGCCCCTGCATCGCCAACGCGAAAGGCTACGTCTGGGACGGTGGGGAGCACAGATAATTATCAAAGTCCTGAGACGCGATCCTGTAATCCCTTGTCACCTCTCTACTCGCCGGTTTTAATCCAGAGCGGCGATTATCTAGTTGTGGAAGCAAGACTTATACGGTCCGTCCATCTTTATTCCCGGCAGAGAATCTTCTCGATCTCCGAGTGATGATTTCAGTCTAAAAATAGACTGCTGCTTAACGTCAGTCTCGTGATCATTTCTTTCTTCGCCCGCAGTTGTGGGCAATATTTATAGAGAATTCTCGCTGCCCGATGTCGGTCGTCAGATGCAGTGGAAATCCCCGCAAGTGCGCCATCTCGCGGCTGGTCACGTGAGCGGTAATTTGCGATTGGTCCGTTAAGCCGCTGCTTGGCCAATCATAGGCGATCTAGCACTGTAATTTTGCGATTGGTCCGTTAAGCCGCTGGCTTGGCCAATCATAGGCGATCTAGCACTCTGTGCGGCCTGTAAGGAGTGTGTTTCACTGGAAACTGAAGATGAGAGAATCCTCTCAATTTCTCGCCCGGGAAGTTACGGCTTGGTTACGTACTGGGTTGTGATAGCCGTACTCGGAGTCTGAATCCCCACATATGAAATGCTACCCGTCCTCTGGGGGTGAGGCGGACTCTCGTTCCCCCCGCCTCCCTGGCCATGGTGATGGCGAGATGATAATATTCCCTAGTCTTTTGTTGACTTGATAGTTTGGGACCGAGATCCAAGGGATCTGGGTCGGGGTGGGTAGATGGGGGTGGGTATTGGAGGAGGCATGATAGCCTGAAGGGCTTTGATAATCCAGTCGCCCGCCTGAGCTGGGTCAGGGAGCGTAGTAAATTGGTGTGGTCTTCGACGTTTTAGAGGTCACACTCGCATCCTCGTGGACACCTCTTTTTTGTGAGGTTGAGGAGTTAACACTGCCCCTCTCAGGGACTTATCCGACCCGATACCCGACATCATGGGAGTCGAAGGGTTCGGTGATGGGTTCCCAGCCGGATTTTTCGAGGGTTCAGTCCTCACCGTGCTGGTTTGCTTCGTCAAAGGGGATTATTGGGGCGTTTCTTTTTTGCCCTCACCCTCTATCCGTGGGCCCGATTGATCGTTTTTTTGAGGGTTTATTCCTCGAGCTCGCTCTTCAGAGGGAGGCGGAGTAGATTTCTCTGGCATTAGGATCGCCGAACTACTCTCTTTTGGTCCCGGCATATTTGGCGATATTTTGGGGTGTAGGTTTGTCTTTAATATTCTTAGCCGATTTCATATTCTTTACTTTGAAGCGCGCAACGAAAGAGAAGTAGACGTGTGTGGAGAGGCGTTATATAGTCCTGCGGAGTGACGGGTTTCCCCGTCTGCTTTCAGGCAGTTAGACTCTTTTCGAGTCGTTTGTTTGTCCAGCGTGAGCGTATTCTTACTTTGGGCAACGAATAGCAATTTGAAGAGATATAGGTAAGTATAGCGCAGTGTAGTAAATACACTATTCATGTACATATATCAGCACTTATGGTACCCTTAGAGATCTACTTTGGCACAAACCCAACCATAACCAATGATGGTCAGAAACCCATGGTTTTTTTTTTGTCATGTCACTCACGCCCTATTTTTCAAACATAATTTTCCAGGACCAATTGTAAAATTCAAATCCAACTGGTAATGACACATGCCACTCCTACATTATACATAATATGGTAGTCATGATCCATTCATAACCTACAAGTGCAAAGATATGCTCCCTTCTATCAGTCCAAATGTCGTGTCACTCACGTTTGAATATGACCATATGTATTGCATGATCTCCATATACAACTGTTTGTATATGTTCAATGAGCCAATAATATACAGGGCTTTAATCTAATTTGTTGTTTTCATTTTAAATCTTTATTTGCCTGTGTTTACCAGTTGGCTCTTTCCATCAAATGCTTCATTTGTCAATAAGTACAAACAATAGACACAAATTATCACTTTAATTACAATAAATTTGGTCATATCCATGTCATGTTTTTAATATGTGACAATCCTTTTGTCACTATACTGTATAAGTGGTTATTTTCGCGAATTTCGCTAGTTGGTCATCGCGAAAATTTCCACTTCAGTACAAGGCTATGAATAGTAATGAAGTCATCACCAAAATCGCGAAATTTTGCTCTCGCGAATTTCCCCAACTAGTCCAAAATCGCGAAAATATTGGCTTATACAATGCTTCATTTTATACTAGGAACCAAGATCATCTAGACAATCTTGATAAAAAATATCCCTCAAGAAATTAAAATGAAGAAATATGGTTGCGTTACCTGGCAGTCAACACGTATGTGTACTGCATAATCTCCATGTATAGTAGCTAGCTCTGATAGGAGATTGCCTTCTTCTGTATCCATAAGGTCTTGTAAAGAATAGGTGTCACTGTTCTCTACAAAATGAGGTCTACCCTGGAGCTAGAAATGAAAAGGTTACAGACATTGTTTGAGTTTATGAAATTTATGATCTCTAACAAGTCTAAAAGGATCCAGATTATGTGTGGACGGTAGTACTGAATTCTCTCAAAAGCTTACCCCTAGTTATGACGATCTCTATGTGATTTTACGATATTTGTACTTTAAAATCATCAATAGTTATCATACCATACCTAAAAAGAACTCAGCAAGATTGATCCCTTTATTTTCTACTCTCTATTGCCTCTCTGTTTATTATTTCCTCCATCATTCCTTATCTCCTCTCTCAACAGATCTTATGAGAACTCACATTATCCGAACCCCCATGCAATCCTTTTATTTCAATGACTACTATTCATCTGATATCTAAAATCCAGGTGGATTTTCCCTTCTAAACTACTTTCAAAATGAAAGGTCAAAATGTTAGCTTCAGACTGCATAACAATAAACCCTACCATCGTAACAAAACCTCCATGTTCTAAGCGTAGCCTGATATAATAGAAACATACTATTACAAAGAGTAAGACGTGAATAAACGTACTTGTTTCAGTAGTTTTTGTTCCATGGCTCTCCGGCAAGACAGAAAGTACACCTTCATGATCAGGATCTCCTCCCTCAATTTCTGTGAATTAAAAAATGCAATCGATTCATGACAAAATCTATTTAAAAAAAAACCTCTGCATTTGAAAATATTAATATTATTTGATAATATAATACACCTAGATCCATCAAGTCCAAATATAAACTTTTCGAGCTGTTGAGTATTACATACAAACCAAATATATTGGAGAAGGATGTTATTTCTTTAATAAAGTTAATTCAATGCTTTACTTTGATAAGATACCTAAAATTATGTAATAAAGGAATATTATAATAATCACTTAGTTTCCTTTAGGAGAAAGATTACCCTAAATCAACAAAGAACAGATAAGTTAAGTATTTCAGTTTTAGTTCTGTGTGACCACAAGTTTTAATAGATACATGTATAAAGATCACACTTTATTTTTATTGTTATATTGTTTATTATTGTTATGTTTTCATATATTTCCCTCAATTTTTTGTTGTTATGTTGTTCTTTTTATAACAATGAACAGCATTGTCTCTAGTCTGTCATAATTTGGTCAGTGTCAATGGTGCATACTCGAATAATGATTCGATAACTTCTATTTTACTACAAGAGTTTTAGGGCATGCTGAAACACCAATAATCATTGCAATAAACATACCTTGATCTGACTGAGTTCTTCTACATAGTTGAAGAGTAGAGGGTTCAGATCTTGTATTCTAAGAACTGCCTTCATGCTCATCAACTTGAGAAGCTGTTTAGACTGACGGCACACCTGAAAAGATGATTTCAAAGATAAATGGTGACAAAATATTTTTCCAAATAAATCAGCCCTAAATTGTACGGATAAGTAATGGTGTACTGATTTAAGAGTATAAGCAGTAATTGTGAACATGTACACAGCCCATTTATATACTGGTTGAGAAATGGAAATAAACAGTGGAAAAATGAAAAGAATATGGTCTAATACCATCATTACGGTTTAAAAACACTGAATTGAGTGAATAATTGTTTATTTTTAAATGAGTCAAACTATTTTTGAGTCAAGCATGATACCTACTGGTTATGAGACATCTGTTCTGGTGACTGAGATATCACACTTTTCTTATATGTTGATATTTATTCCATTATTTCTGATAAATTCAATTGTAAATATACAATGTAGAACCCCCATTGGGGTCTACCAAGACATGATGTCAAAGTAAACTTACTTTTCTGGGTTCAAAGTCCCAATTGTGGATGACCCTTGCAGGAATAACTTCCAGGTCATTCCAGTGGCACATGCTGCAGTAATAGAGACCACTGTAATCACACAGTCTGGGTTCAGATTGCAATCCACCTAGAAATAAACAGACAAAATCAATTACATGTCATAAATGTTAATGTAAAAAATACAATTAAACCAGATTATCCCAAGTTTTCATGGAAAATCCTCACCACTCAGGAACTCTCTTGAATAACAAAATGTTGGATATTACCAAGAGGGGATTTCATTCTTAAACTGACAGGTCATATCATGTGATGCACGTACTTTGAAATGAGTGCTTCTGCAAACAGCTCTTGTTCTCTTGAGTCTACAGGAAATACTGATGGGATGTACTAAGAGATGGTGTGAAAATTGTAATAAGATTCTGTAGGTATGTCCGTTCATTCTGTTTACATATTTCATGTCAGCAGAAGGATCTTAATTAAATACGCATGTTGTATAAGTCAAAATTTTTGCATACACATATTTTTGCAATTTTGAACAAGCTTGGGAAATTTGTGGGCAAATAATTTTGTAATGTTTTATTTGTCTTCATTATTACAAAGAGCCTTGTTTAGAAGTGGAAATTTTTTGTGAGGTACATGTACTGTATGACCATCCAAATTTGCTGAAATAAAACCACCGCAAAAATAATCACTTACAGAGAATATGCTCCACTAATTTATCAAAAAGTTATATCAACCTTGAAGATAAGACTGGCAGATATATCAAATTTTGGTAGGTATAGATCAAGGAAATTTACATGAAAAGGGCAAGCTAAAGGGAAACATTGTCAAAAGACATGAATGAGAGTAAAGAAGAGTACAGAATTATGCATCCCTACTCCCGTTCATGAATTAATATACTTGAAATGCAAACTTACTGAAGGCAAGAGGTGCTCTGCATTCTGCACATCTATAATTCTGAACCGACAGCCCTTTCTCTGGACAGATGTTCAAATCAAAGCACTGCCGGGAAATCTAGAGCAAAAAAATATCTATTAGTACACTCTCTAGTCTACTATCATATTATCTGTTTAAACTACATTCCAATATCTGCTTGAAAACAACGTCATATTTATTGAAACCTATGTTACTTTAGCCACATTATGGCTGAAGCAAGATGATGGGTGGGGGGGGGGGGACTATTCTACCGTGCAGTCATCAAAAATCCTTAAACTTGGCCTGTAGTTAGTGCATCTTGTAATGGATAACCTATCGAATTTTCATACCTCTATCTCAAATAATTTAGAAATATCACAATAGGTTCGCATATTATTGTTAATAATAAGATAAACTGAATAGTCGAATCTGTCTCTGGGGTCTTTACCCCCAAGGAGTATTTGTACAGTATCTGTCTCATGCACATCTCAATGAGAAGCAATTTCATTTTGTCGTAAGTCCAAAATCTTGTGATTTTGCGCCTATAATTTATGCGAGTGGTCACTAAAAGTGTTATGCCACTATACCACTTGGGTTATTTAGTATTCAATATGGGGGTTATGCTACAAACTGCGATAACATACCTTAGTACTCACACACTTTCTTTTGACCAGGTTAAGGCACTTGCTATGACATCCAAAATTGCATTCTGAAATCGGAAAACAGAAAGAAGATTAACATAAATGTGTAAAAGAAGGAAGTACCTTACTTCCCCATGCATAGTTTTGGTACAAAAATGGAAGCAACACCAAAACTTGTTGCGACAAACAGACTACTTTGCATATTGGTCACGTGAAAAGTGATAAAAGACTTTATTGGGCACTAGTTATGAAATTACTTGGTACCTACAATTTGACACCAAATTTGACACAATTTGAACAAAATTATGTTTATGCTAATAGACCTTGACCTTTAACCTTCATTTTGGGTCAAGAGGTCAATTAAAAATTGGCAAAATATATTTTCTGATTCGTGGGATCAAGTATCACACTATCATATACAGGTATGTTATCAAGCATTAACATGACTTGCCCATGAAAGTCCATATGCTCCTCCAAAATTTCATCCGATAGAAACGATGACCAAGATAAGTTAATACTTACCACTACACTTGTACCATGTCTGCAGGAGAGCCCAGATGACAGAGAGACAGACCTCACAGTGATCATTTAGACTCTTTCCTTTCATCCGATAGAAACGATGACCAAGATAAATTCATATACAGATAGAAACGATGACCAAGATAAGTTAATACTTACCACTACACTTATACCATGTCTGAAGGAGAGCCCAGATGACAGAGAGAAAGACCTCACAGTGATCATTAAGACTCTTTCCTTTCATCCGATAGAAACGATGACCAAGATAAATTCATATTCAGATAGAAACGATGATGAAGATAAGTTAATACTTACCACTACACTTATACCATGTCTGCAGGAGAGCCCAGATGACAGAGAGACAGACCTCACAGTGATCATTTAGACTCTTTCCTTTCACCTGATAGAAACGATGACCAAGATAAATTCATATACAGATAGAAACGATGACCAAGATAAGTTAATACTTACCACTACACTTATACCATGTCTGAAGGAGAGCCCAGATGACAGAGAGACAGACCTCACAGTGATCATTAAGACTCTTTCCTTTCATCCGATAGAAACGATGTCCAAGAACAGCTTTCATGTCCTCCTTCTCCTCTTCCTCATCCCCTTCCTAGTGAGAAATAATCAAA
Organism: Paracentrotus lividus; assembly: GCA_940671915.1. Taxonomy (NCBI): domain Eukaryota; kingdom Metazoa; phylum Echinodermata; class Echinoidea; order Camarodonta; family Echinidae; genus Paracentrotus; species Paracentrotus lividus. The sequence continues at coordinate 13,687,759 of CALNVZ010003435.1, read as the reverse complement.
TATACAAATAAAATATCCAATATATGCTATTATTTGCACCAAAAAAAAATTGAAAGGTTGTCAAATTATTATAAGCTTTTTGTTGCTGAACAAAAAGAGTAAAAGAATATCACATGAGAGAGAGAGAGAGAGAGAGAGAGAGAGAGAGAGAGAGAGAGAGAGAGAGAGAGAGAGAGAGAGAGCGAGCGAGCGAGAGAGAGAGAGGGAGTCCCAATACACTCATATTCTTATGATCTTATATTTTTTGGGGTGTATTTTAGCCTTTACTTGGCCAAAGTATTTTAAAGGTTTTTATTGCTAAGGAGGAAAGGAGGGCTTCATACCCCAACCTCTCAGATCTCGGCAATGGTAGGTTTGATGAAAATTGGTATGGAATTACAAAAATAAAACAACCAAAAAAAAACCCCCAAAACAAAAGAAAACAGAACAAAAAACAAAACAAAACAAACAAACAAACAAACAAAACAAAAAAAGAGAAAGAAAGGAGTATAAGATAGTAATACGTCTTTAAAAACTATCACTTGTTTTGTTTTTTAATTAAGTTTCCTCAAAAACATGTGAATTGACTTGGCAATCGACTAACACAAATATAAATATACATGTAGTTTATACATTCTGATGGATTTGCAATCAGTTGTTGCAGCCTGAAAACAATACCATACATGTAGGTATGACTCAAACAGTTAATTGGATATAAAAATGTGCAGTAGACACAAAAGGAAAAGTCAATTTGAGTAGTTCCAAGAAAACCCAAATAAGAGTTAACCCGAACCAAAATCATAAGTTATTGGCCGTCGATATTCTGAACTGAAGACCGAGTATGTATGTGTTGAAGTTTGTGCAAAGCTATTGTATGTTCCTTTTGTCTGATATTGACTTATGCATGAGATAAAATGATTGCACAACAACACACATTCAGTTCAGAATACGGGCCATAGGGTTTGGGTGCCATAATAGAAAGAGCGAACAAGGAGTGTGTATTTACTTTGATCTGGAGTAGTTTAAGTCTGAGTTGTACTAGTTTGGCAACCATCTTGCGTCTGTTTTCAGAATGTTCTTGAGATGTCTTGACGGCCTCTTTGCAGTTCTCTATGGCCATCTCTAGCTCCTCTATGCGTGAGAAACCAAAGATACCCTGAATAGACAAAGAAAAGATACATACACTATATCGGCATTGGTTCTACAACCCTATTAAGTTATTACTACTAATAATAAGATTACAAAGAGCTGTTAAATTGGTTGTTTTACAGTGATGGTATACCCATCTCTCTCACAGGACACACACAAAAAAGTTGTTCTTGTTTTCCTCAACTTTTGTGTGTTTGTTGTACACAAGTGAAGTGATAATTCTTTTTAAAATTGTGAGGCATGAGGTCCCCAACTAATTATTATTATTATTATTATTTTTTTACAGGGGTTCAAATCTTTTATTACATGTATTGTCAATTGCTCAATTTTTCAGAGAGGAAACTTTTGACAGAAATTGATTTGACATAATTGGAACATGAACTGTCTGAAAAATAAGTGGATGTGAGTGCAGTTAATATTATAAGTTTGTTGCATTATAATAGACAAAAACATTGTAAATCAAGTATGTCTAGCTATGCATAAAATAACAAATTCGGAGAGGACATTTTTTGACAGGTTGGCAACCCATTTTGGGTTAATAGTCACAAAAAAAAAAAGAAGAAAAAAATATATAACTTCTGGGGTTTTTAGTTTTTACACATTCACATTTCAATAATCAATCTGATTGACAATTGCATATTCATAACAAATTTAGAGTACATGTACAACAAATGGGGGAATTGTCATAGTCATACCACAATTGCCAAATTAATATCGAAACTGACAACTGGCATCTGAATCTAAACTTGGCAGGAGTCCACAATTACAATGTACACAAAGCAAAATATGTAAGAGTTTTACTCTACAAGTGAAGTTAATTAACCTGTTGGAGACGAGCTGATTTGGCTACAACACACATTTCCCATAGACCTCAGCCCGAATATATTCAGGCTCAGTCCCCAACGGGTTAATGATGATTGTCTGATGGCGTAATATTGTTGATCAATTAATTTTCATACTCTTTCACCTTTCCATAATCATACCCATCAAAACAATATTCATTAAAACATTTGGCACCATATGTCTGATTATGAATTTATAAGTGGGTTGTAAAATGGCAAAGGAGTCATGTGATTCAAAAAGTGAAACCTATTCACTACATATAGTGCATTGAGCATAATGCAGTATTTGATGCAAACCATAAGATTGACTGAAAGTAATTAACACCCATCATCGCGAAATGGAAAATAAAGCTAAATATCAATTAAGCACCATCACATATCTTTTTACATGTACTTTCCACTTTTAAAAGCACATTTTTCTTCCACCAGAGAAGTACACAGCCATTTATTAAAATGCACTGGGATAGAGTTATTATGCCTCAATATGGATAGTTAATAGCAGAGTGTTAACCATACATGTAAGCTAAAATGCTTCTTCCTTTTCAACAGTTTTTCACTGTTGATAATGTAGTTAGAAGTATATGTACAATGACTATATATTGTGCATCTACATGTTTGTTGCTTTATTATCATCTTTGAAAAAAGAAAAAAAAATCATACAGTATTACCTTCCAACAGTAGTAAAAATAGATTTGTGTGTACAGAAAAACTACTATGATATCACTAATATCAGCAGTGTAATCTACCAGATTAATCCGATAGTCACTAAATCTGCCTGATGCATAATTTGAGCTCTTAAATTTCCTCATAGATTATTGAATTGCAATATGTGACTAACTGTGCATTGAGCTGCTTTTACAGTGAACATGCCCTTTTTAAAGGAGACATCCACCTTGTTGATCAATTAAAGCAGAAGATTTTAAACATCTTTTCTGATTCAATGTATTTGCTTGCCAAAAAATTGTGCATTACATTATATATTCATTTATTCAATTAAAAAGCACATAATGGAAAAGTTATATTCTTGCACAAAATTTGGCAATCATAAACACATTAAAAAGTACAATGTAAGTTCCCCTAACAAATTTATTTTTTATTGCAAAGGCATAATCTCTAAAAAGACTTCTTTTTAAAGAAAGTTTGACAATTTTTTATAGAGATAGTAACGATACTAATTATCGCCAAGGTAAATACATTTGTACATGTTACCATGAGAGGCATTAATAACTCTCTATTATTAAATCTAATTGAGAATAATTAGCAATAAAACTCATTCAGACAAAAGGCCATTCAGGACTTGAATTGTCAGTATGTTTAATAATGTTTAATAAAATATCTAGCAAACATAATAAAAATATTCACTGTACCTCGGGTTGTGAGAAGTGATTTTCAGTGAGTCCCACTCCCAGATCCTCATTTGTGATTTCAGCAAGATCTTGGTCTTCTGAAGGTAGACTGATATCTAGGTCTGTATCAAAGGAGCAGGAGTGACGATGTTTCTCATCAAAGTCATCACCTGCACCTATATGTACAAAGGCAATGGCAGGTTGATTTGGAATACTTATAATTTGGCAAACAAAATGGGACAAATATTAAACAATATATATATGATTTTACATCAGTTTTACCAACTTTGCATTCTTTTGACATAAGAAATTTATACCTACATATCTAATAAATGATTACTGGCAATTTTTTTGTCCACAAATGGAAAATTACAAAATTATTCCCAAAAGATTGATAATCTGTTGGGAAGAAGGGTGATAAAGATAGAGGGGTGTGATATGTGTAGAATATAAGACATGCTAGAGAAGGTGGTTGAGACAGAAGGTAGGAAGGAGATGGGAAAGGAGAGAGAAATAGAAAGTAACATATCTTACCAACTGTCAGGTGATCATTCTGCAAGTGTTTATCTTCGTTATCACAAGGCACATCCGAAAATGGATTCTGAGATTCATCATAACTTTGACCTCTCCTAGAAATCCCTTCTACTTCTGGGAAGGGAGATTCCGGGAGCATATTCTCTTCCATTGTTTTTTTGGAAGAACCTCCATTAAAGTGTCCTTGTTGCAACCGCAAGGGTGAATTAAAATCATTGTCTATTCGGGGTTGGGTTCTATCCATGTTCATTCGTGAATTGGATACATTTGACTGGATCGAGTTACCAAAAGTTTTATGATTTGCATTTCCGTTGGCAATGATGTCTCTATGAACACCTTCCTCTTTAGTCCTGTCAATGTAAGCCTCAGACCTTTCCTCCATGGTACTGTGGGCATTGTTCTCTACTTTATTAGCATGTTCCTGGCCGCCGGTCGGCCTCCTGTCAGGTGCGTCCTCCTCTTCAGAGTCTGTCCATTCCTCAGTGCCAACGGAGCCACCTGAGAACTTGATGACTGCTGCTGAACTGATGAAGGTGTTCACCTTCGGTTCCTTGGTGGATGTTGATGTACTCATCTTGAACCAATCCAAGGCTCATGGAATTTGTTCATCATATCCATCAACTAAGTAGGTAGCTTAGATTTCTGGAATAATTAATAGAAAACATATTTGGGAAAACAATAAGGAAGCCTTCATTTTATCATACAACCTCAAATTATAAATAGTTTCAGCAAATTTTCCCTGAGAGCTTTTTTCTTAACGTTGAGCTAAGCACATATGGGCTTTGTGTTTTAGCAGAAAATTTTGTATAGTCACAATACCTTAAAGAGATTAGATTACCACGTTACTTACTCCAAACCTTTTTTTCAGATCAATAGTAATGTGTTATATTCGTGCAGCAGGTGTCATCTACTTACAAAATCTGGCTAAGTTTTTAGCTGTTTAGTGACATCCTAAGGAACAATATAAAAAGCCAGTTTGGTGTGTCATTTAATATAATCGGGGCAATCGCATTTTCAAAAATTTACCCCTATTGACCCCATTTTGACCCATCAGGGGGTCAAGATGGCCATTAGAAATTTAAAACCAAGTTGGAGGTTGTCCCTTAGGAATAATGTCACAAAACAGAAAACATGAAAAATCAAACTTAGCTTAATTTTTTAAGTAGATGACAGCTGCTACCTGAATTCGTATTAATCTGGAAAAAGAAGGGTTGAAGTGCTTTTCTTTTTCCGGTATTGTGACTATGAAAGCTTTTGTTTTTTCCGGAAAGGGTCATTCCATGCCAATTCACCCAATGAAAGTGCAATTTTGCACCCTTCCGTCTCAGAATTTGCTCAAATTTGGTACAAAACATAAAGTTAACATTACGCTCAAAGAAAACAAAAAAAATTAGCGTAAACGGTCCGTCCGCGTTTCCGAGCTATGGCCGCCGCCCTTTTTTTTTATTCGTTTTTGGCAAAAAATGGGTATGTGACTTCCATATTCAAACGGCACCAACTGCGCCTGAACTGCGTTGACCAATTTTTTTAAACTGATACCATTCAAAAGGAAATTCCAAAGTGGAATTCAAAATGGTATCAAAAATATTATTTGAGCAAATTAAAGTTGCTATGACCTTTGAACCTATTTCCTTTAACCTTGATTTTGACCCCCAGACGAATAATATCCTTTTTACTTGATTTTATGAGTATGTAATTGTCAGTTATAATATTAACAATATATGCTAACTATCTAGGATGACGTATTTTATTTCTTCACCATTTAAAAACTCTTTTATGCAATTTACAAAGTTTACGTTACCCCCACATACTCGATATTTGGTTGTACAATGCTGTGTACAGACTCCATTGTTACTATAATACTTCAAACTGACAAATAACATTTACAAATCAAATCCAATAATTATTCCATATCTGCTTGCTGATGCTTAAAGATCTCAAGCGATGTATCCAGTTTGGGACAGATTAGAGTGACTACTGTAGGAAGCATTTTGTTTCTGTCAAACCCACAGTTTCTGGATGATTTGTACTGTATACCTTATGCACCCCAATCAAAAGGGGCTAAACATAATAGTCTCTTATTCAACAAATGGGGTCTACGTAATGTATACGTATTCATCATGTGTTTAATGTTTCTTATTACCTGAAAGTTTCAGTTCCTGTCTTAAAGTTGAATGTAATTTAACTTCAGTTTGAAGTATTCAAGTAAGCCTCTAATGGAGAATCTTGCTTACACACATTTACCAACCACAACATATTCAGTAGTGGTCGGGGTTAACAGTAACTTTTGTAATTACATTAAAAAGAGTTTTTAAGGGAGGAACTTATAAAATATCATCCTAGATATTTACATGATATGTTAAATTATACTGACAATTAACATAAATAAAAATCAAGTAAAATTTATTCGTCTGGGGGTTCAAAATCAAGGTTACAGGAAAGGTCAAAGGTCATAGCACTTTTAATTGCTCCAATAATATTTTTGATACCATTTTTGAATTCCTCTTTGAATTTCCTTTTAAATGGTATCAGTTTTAAAAAAAATTGGTCAACCAGTTCAGGCGCATTGTGCCATTGAAATGGAAGGTCACACCCATTTTTGCCAAAACGAATCAAAAAGGGCGGGCCATAGCTCGGAAACCGACGGACCGTTCACGCTAATTTTTTTTTTTTTCATGGGAAGGTAATGTTAAACTTTTTGTGTACCAAATTTGAGCAAATTCTGAGACGGTAGGGTGTAACCCATTGGGTGAATTGGCATGGAATGACCCGAAATTGAAATGAAATTTTTTTCTTTTTGAACAAAAACATAAAAATACCTAAATTACAGAAGTTATGGAGTGTAAGAATAAGAAGTCTTTTTGAGGAGAGGCATCAAAAGATTTTGGAAATAAGAGTTGATTATTATTTTCACTATTCTTTTTTGCAATTTCAAAAAACTTTCAAGAAGATATTTGTTACTTAATAATCCCCACACAATTATTCCATAATTCAATGCATTATATATTTTGAAGTAAAAATTATCTTCATCTATTTAGACTATTACTCATTAGGAACACCTACATATTTACAAATTTGATTAAATATTGTTTTCCACTTTACCACATTATTTATCAACAAATACAGATTTTACCTAATCTGACTATGGATTTATTATAATCTAAATAATTTAAACCAAAGTGCATTTTACCAAATATCATGTTGTGGGGTTTTTGTAGTCTTTCTAGCTACACTGATTAAATTTTGATAACTCTTTATTTATGATACGGTTCAAATTTTGATTTTTGATTTAAAAAAAAAATATATCATCAGCAAATAGATCTAGACATACATGGAGGTCTAGCTAATAGACCCCCTCTATAAGTGTTCAAATGTCTGAACAAGAACACATATAGCTTCAAACCAACATCAGTCAGTATAGAAAAATGGCTGTCTGTCGCCCTCTTGGTTGCTGAGGAAACTTCTCAATAATAATTAGCAAAACCAGCTTTAAACCTACCTCAAAATACATTAAGATAATCTGTAGTCTGATAGCAATTTAATTCTTCCATTAGATATTTTTAATTTTGTTTAGGGTCTAGCACTCATGCACTACACTCGTTTGATATATCAAACTCGTGCCTCTGACTCTACGTGACTCTGGCGTGGTTACAAAAATAATTTCTAACCTAAATTTACACTTTCAATCCCGTTATTAACGTTTAAATTTGGGAGTCAATGTGCACTTAAATATTTATTTTTAAATCCTAACTAATCTCTGACAATGCTTAACTGAACTAAAAAGGTGAATGAGAGCAAAACTCACCGATTTTCAGCAGTCTTCCGATTTTTCTGCCACTCGATTTCGTATTGGTCGCTTTGAGAAAAAATGAAATGGAAATATAGAGATAGAGTGCCTGCGATCGCGATCACGATTATGCGGAAGGTGTGTTATGTAAACATCGCGTAAAATAAGCAAATGTTAACCTACCTTCCACACTTGAGTATTAAAAAAAAAAAAAAAAAAAAAAAAAAAAAAAAAAAAAAAAAAAATGGAGAGATGTTTTTTTTTCCCGCCCCTCGGCACATCATAAAGGTCATCGTGTATCGCCATAGGGGTAGGATTGAGTGCCTAAATCGGGCCTGCCGTCAATCCCCCCCTTTTTTTCCTTAGACTTTTTTTTTTTTGGGGGGGGGCTGGACGAGATATTTTTGTCATGGGGCGGAAGGAGCTTAGCCTTTTTTTTTTTTTTTTTTTTTCCTTTTTTTTTTCTTTAGGGTGGAGAGGGGGGGGGGGCTGGACGAGATATTTTTTGTCATGGGGCCCGAGGAGCTTGGTCTTTTTTTTTCTTTTTTTTCTTTAGGGGTGGAGAGGGGGGGGGGGGCGGGACGAGATATTTTTGTCATGGGGCCCGCAGCTTAGCCTTTTTTTTGGTTTTTTTTGCTTAGACTTTTTTTTAGGGGTGGATGGAGGGGATGGGGTTGGGCGTGGACGAGATATTTTTGGTAATGGGGCCCGGAGGAGCTTAGTCTTGTTTACTTTGTCTTTACTTTTAGATTCCTTATAATCTGTATTTCTTCATGTGTTTGTAAATAAAATTAAACTTGAATTGAAATACATCTAACTGTCTTTGTCTCTGTTTTATTTATTTATTTTCTTTTTTAACAAAGTACATACATCTAAGCCATTCATTGGGGAGGGGAAAATGGGGGCAGGAAATTTAGGCCTACAATTGCCCTAGTAAATCTTGGATAGAATTTGGACTTATTCCTCCCCCCCCAAAAAAAAAAAAAAAAAAAATAAATAAATAAATAAAAAAAAAAAATAAAATAAAATAAATAAATAAAATAAAAACAAAACAAAAACAAACAAAAAACAAAACAAGTAAACAAAACAAACATGAAAATGAAAAAAAACTAAAAGCAAAAAAAGAAAAAAGATCATTATAACTTTTAGTATTTATAATGAGGGGGCGGGGAGGGGGGTTCAGCCAACTTTTCTCAGCAAACATGTACAAAACACAAAAGTTACTATACCTTCACGATTTTTAGCTTGTTCAGCCCCCACCCCCCCCACTTGTGACCCAGCCCCTTCACTTTAAAAAATAGAAATCACCAGGCCTCTTATACCTCATATATAGCTTTAAAAACAATAAACAAAACTTTTGTTAATATTATATTATTATTTATTATTACTAGGCCCTACTATTTTTTTTATAGTATTTTATTTTTTTCATTCTATTCGCGAGTGAATCAAAAGCTAATCATCCTAACAACGAATTAAACAAAAACAAGGTAACAACTAACTGTTGCCATGTCACATTCGACTCGTGACGGAGACATCGTCGAAATGCAAACCTTCGACAAAAGAGGGCGCACAATTTATCCCGCCATTGAATTACTTGCTTCTCTTGGTCAGTGGAATCGGTGGCAAAGATGTACGATTATAGCGGTTGAATACTAAAATTTACTACTTTGAGGACATAAGGGAGCAGTGCTCAAGGAAAGGAAATAAGGAGAAGAATATTGGAAACAATTCGGTAAGTGAATTTCCATGTTTTATTCATATCGTTCATTTGCTCAATCTTTTGAGTACGACTGTGTTGATGTTTCGTACGTAGTCCCGTCTATGCTAGTCTCGGTAAGTTCATAACGGCTCCACTCCACGCGTGGGGGTCTAGTAGAATTTTTAGACCCTTTTTTGTATATGCCACCTTGACTTGGCTTGAGCTGCTCAAGACACTTTTCTGCATTGAACTTGTCCATTGGAAGAAAACTGCTGCAATAAGGTACTTCCCAGTGCAAGGTCAATTATGAATTGACCATGCATAAGTGTAAGTGGAACAAGAATGCAAATCATTAAAATATATGAGAAAGAGCGGAATAAATTCTTTCGGAATCCTTTCGAAAGAATTTAATGGTGGAGCAATTGTCGGCTAAGAAATTGACAGTGGAGGCTCGCAGAGCTCAGAGCAAATCTTGGTGGAGAAAATGTTGTAAAGTCAGAGCATTTATCGGCGGATCAACAAATGCCGTAAATTCGGAGCATTTTTCGGGCAGAGCAATTGTCGGCAAAGCAATTGATGTCAGTCACTCAGTGGAGCATTCGCCAGGCCATGTTCGCCGGTGGTCAGTGGGGCAAATTTTCAGTGGCGCAGAGCAAATGTTGGACGGAGAATATGCCGGCATAGGCAGCAATTGTCGCGGAGCATTTACTTAGTGACTAGATCTAGTCATGTGTTTGTCAGTAGGCTAGTTGTAACTTGTATTTTTCAAAGCAATTGTCTGTGACTGGTGGCGTTGTGTTGTGTCTGTGTAATTCTGTGAGTGATAATCATGACATCATCCCTGATCTAGATCTCTTGATTCTACTCATCACAAGTCACAAGTCACAACATGACATTGACAATCACATTCACAACATCACAATTTCAATTTTTCACGTCACTCAGTAAGTCAGTCACATCTCACTCACTAGAAAATCTAAACTCATTCTTGATCTTGAGAGGGAACTCCGTCTCCGATGACAATAAGGCCCATAGATATAAATAGAACTGACAAAAGATCTTTAAAAAAGGATTAGAAGGTCTATATACTCACCTCTGCTGCCTAGAAAGATGATTGTTTTCATTTGTCGAAATCTGTCAATCACTATTATTAGCATGCACTGTGTATAATTTTGCACTCTTCATTGTCGATGTCTTGATTTCGGGCGACAGGTTCAGTTGAATTAAAAGGTTACCTGATGAGGTCGACCCTTCATAATAATGTTTCAATCTTTCGACCCCCCTGTTTAGAAAACGAAATGCCTTTCGAAAAATAAGCCTCAATGCTTTGTTCTCTTTCATTATTCTCCCTATTTTGTAATCAATTTATGCTATAATAAATAAAGACATTAAGGGCAATTATAAAATGTAAAAGAAGCTAAAAATGTAAATGTGGTCTCATTAAAATTAATACTGGCAAAGTTGAATTTGGACAAAAGTTGCGAGTTGTATGATGGACGAAACAATTCAGAGGTTCCAAACAAGCTGAAGTCATCGACTAATATGTGCTGTCCAAATGGTATATTTATGTTACTGCACCTTGTTGATTAAATCAATATCCAAATTTTTAAAGTGAGCTGTATCATACGATTCTAAGCATTTTATTTTTAAACGTTGTTTCAATAAATGAAAAAATTGCCACAATACGAAGTTTTTTAATTATATTTGTATTACTTTTGAATGTATTACTATTTTTATTTGAGCTTACGACTGTAATCAGGTTGAACGAGGATATCACTCCGTGCGTGCCGGCTTGCCGATTTCTCTTCATTTCCATCCCTTGAACTCTCTGTAAATCGCACCAAAGGAACTCTCAAAATGGTGGCTCCATGGAGACAAGTTGGCATTACGTAAGATCCTTAATTGTTGTTAATTTGAAATATTCTTAATGATTTTATTTTTTGCCATTATATCCGATCTAGTCTACGAGACTACGATTGTAGCGCAAGCAAAAAGCCCAAAAAATAAGACAGGTCCCCCTTCCTACCACGCCATGCCCATGACACAGGCAAGATTCAATGTGATTGAAAAAAACTTTCTTGAATAACATTTTTCACTTTCCTTTATTCAATAACTGGGTGTTTAGATGCTGTTTTCACTATCACTGATGTTTTAAATTGACTTTAGATCTATTCTTGGACTTGGGTGAGGGGGGGGGGGGGAATTGGTGATGCTTTTTATTGTTTTAACTTAACGTTAGATCCTAGTTTTATTTTTTAATTTTTTTTTTCATGATTGATTGGGCCTGGCTAATGTGATTCGTGGTTGGCATGTGGGATATCCATTGTTGGTGCCTGGTTAGCCCCGGGACGCCGCCACGAAGTGGCGGCGTCCTGAAGTAAACATATGGGCAGTTCCAAGCAAAACAGGACATCAGTTCGGGAAATGTACGATATCCGCAACGTTGCAGAATTCTGCAATGCGCGCATGCCGATTTCTTCAACGTTGCAGATTTCCGACACTAAGAGAGAGGATCAAAATTAAAATGAAAAGTTGACGAATGTATTGTTATTCGCTCGCAACAGACATATAATATCAACAATAGGCATTCAATTTGCAACATTTAACTTCTGACTTGTCCTAACATTCAGGTGTTCTGTCCATGCAGAACTATCGTTACATTAGGGGTCATTGAAAGAGGAATAAATTATCTGACAATGGTCAAATCACATAAAAATTAGAAAATACCCCAAAAATTATCAGAGCCTAAAGTCGAGTTGCGGAACTTCGCTTTGATAAGTGCATTTTGCTACATTTGACTTTACTTTTCTCCATATTCTGATATTTTATGCATTGAAGCATTCCATAATCATTACAATAATCATAAAAAGGAGGAATAAATTATCTTTCAATGTATATATATACCAGGAAAAACCTAAAGCATACCTGAAAAGTAATCATGGCCCAAAGTCGACTTGCGAAACTTTTTGGGAGGGGTTTATTACCAAGGCAATAGGCCTACCAATTCATTCAAGCACTTATCACATATAGCTGCAAACCAACATCAGTCAGTACTGAAAATGGCTGTTTGGCTGTTGGTTGCTGAGGAAACTTCTCCAATAATAATAAGCGAAACCAGCTTTAAACCTACCTCATAATAAATTTAGATAATCTAGATCTATAGATCTAGTCTCATTGCAATATAATTCTTCCATTAGAATATTTATAATTTTGTTTAGTAGAATTTTTAGACCTTTTTGGATATGCCACCTTGACTGTACTTGGCATAAGTGCTCAAGACAGTTTTCTGCATTGACTTTCCATTGGATGTAAACTGCTGCAGTATGGTACTTCCCAGTACAAGGTCAATTATGAATTGACCATGCACATAAGTGTAAGTGGCACTTCATTAACGTTATGGTTGATTATCAACACAACACTAAGTCTACACAGTAAAGCACACACACTGACCAGGCACTTACTACGATTAGCCCGCACACGAAGTGTGCGGGCTACGCTTTATCGAAATCTGACGGCGATGTTACTACTTCGAATTTACATAAATTTCCGGACGATACTTTACTTCTAGTTATAAAAACAGCTTTATATTATTGCAATATATACTTACGAATCGCTCCGGAAAACTATCGTCTTTGTTGGTGAATCTTCTTATATGTAATTTGGGGGTCAAAATTTCCAAACTTCTCGAGTAGAACAATTCGTGATCGTAGGTTTGTCTTTGTAATACGCATGCGTCATGGATATTGCCATGATTAGTCTTTAGACAAGTCATTACAATCATAATTTTATTTTTATTCCATTACATGGTACAATTAACCAAAACAAAGAGATTACTTCAAGTTACATTAGTAGTCATGAATTATTTGTTATTTTAGTTTTGAGCCCATTTTTCCTTCATCAGCCTATTTTTCCGTAACGAAACTTATAAACTATACAAAAGAACGTCTTGATTAAGGGCTAATCCAGGGTCCCCTTTTATTCCAGCTTTATCAATATGGCGAATCGGGCAAATTTACGATACTGACGAACCCCATAAAATCTTCTTATTCTTGGAGCTATTCACGTTTGTTTTTATTCACCATATTCTGGTTGGTATGCTTAGGTAAGTGGCATAGCATGTATGTGTATCATTTGTTTAAACATTTTTTGGGGTTGAATTTCATCGTTTTATTGGGGAAGACGGTGAGCTTGGGCCAGATTATTGGGCAGTTCCAAGGTAACGGAGTGACATTCAGAAGCAACATTTCAGCATTCAAACAAGTTTATCATCCATACTTTAATCTCTATGTACAAACAATTGGTTCATGACAAAAAGCTGATGGTACCTCTTTTCAAAATGATAATTTTTTTTAAGTGATGCTCGTAATTAATGAGATATGAATATTCATAATCATGGTTACGGAGTGACGCAAAATGGACATGCATATTTGAGCAGAAAACATTTTGCTTAAATTCTATAAAATTTAAATGGCAATCACAATTTTGAGTTATTGATTGGATTCATGTTTATTCTATAGGTTAATATGCCACCTTGCATAAACAATTGTTGAATATTTGTTAATTATGACTTAAAACTTGAACCCACGTCCGGTTACGGAGTGACGGTTACGGAGTGACATCTGGTTTCGGGGTCTTTTTCGTGAGGAGAAATGCATTATAAAGAAATATTAATACCAAAGTTTGTTGAGTAGTCCATGATAATTACATTAAGCCCAAAAAATTGGTAAAAAGTGACTAGATATAAGAATAAGAGGTATTTAAAGCCTCATAGTCCCATATGTGCAAATTTTGGGTTTGATCAATTATTCAGCGCAAGAATACTGAATCGCAAATTTTTAAACTTAAATGATTGGTTGTATTGTAAAGAAGCCTTTGTGGTAATTTCAGATCCTAATTTGCATTTTCAAAGGCACTGCACCACATTAAATTTCAGCTCCATGTCAGTTCGGGAAATGTACGATATCCGCAACGTTGCTGAATTCCGCAACCTTTGTACGATAATGCGCATAGAGGGCGGAATTGATGATTTTGGTTGTAGATTTCTGCAACGTTCCGTGCGGCGTGCGTGGCATAGCATGTTGATCTATGTTGATCGACTATATTTTTGTGGCGTATTAATATTTCTGTGATTTATACTATATAATACTGAATATGTGGAGTATATATATATATCTGTGGTAATCTATATAGATCTATATAAATATTCCAGCAGTTCTCGTTGACATTGTAGACTATTATCTTTGTGTCATATAATTTGAGTTCATATGGAATATATATATATTTTTGTTGCACATTGAAATATATTTCTGTCAAACATATTATATTCTATTTCTGTGATATAAACTCTACCATATGACATTGTATGTGGAATATAGACTCTAAATATGACCTTAATTGCCGGTAATATATATATATATATATATAATTGACAATGTAAAATAAATATTTCTGGTATAATTATGACATTGAAGACTATTTTTGTGGCATATATATTTCAGCAGTTTCTCTTATATCGACATTGTAGACTATATTTGGTGTCATATAATTTAAGTTCATTATGGAATATATATATATTTCTGTTTCACATTGGAATATATTTCTGTCAAACATATTCATATTCTATTTCTGTGATATATACTATACTTATGATATTGAATCTGTAAAATAAGACCTTAATATGCCCGTAACAATGTGAAATATATATTTCTGGTATAAATTATGACATTGAAGACTATTTCTATTTGGCTCATATGTATTTCAGCAGTTCTCTTATATTGACATTGTAGACTATATTTGTGTCATATAATTTGAGTTCATTATGGAATAATATATATATTTCTGTTTCACATTGGAATATATTTCTGTCAAACGTACTGATGAAGATTATATATCTAAGGCATATTTATATTGACAATATTTTTAGGCGTATATTATTTATGTTGACTGTGTGGAATATAATATATTCTGCAACATTATTTGGCTGGAAGACTCTATTTATGTTGTTATATATGTCATGTCATAATGTCATAGATGGGGGATATAAAAAGTAGTGTGAAGGGTTTTAAAGGTATATCTTTTTATCCTCCTCCCAGCCCCATTGCTCCTTTTTTTTCCTTCTTTTTTTACTCAATTATTAAAAAAACCTGGAACTTCATATCTGCCTACAAAGTTGATGGTCCGATAGATGATTTTTTTTTTCTGTCGCCATCGGCTTATTTAAGCCCCAATGATTTTGTTTTTCAAATTTGTGAATCCGATTTGTATTTTGTTTGTTCTTCTTGATATCTATACGTATTTACTTTTATTATTTTTTGAGGGGTGAGATTTTTTTTAAAAGTTTATGTTCTATTTTGTTTTGTTGTTTAGAAAATGTGGAAAGGGAGTGAGCTATGAAATTCAATTACTTTGTGTGTAAAATTGATTTCGCAAAGAAATGATGCTGTTTCAGTGTTGCTACAATATTTTCAAAAAATGTATCAATGACATTTAACAATTATGGTTGATCTTGAAAGATATATTATTGGAATTCCTATATCAATTATGATATAAAGTTTATAATATTGTTTATTTGTAGGCTTACGGGAATAAAATGAAAGGTGCGTTTAGAGTAATAATAAAATGATAAAAAATGAATTAACCGATTTAGTGCCATTAACTTTATATTGCTACTTTGATAATGGGTGTTGTCGATGATCATGTTAAAAAGTACCTCGTATGATTCATGAGTAAAATTCATTTAAAGTTCGCCTATGTTTTTTTTTTATTTTTTTAAAGCATTTGATCAACTCATGTCTTCTATAATAACACCAATACGATCATACCTTCCACGATCCTCTCTCATATCATCTCGCACAACGAAACATGCCATTTAAAAAAAAATTGTTTGTAATATTTAATTTGAAGTCACTTGATCAACTCGTTCTTTCATCTATTTCATTCACTTGTCTCATTTTGATACTTCGACTTATTTCATTCTTTTTATATCTCTCATGCTCAATGTAATTGCTGTACACATGTATAAAAATAATAACAATTCTCTTGCCCGCTCACTTAAATGAGGAAAAAAATAAAATAAACTGAAGAGACATAATAAATAAAGACATTGAAAAAAACGTATATGGTTCATAATGGTTTAATTTCGTCTTGGAGTATATAAGTTCATCGGTTAATAAGTTGAAATTAAAACACTCGAACGTCTTGCCGCCCTTCCTCCTCACTTCTCGAGCCACCATGTCGAGATGCTCCCTCCTGATCCTCCAACCATGACATAACAGGCATCCAATTTTGGGCCTCCTCCTGACACTGGCCCGTCGTGGGTCATTGTCCCCATGTAGAATGCGAAGACGTCCCACCCTTGCTGCTCGATGACGTGCTTCACGACGGCCGATAGTCCTTTGGGGACCCTCCCCACGGGCTGCCCACAGATCTGTCGCACTGTCTGTACACCGCTCAAGCCTTGTTGGTTTCTGGTGAAGTTCAGGAGCAACATCTCTAGTTTTGGTGCATCACCAAGGTCGCCGGCCTTATCGTATTTGTTCCCTGTCTCAGGCTGACATCTCATCAAGAACTCTTTACCCGGGGTAGGGGCGCCTTTTGAAGTGGTGATACCTGTGAACAAGAAATAAATAAGAAGAAAAAGACGTGGTAAGTTACGCATTTCATGACTTGAAAACGAAAGAGTGAATATACGTACAATGAGTAGTAATAAGCGTATGAGTGGTGCGTTAGTCAGACAAAGAGAAACGGAAATCGAACAAAAAACGATTATGTAAGAACATGAATTTCTCATTACTTACCCATTCACAGTGGATTGGAAGGTTATCACCTTCCTCCCTGGGCCACCCCAGCTCCTCTGCTCTATGAGACTTTTGATCTGCGATTGATTCATTGTTTGAAAATGATGGGAGATAACTGCCGTAATTTGATTGTTAATCAAAAAGAACATTAAAACAATAGACGAAAAATTATATTTTCGCGGGGACGCGCGCAGGAGCATCTCAGAAATGAGATATCCGTGCAGTACGTGCAGTCCCATCTTGTTGACAATGATTTCATTGTGAGGAAGATTCAGGGATCGCGATTTAAGGAAAACAATAATTATAGTTTTAAAGAATCATTATTACAAAAAGGTTTGATAGAAGATGGTTTATAGAGATATAACAGTAAATACAAATTCATAAAGTGTGGTTAATGCAAATCGGCTGTATAAATAGTTTAAACATCTAATGAAGATGGGGGAGGAGAGGGGTTTATTATCATGATACAAACTCGTTCTAATAGAAGTTGGTCTAATTCTACGTTTGTATAATACCAAATGGGCTAAACTGTTTGCTCTACTCACAATTTGGTCTAATTCAAAATTGGTCTAATGTATACTTGGTCTAATTCTCGTTTGATTATATTACCGACTTGCCTAATTCCTAATTAGTTTAATAACCATTTGGTCTAATTGCCTTTTCGTCTCATGCCCAAATGTATATTTGGTATCTTACTAGTTTAATAGAGAAATTCACCACGTGGTAATTGACCAAGTGGACCGAACAGGACATTGGACGATTTGGGAAGTAAACGGAAGGGTATACATACCAAAATTTAATTGGAAGAACTGGTTATAGACGAAATGTAATTAGACCAAAGGAACATAAGTTAATGTTTGTTTAAACAAATGGCAATTTAGCGAGAAGAATGGGGCATCAATTTGGGAATGTTCTTCATTTATTCATTTTTTTTTTTTAATTATTTTTAACTATGCTTTTTTGCTCTTCCCCTAGTTTTTTCTTAAAAAAAAGACAAACTTATTGAAATAAAATAGCAAAGCGATGATGGAATAAAAAATTGGAAATGTTGACTTTCACTCGCTCGCATTTTCTCACACATTTTTTTGGAAGGTATTCAAAACTTTACCCCCTTCACCAGTCTGTCGATAGACCTCTTGTCTCATTCCCTTTCACTCTCTATAGTGACCGACCCAATTCAGGAAAGATTTATATTTGTAACTGATTTTCTGTTTTAATCTATGGCTTAAAGACAACAGTAAACAACAAAACACACAGAGAAAGTGATATTTTGTTTAACGTTTCCAATTTTAGGTCAAGATGGGGAAAGTCAACCACACAAAAAAGAAAACGGCGTCAGACTCCGCGGACCCCTGGGTTTCTGAAGAGATGCAGATGTGAACTCCATGATGCAACACAGTCACCTGTACCATCCCTTTTCAAAAAATCAAGCAGGCTTTATGCCAAAGAACACTGGGAATGGCTTTATAGCAAATCAGCTATTAACACCCAATTCCAACTACGTTTGCTCTAATTGCATTGAATATGCTAAACGTAATTGTGCTAAAGCCTTTAACCATGCTTCGAAGTCCATTCCAAGCAATGAAGGAAATGGTAGTAGTGTTGAGAATGAAAATGACTCTTTCGACCCTGTAGACAGCATTTTCCAACAGGTGCAAGAACTGACAGATGAACAGAGGGGAACTTTATACTAATAAGTTGGGCAACGCAATAAACAAAGATATACTTGAGACACAAAAAACCTCGCGGGCGAATATTCAAATTTAGACAATCTTTCCAAATTCGACGCCCAGAAGTTCATCAAAGAGAGACCCATGAAGTTGTCAATTTCTTATCCGGGGCAACAAATGTCAACACAAGAATGCATCTCTATCCAAAAAAACAGCATGCGCAATATTGATTGAGCAATTATATTATGTAAGGAATAAGAATTATACTGTTAATGTTCGTTCAGTCAGTCACTGGTTAAGTGGGCTGTAGCTGGGAGTAAAACAGTGACAACAATGATGGGGCCACAACACCATCTGGAAGTGTGACTACACTTAAAAAGGTACTTGAAAACTCTTCAAAGCAACCCAATAAATGTTTCTCAACTGGGGACGTCGAGATATTTGCCGACAATTCTCAGAGGGTTGGGAAAACGGGACGTGTGAGGGAAAGCGGAACAAACACCTGTAAATACAGTAACTAATGTTGTTTTCATACAAAGAGGTGAACCGTCAAACATGCAAACGAATGAGAATCTCAAACCTTCCAACTGGTCAGGAAAAATGAAGAAGACAGAAGTGTACGAAAAAGTAACTGAACTGGAGGCATCTGTCCAATGAATCTGTCTTCAGGCCGTATAGGTGTAGGATGCAAAGTGATGCATTGGAAAAAGTGGTAGTGTGAGGTTAAAGTTGACAGTATCACAGGAGAAATCAAAGATCATGTGAAAATATAGTACATGTAACGCAAATGAGGGAGTTACCGTGTGTATTAAATGCTCCAAAATCTATGAAAAGAACTATACTATGTGCACCCATTGTAATTATAACCCAACAACATCACAGATCGATCTAACTTATACAAACATGTAAATAATCATCACCCATCAAAACCGGCCAAAGTTGAAATGGGGGAAATAATTGGAGTGAACCCAAACTCGAGACAATCGATAAAAACATGTTCTCAAAGAGCTGCTAAAACAGGCAAATGTGCCAAATGAAAGAAAATGGGTCAGGATTGGATTTGATGGGGTGCCGTATAGAGTAGCAGACTCTCTCATTAATGACATTGTAATTTGTGGTGTATGTGGGGAGGAGGTGGACCTACATAAAACTCCCTTCGAAAGTTCACGTCTCATCTGTCCATCCTGGAATGACCAATGTAGCTCACAAAAAACTTTTGGACTCTGTACTTCTAGCTCTAGGAGCAGGCCACGTAGAAATTAATTCCATCCGACATTATTTAGGCTTTGCAGCCACGATATTTCTAGACTACTTGTCAGGCATCTTAGGATTTAAGTCACAACGAGCCAAAGATTTCGTCAGCGGTGCTACCAACACCATGTTTCATGGCAGGTCTTTAGAATTGCTTATGACGCATTCGCAAGGGAACTGATGTATGTATATGTATCTGAGTGTACCAAGGAAGGCAAAACACACTGTAACAGGGCTGTTATCATGGAAAGAAAGAGTAATTAATCCCAATTACAATTTAATGTTCGACATCATCTTCCAGTATTTCACTGGAGTACAGTGTCACCGCAGTGGAGTACGGTGCAATGATTCCCAGGCCATGATTGCTGGAAGACAGAAGGTTGCTCCACTTTTCTACTGCAACAACACTTTATCTACCAGAAGATACTCCTGAGCGACATGGCAAAACGTGTAGAAGCACCAGAGGAGATGAAGGAGTACATTTCATCCAATGAGTCATTCTTCAACGTAGTGGGAGATCCGTTTCGTGGAGAAGGTGGAGATTTCGTCACTGAAGGAGAAAACAGAACACTTAAATCCAATCTACCTCCAGGGATCCCAACTGAAAAGAGTTGGGTAGCGTCAAGTCGGTGCTCGAAACCGTTGTCAGAAAACAGGAAGTCTGTTTTTGAAAGAGCAGGAATCCAAGATCCTGGGAGCGGAGAAAGCTCCATTTTCAACCACGCTCGAAGTACAATCAGCAAGAAAACATATCAGACTCTCGGGGATGCTAAATAAACCCCTAGAATTCATACCCCTAAGGTCTCTGGGTGGTCAACCATTGCACCGCAGACCTCGTTAATGTAATAACAATAGCTCAATCAAATTATCAGAAGTACACAAACAGGACAAGGTCAGCCACACCAATATTACCACATTAGATGACGAAATTAAACACAATGATTGCAAATTCTTTGGTCACTCAAAAATCAAGAAGAGACCCTGCGTCTCATGACTTCCCTAGGTGACATGCAAGTAAGTCCTCAAAGAAGTACATAGGGAAATAATTAATAGCAAGAAAAGCATTCAAATAGCTTTTTATGAGGATCTTAAGAAGCAAGCCCATGACGATAAGACTGACGAAGAAGAAACATTGGCAGAATTTTAAGGTATTTTTTTTTTGGTTTTTATTATCATTCTTTCCTTTCCACATCATAATGGTCATTTCAATACATTTCAAAATTCATTATTTCATTGTGTAATTTCAAACGATGCATAGTTTATTATTGATCAATGATTACTGGTCTTTGATATGCCGCGGACAGAAATAAGGGACTGCTTCCAGATCCTTTTCACACCTGTACGCCAGGCCAATGCACCTCTGGTGGACCAGTACTGACAAGCTGCTTTAGATCGCTGCGTGAAGCTGCACCCAATCCAGAGGTCAATGTCCTCGAACGGTTCAGACACGACAAGCGTTCTTGTCAGGTCTGCCAGTACTGGGCTCACCAAAGTTGACAGTGGCGTGACGTTTCTTGGGAGTTGCCATGGTAGAGGCCGCACAGATATCAATCTCTCTCGCTTCTTCCTTCTCTTGGTCAGGGTAGGATTGTGTATGTTGATCCGGGGTGGCAAAACACCAGCTCTTCCCTTTCTTCCATGTAGGTGTTATGGAAAGTTGACGCTGCATCGAGTCTCGACAGCAATCTCTTTGGCCTGCATGTAAAAGAAGGAAAGAGAAATAGAACAGTAAATTACACCTGGGGGATGCTCTTGTTTTCTTGAACCCACACCCAACAAAAAAAAAAAAAAAAAGAAAAAAAAAGGAAGAAGAAAAACATTAATGAATGCACTATAATGTTTATGGCAATCATATTAATGGATGTATATTTTGTGGCATTTTCTAACTTCCAGATTAGTAGGTCCTATAGTTGATATATATATATTTTATTAATTTTTTGAAGGGGGAGGTGTATAACATATTAATAAACCATGCTCACGTTTTTTACTAATGTCCTGGCCCGCCTGCTATAACAGCTCCTCCGTATTCCTGAATCCTCCTTATAACCAGCAAACTGTCTTTGCCCACCTTTCTCTCTCGCAGCCCGCCTCCTCATTGACAGACTGCTCCAAGAACTTGAAATAATCCTGATCCATAGTTGACTGAAAAACGGGAAACATCATGAGGTGGTTATATCATTATAATTCTTCTGTTTATTTTGAAATTCTTTAACTACACTTGATATTATTGCTATTCAGTGGCTGATCAGGAGAACAAAGCCAGGGACACATGCACCCCCCCTCCCCCGACAAAGTAAAACCTGCTGTAAAAAAAAAAAATGCCTTTAAACAAGGACATAATAGCGGCCTCCTGTCCTCCATAAAAAAATATTAATAATCAATAAATAAGTAACAGAAATAAATGACTAAAATAAAATCATTGAAAAAAATATAAAAAAATGACATGCTAGAGGGTCGAGAAAAACAAAATACGTTTTTATTTGGCCGGTGACCTGAAAAAAGAAATTGGATCCAGCTACAAATCTGATTCCCAGAGTTTGTGCCCCTACTTATTAAAATCTAGATCCGCCCTGAATTTTATGTTTATTAGGCCCTTATGTTTTTGTTGCTGTTCTTATTAACAATGTTTGAAATACAATATATCAATATCATCATCGATCATCATATACCGACATATCGCTATACAAAATAACAAACAAAACAACAACAAAACAAAAACAAAACACACTCAGACACCCGGAAAAAAAACAGTGCAAAAAATTTCTTTCTTATTTTCATTAAATTATGCAAATAAGGCAGAGGTGATTTGAGGAAAAAAAAAGATTATTCTTCTTTCAGAACTTCAGGAATATTTATTTCCATGATTTTGGATACTATTTATCTAAAAAATGGAATCCTTTCTGCAAAAGTTCAATAAAGATCTAAATTTAATACATAGATTGTTTTATTACTGTGGTGAATAAACAAGCAAAAACAAACACTTTATGTTTAATCATTGCTTTCCAGTAAATTTCACTTTCTTTTCCTATTCAATTTCTTTAGGGATGGATACTCTCGTGATCGAAAAATGTCAGATGAAACATTTATGAGGCTATCCCTAAATCATTTGCATAATTTTGTGGCATGATGGGTAAAAACATCCATTTGCAGGCGGTGATTCACTACTACTCCTACAACGACGGATGCCGGTCCAGCTCAAAAATGTCACCTTTTCCCGCGTCAAGGCTTGTAATATACCATGTTGATGTGTGATGATGATCCATGCTCGTATATCTCAAAAACTACAGGTACAATTTTTAAATTACAAGGTGAAAAACAGTATATTTACTTACCTTTTCTGATGATCGTATGTGGCTCTTGCGTTAATCAACCTTCTTTTGCGTTGATGGCTATGTAGTTAACGTTGCAGAAATCGGACACGGCTAGC
>CALNVZ010003435.1:13637554-13664254 GCA_940671915.1 Paracentrotus lividus | reverse complement strand
GAATATTTTGTTAATTATGACTTAAAACTTGAACCCACGTCCGGTTACGGAGTGACGGTTACGGAGTGACATCTGGTTTCGGGTCTTTTTCGTGAGGAGAAATGCATTATAAAGAAATATTAATACCAAAGTTTGTTGGAGTAGTCCATGATAATTACATTAAGCCCAAAAAAATTGGTAAAAAGTGACTAGATATAAGAATAAGAGGTATTTAAAGCCTCATAGTCCCATATGTGCAAATTTGGGTTTGATCAATTATTCAGCGCAAGAATACTGAATCGCAAATTTTTAAAACAAATGATTGGTTGTATTGTAAAGAAGCCTTTGTGGTAATTTCAGATCCTAATTTGCATTTTCAAAGGCACTGCACCACATTAAAATTTCAGCTCCATGTCAGTTCGGGAAATGTACGATATCCGCAACGTTGCTGAATTCCGCAACCTTGTACGATAATGCGCATAGAGGGCGGAATTGATGATTTTGCGTTGTAGATTTCTGCAACGTTCCCGTGCGGCGTGCGTGGCATAGCATGTTGATCTATGTTGATCGACTATATTTTGTGGCGTATTATATATATTTCTGTGATTTATACTATATAATACTGAATATGTGGAGTATATATATATATCTGTGGTAGATCTATATAGATCTATATAAATATTCCAGCAGTTCTCGTTGACATTGTAGACTATTATCTTTGTGTCATATAATTTGAGTTCATTATGGAATATATATATATTTTTGTTGCACATTGAAAATATTTCTGTCAAACATATTATATTCTATTTCTGTGATATAAACATCTACCATATGACATTGTATGTGAATATAGACTCTAAATATGACCTTAAATGCCGGTAATATATATATATATATATATATGACAATGTAAAATAAATATTTCTGGTATAATTATGACATTGAAGACTATTTTTAGTGGCATATATATTTCAGCAGTTCTCTTATATCGACATTGTAGACTATATTTGTGTCATATAATTTAAGTTCATTATGGAATATATATATATTTCTGTTTCACATTGGAATATATTCTGTCAAACATATTCATATTCTATTTCTGTGATATATACTATACCTTATGATATTGAATCTGTAAAATAAGACCTTAATATGCCCGTAACAATGTGAAATATATATTTCTGGTATAATTATGACATTGAAGACTATTTCTATTTGGCTCATATGTATTTCAGCAGTTCTCTTATATTGACATTGTAGACTATATTTGTGTCATATAATTTGAGTTCATTATGGAATATATATATATTTCTGTTTCACATTGGAATATATTTCTGTCAAACGTACTGATGAAGATTATATATCTAAGGCATATTTATATTGACAATATTTTTAGGCGTATATTATTTATGTTGACTGTGTGGAATATATATTATTTCTGCAACATTATTTGGCTGTGAAGACTCTTATTTATGTTGTTATAATATGTCATGTCATAATGTCATAGATGGGGGATATAAAAAGTAGTGGTGAAGGGTTTTAAAGGTATATCTTTTTATCCTCCTCCCAGCCCCATTGCTCCTTTTTTTTCCTTCTTTTTTTACTCAATTATTAAAAAAAACCTGGAACTTCATATCTGCCTACAAAGTTGATGGTCCGATAGATGATTTTTTTTTTCTGTCGCCATCGGCTTATTTAAGCCCCAATGATTTTGTTTTTCAAATTTGTGAATCCGATTTGTATTTTGTTTGTTCTTCTTGATATCTATACGTATTTACTTTATTATTTTTTGAGGGGTGAGATTTTTTTTAAAAGTTTATGTTCTATTTTGTTTTGTTGTTTAGAAAATGTGGAAAGGGAGTGAGCTATGAAATTCAATTACTTTGTGTGTAAAATTGATTTCGCAAAAGAATGATGCTGTTTCAGTGTTGCTACATAATTTTCAAAAAATGTATCAATGACATTTAACAATTATGGTTGATCTTGAAAGATATATTATGGAATTCCTATATCAATTATGATATAAAGTTTATAATATTGTTTATTTGTAGCTTATCGGGAATAAAATGAAAGGTGCGTTTAGAGTAATAAATAAAATGAAAAAATGAATTAACCGATTTAGTGCCATTAACTTTATATGCTACTTTGATAATGGGTGTTTGTCGATGATCATGTTAAAAGTACCTCGTATGATTCATGAGTAAAATTCATTTAAAGTTCGCCTATGTTTTTTTTTTATTTTTTAAAGCATTTGATCAACTCATGTCTTCATTACCACGCAATTTCAACAAAATACCTCTACCACGAGTCCTCTCTCCATATCATCTCGCACAACGAAACATGCCATTTAAAAAAAAATTGTTTGTAATATTTAATTTGAAGTCACTTGATCAACTCGTTCTTTCATCTAGTTCAGTCACTTGTCTCATTTTGATACTTCGACTTATTTCATTCTTTTTATATCTCTCATGCTCAATGTAATTGCTGTACACATGATAAAAATATAACAATTCTCTTGCCCGCTCACTTAAATGAGGAAAAAAAAATAAAATAACTGAAGAGACATAATAAATAAAGACATTGAAAAAAACGTATATGGTTCATAATGGTTTAATTTCGTCTTGGAGTATATAAGTTCATCGGTTAATAAGTTGAAATTAAAACACTCGAACGTCCTTGCCGCCCTTCCTCCTCACTTCTCGAGCCACCATGTCCGAGATGCTCCCTCCTGATCCTCCAACCATGACATAACAGGCATCCAATTTTGGGCCTCCTCCTGACACTGGCCCCGTCGTGGGTCATTGTCCCCATGTAGAATGCGAAGACGTCCCACCCTTGCTGCTCGATGACGTGCTTCACGACGGCCGATAGTCCTTTGGGGACCCTCCCCACGGGCTGCCCACAGATCTGTCGCACTGTCTGTACACCCCTCAAGCCTTTTGGTTTCTGGTGAAGTTCAGGAGCAACATCCTCTAGTTTTGGTGCCATCACCAAGGTCGCCGCCTTATCGTATTTGTTCCCTGTCTCAGGCTGACATCTCATCAAGAACTCTTTACCCGGGTAGGGGCGCCTTTTGAAGTGGTGATACCTGTGAACAAGAAATAAATAAGAAGAAAAGACGTGGTAAGTTACGCATTTCATGACTTGAAAACGAAGAGTGAATATACGACAATGAGTAGTAATAAGCGTATGAGTGGTGCGTTAGTCAGACAAAGAGAAACGGAAATCGAACAAAAAAACGATTATGTAAGAACATGAATTTCTCATTACTTACCCATTCACAGTGGATTGGAAGAGTTATCACCTTCCTCCCTGGGCCACCCCAGCTCCTCTGCTCTATGAGACTTTTGATCTGCGATTGATTCATTGTTTGAAAATGATGGGAGATAACTGCCGTAATTTGATTGTTAATCAAAAAGAACATTAAAACAAATAGACGAAAAATTAATATTTCGCGGGGACGCGCGCAGGAGCATCTCAGAAATGAGATATCCGTGCAGTACCGTGCAGTCCCATCTTGTTGACATGATTTCATTGTGAGGAAGATTCAGGGATCGCGATTTAAGGAAAACAATAATTATAGTTTTAAAGAATCATTATTACAAAAAGGTTGATAGAAGATGGTTTATAGAGATATACAGTAAATACAAATTCATAAAGTGTGGTTAATGCAAATCGGCTGTATAATAGTTTAACATCTAATGAAGATGGGGGAAGGAGAGGGGTTTATTATCATGATACAAACTCGTTCTAATAAGAAGTTGGTCTAATTCTACGTTTGTATAATACCAAATGGGCTAAACTGTTTGCTCTACTCACAATTTGGTCTAATTCAAAATTGGTCTAATGTATACTTGGTCTAATTCTCGTTTGATTATTATTACCGACTTGCCTAATTCCTAATTAGTTTAATAACCATTTGGTCTAATTGCCTTTTCGTCTCATGCCCAAATGTATATTTGGTATTCTTACTAGTTTAATAGAGAAATTCACCACGTGGTAATTGACCAATGGACGAACAGGACATTGGACGATTTGGGAAGTAAACGGAGGGTATACATACCAAAATTTAATTGGAAGAACTGGTTATAGACGAAATGTAATTAGACCAAAGGAACATAAGTTAATGTTTGTTTAAACCAAATGGCAATTTAGCGAGAAGAATGGGGCATCAATTTGGGAATGTTCTTCATTTATTCATTTTTTTTTTTTAATTATTTTTAACTATGCTTTTTTGCTCTTCCCCTAGTTTTTTCTTAAAAAAAGACAAACTTATTGAAATAAAATAGCAAAGCGATGATGGAATAAAAATTGGAAATGTTGACTTTCACTCGCGCTCGCATTTTCTCACATTTTTTTGGAAGGTATTCAAAACTTTACCCCCTTCACCAGTCTGTCGATAGACCTCTTGTCTCATTCCCTTTCACTCTCTATAGTGACCGACCCCAATTCAGGAAAGATTTATATTGTAACTGATTTTCTGTTTTAATCTATGGCTTAAAGACAACAGTAAACAACAAAAACACACAGAGAAAGTGATATTTTGTTTAACGTTTCCAATTTTAGGTCAAGATGGGGAAAAGTCAACCACCAAAAAAGAAAACGCGTCAGACTCCGCGGACCCCTGGGTTCTTGAAGAGATGCAGATGTGAACTCCATGATGCAACACAGTCACCTGTACCATCCCTTTTCAAAAAATCAAGCAGGCTTTATGCCAAAGAACACTGGGAATGGCTTTATAGCAAATCAGCTATTAACACCCAATTCCAACTACGTTTGCTCTAATTGCATTGAATATGCTAAACGTAATTGTGCTAAAGCCTTTAACCATGCTTCGAAGTCCATTCCAAGCAATGAAGGAAATGGTAGTAGTGTTGAGAATGAAAATGACTCCTTTCGACCCTGTAGACAGCATTTCCAACAGGTGCAAGAACTGACAGATGAACAGAGGGGAACTTTATACTATAAGTTGGGCAACGCAATAAACAAAGATATACTTGAAGACACAAAAAACTCCGCGGCGAATATTCAAATTTAGACAATCTTTCCAAATTCGACGCCCAGAAGTTCATCAAAGAGAGACCCAATGAAGTTGTCAATTTCTTATCCGGGCAACAAATGTCAACACAACAGATGCATCTCTATCCAAAAAAACAGCATTCGCAATATTGATTGAGCAATTATATTATGTAAGGAATAAGAATAACTTGTTCTGTAATGTTTCGTTCAGTCAGTCACTGGTTAAGTGGGCTGTAGCTGGGAGTAAAACAGTGAAACAATTGATGGGGCCACAACACCATCTGGAAGTGTGACTACACTTAAAAAGGTACTTGAAAACTCTTCAAAGCAACCCAATAAATGTTTCTCAACTGGGGACGTCGAGATATTTGCCGACAATTCTCAGAGGGTTGGGAAAACGGGACGTGTGAGGGAAAGCGGAACAACACCTGTAAATACAGTAACTAATGTTGTTTTCATACAAAGAGGTGAACCGTCAAACATGCAAACGAATGAGAATCTCAAACCTTCCAACTGGTCAGGAAAAATGAAGAAGACAGAAGTGTACGAAAAAGTAACTGAACTGGAGGCATCTGTCAATGAATCTGTCTTCAGGCCGTATAGGTGTAGGATGCAAAGTGATGCATTGGAAAAAGTGGTAGATGAGGTTAAAGTTGACAGTATCACAGGAGAAATCAAAGATCATGTGAAATATAGTACATGTAACGCAAATGAGGGAGTTACCGTGTGTATTAAATGCTCCAAAATCTATGAAAGAAACTATACTATGTGCACCCATTGTAATTATAACCCCAACAACATCACAGATCGATCTAACTTATACAAACATGTAAATAATCATCACCCATCAAAACCGGCCAAAGTTGAAATGGGGGAAATAATTGGAGTGAACCCAAACTCGAGACAATCGATAAAACATGTTCTCAAAGAGCTGCTAAAACAGGCAAATGTGCCAAATGAAAGAAAATGGGTCAGGATTGGATTTGATGGGGTGCCGTATAGAGTAGCAGACTCTCTCATTAATGACATTGTAATTTGTGGTGTATGTGGGGAGGAGGTGGACCTACATAAAACTCCCTTCGAAGTTCACGTCTCATCTGTCCATCCTGGAATGACCAATGTAGCTCACAAAAAACTTTTTGACTCTGTACTTCTAGCTCTAGGAGCAGGCCACGTAGAAATTAATTCCATCGGACATTATTTAGGCTTTGCAAGCCGATATTTCTAGACTACTTGTCAGGCATCTTAGGATTTAAGTCACAACGAGCCAAAGATTTCGTCAGCGGTGCTACCAACCACCATGTTTCATGGCAGGCGTTTTAGAATTGCTTATGACGCATTCGCAAGGGAACTGATGTATGTATATGTATCTGAGTGTACCAAGGAAGGCAAAACACCATCTGTAACAGGGCTGTTATCATGGAAAGAAAGAGTAATTAATCCCAATTACAATTTAATGTTCGACATCATCTTCCAGTATTTCACTGGAGTACAGTGTCACCGCAGTGGAGTACGGTGCAATGATTCCCAGGCCATGATTGCTGGAAGACAGAAGGTTGCTCCACTTTTCTACTGCAACACCACTTTATCTACCAGAAGATACTCCTGAGCGACATGGCAAAACGTGTAGAAGCACCAGAGGAGATGAAGGAGTACATTTCATCCAATGAGTCATTCTCACGTAGTGGAGATCCGTTTCGTGGAGAAGGTGGAGATTTCGTCACTGAAGGAGAAAACAAGAACACTTAAATCCAATCTACCTCCAGGGATCCCAACTGAAAAGAGTTGGGTAGCGTCAAGTCGGTGCTCGAAACCGTTGTCAGAAAACAGGAAGTCTGTTTTGAAAGAGCAGGAATCCAAGATCCTGGGAGCGGAGAAAGCTCCATTTTCAACCACGAGCTCGAAGTACAATCAGCAGAAAAACATATCAGACTCTCGGGGATGCTAAATAAACCCCTAGAATTCATACCCCTAAGGTCTCTGGGTGGTCAACCATTGCACGCAGACCTCGTTAATGTAATAACAATAGCTCAATCAAATTATCAGAAGTACACAAACAGGACAAGGTCAGCCAACACCAATATTTACCACATTAGATGACGAAATTAAACACAATGATGCAAATTCTTGGTCACTCAAAAAAATCCAAGAAGAGACCCTGCGTCTCATGACTTCCCTAGGTGACGATGCAAGTAAGCTCCTCAAAGAAGTACATAGGGAAATAATTAATAGCAGAAGAAAAGCATTCAAATAGCTTTTTATGAGGATCTTAAGAAGCAAGCCCATGACGATAAGACTGACGAAGAAGAAACATTGGCAGAATTTTAAGGTATTTTTTTTTTGGTTTTTATTATCATTCTTTCCTTTCCACATCAATAATGGTCATTTCAATACATTTCAAATTCATTATTTCATTGTGTAATTTCAAACGATGCATAGTTTATTATTGATCAATGATTACTGGTCTTTGATATGCCGCGGACAGAAATAAGGGACTGCTTCCAGATCCTTTTCACACCTGTACGCCAGGCCAATGCACCTCTGGTGGACCCAGTACTGACAAGCTGCTTTAGATCGCTGCGTGAAGCTGCACCCAATCCAGAGGTCAATGTCCTCTGAACGGTTGCAGACACGACAAGCGTTCTTGTCAGGTCTGCCAGTACTGGGCTCACC
Source organism: Paracentrotus lividus (assembly GCA_940671915.1). Lineage (NCBI taxonomy): Eukaryota > Metazoa > Echinodermata > Echinoidea > Camarodonta > Echinidae > Paracentrotus > Paracentrotus lividus. Next base: position 13,656,583 of record CALNVZ010003435.1, on the reverse strand, counting down.
AAAGTTGACAGTGGCGTGACGTTTCTTGGGAGTTGCCATGGTAGAGGCCGCACAGATATCAATCTCTCTCGCTTCTTCCTTCTCTTGGTCAGGGTAGGATTGTGTATGTTGATGGGGTGGCAAAACACCAGCTCTTCCCTTTCTTCCATGTAGGTGTTATGGAAAAGGTTGACGCTGCATCGAGTCTCGACAGCAATCTCTTTGGCCTGCAGTTAAAAAGAAGGAAAGAGAAATAGAACAGTAAATTACACCTGGGGGATGCTCTTGTTTTCTTGAACCACACCCCCCCAAACAAAAAAAAAAAAAAAAGAAAAAAAAAAAAGGAAGAAGAAAAACATTAATGAATGCACTAATATGTTTATGGCAATCATATTAATGGATGTATATTTTGTGCATTTTCTAACTTCCAGATTAGTAGGTCCTATAGTTGATATATATATATTTTATTAATTTTTTGAAGGGGGAGTGTTGATAACATATTAATAAACCATGCTCACGTTTTTTACTAATTCCTGGCCCGCCTGCTATAACAGCTCCTCCGTATCCTGAATCCTCCTTATAACACATGTCTCACTGTCTTTGCCCACCTTTCTCTCTCGCAGCCCGCTCCTCATTGACAGACTGCTCCAAAGACTTGAAATAATCCCTGATCCATAGTTGACTGAAAAACGGGAACATCAATGAGGTGGTTATATCATTATAATTCTCTGTTATTATTTTGAAATTCTTTAACTACACTTGATATTATTGCTATTCAGTGGCTGATCAGGAAGAACAAAGCCAGGGACACATGCAACCAATTGTTTTATGCAAGGTGGCATATTAAACCTAGAATAACATAGAATCCAATCAATAACTCAAAATTGTGATTGCCATTTAAATTTTATAGAATTTAAGCAAAATGTTTTCTGCTCAAATATGCATGTCCATTTTGCGTCACTCCGTAACCATGATTATGAATATTCATATCTCATTAATTACGAGCATCACTATAAAAAAAATTATCATTTTGAAAAGAGGGTACCATCAGCTTTTGTCATGAACCAATTGTTTGTACATAGAGATTAAAGTATGGATGATAAACTTGTTTGAATGCTGAAATGTTGCTTCTGAATGTCACTCCGTTACCTTGGAACTGCCCATATACATCTGGCCCAAGCTCACCGTCTTCCCCAATAAAACGATGAAATTCAACCCCCAAAAAATGTTTATAACAAATGATACACATACATGCTATGCCACTTACCTAAGCATACCAACCAGAATATGGTGAATAAAAACAAACGTGAATAGCTCCAAGAATAAGAAGATTTTATGGGGGTTTTCGTCAGTATCGTAAATTTGCCCGATTCGCCATATTGATAAAGCTGGAATAAAAGGGGACCCTGGATTAGCCTTAATCAAGACGTTCTTTTTGTATAGTTTATAAGTTTCGTTACGAAAAATAGGCTGATGAAGGAAAAATGGGCTCAAAAACTAAAATAACAAATAATTCATGACTACTAATGTAACTTGTAAGTAATCTCTTTTGTTTTGGTTAATTGTACCATGTAATGGAATAAAAATAAAATTATGATTGTAATGACTTGTCTAAAGACTAATCATGGCAATATCCATGACGCATGCGTATTACAAAGACAAACCTACGATCACGAATTGTTCTACTCGAGAAGTTTGGAAATTTTGACCCCCAAATTACATATAAGAAGATTCACCAACAAAGACGATAGTTTTCCGGAGCGATTCGTAAGTATATATTGCAATAATATAAAGCTGTTTTTATAACTAGAAGTAAAGTATCGTCCGGAAATTTATGTAAATTCGAAGTAACATCGCCGTCAGATTTCGATAAAGCGTAGCCCGCACACTTCGTGTGCGGGCTAATCGTAGTAAGTGCCTGGTCAGTGTGTGTGCTTTAACTGTGTAGACTTAGTGTTGTGTTGATAATCAACCATAACGTTAATGAAGTGCCACTTACACTTATGCATGGTCAATTCATAATTGACCTTGTACTGGGAAGTACCATACTGCAGCAGTTTACATCCAATGGAAAGTCAATGCAGAAAACTGTCTTGAGCAGCTTATGCCAAGTACAGTCAAGGTGGCATATCCAAAAAGGGTCTAAAAATTCTACTAAACAAAATTATAAATATTCTAATGGAAGAATTATATTGCAATGAGACTAGATCTATAGATCTAGATTATCTAAATTTATTATGAGGTAGGTTTAAAGCTGGTTTCGCTTATTATTATTGAGAAGTTTCCTCAGCAACCAACAGCCAACAGCCATTTTCAGTACTGACTGATGTTGGTTTGCAGCTATATGTGATAAAGTGCTTGAATGAATTGGTAGGCCTATTGCCTTGGTAATAAACCCCTCCCAAAAAGTTTCGCAAGTCGACTTTGGGCCATGATTACTTTTCAGGTATGCTTTAGTTTTTCCTGGTATTAATAACATTGGAAAGATAATTTATTCCCCTTTTTATTGATATCCTACTTGTAATGATTATGGAATGCTTCAATGCATAAAATATCAGAATATGGAGAAAAGTAAAAAGTCAAATGTAGCAAAATGCACTTATCAAAGCGAAGTTCCGCAACTCGACTTTAGGCTCTGATAATTTTTGGGGTATTTTCTAATTTTTATTGGATTTTGACCATTGTCAAGATAATTTATTCCTCTTTTCAATGACACCCTAATTGTAACGATAGTGTTGTTCCTGCATGGACAGAACACCTGAATGTTAGGACAAGTCAGAAGTTAAATGTTGCAAATTGAATGCCTATTGTGAGTATTATTGTCTGTTGCGAGCAATAACAATACATTTCGCAACTTTTCACTTTTAACTTTGCATTATATTCGTGAGTTATGTGCATTCAAACAAGATGTTACTATTGCAAATAGGGTATCAATAAAAAGAAGAATAAATGAACTTTTTAATGCTATAAAAATTGACAATGATTAAATCCCCACCTTAAAATGTACCAAGGTTCAGAGTTGTGTTACAGAAATTTAAACTGAAAATTATCTTTAACTTTGTCATGTATTCAGGTGGTATTGAGGGGATCTGTGGACCCAGGCATGACATCACCATGACAAATTAGGTATCAATAAAAATATGAATAAATCAACGTGACAATGGTATAAAATTCAATAAAAATTAGAAAATGTCCCAAAATTTATCAGGACCTAAATTCAAGGTGTGGAACTTTAATGTGATCAATCAAAATGCATTTTACAACATTTGATTTTTTGCTTTTCTCCATATATTCTGATATTCTGTCAAATCTGTGCATTGAAGCATGATACAATCATTACAAATAGGATATCAATAAAAAGGGGAATAAATTATCTTTCCACTGGTATGAATACCAGGAAAAACTAAAGCGTACCTGAAAAGTTATCATGGCCAAAAGTCGACTTGCGAAACTTTTTGGGAGGGGTTTATTTCTATTTATTATTTGATGTAAAATTGTAAGATTAATTGCTGACACTTTGACATTGGTAATAGAGCATAATCGGTTTAAGCAAAATAGACTATTGATCGCACAACATGATCACAGTCACTCACACTTAAAACAACAATTTCCTTTTTGCAGTTACATCCAGTACTCTGCACTTGCTGCCAGGCTCGTGAGGAGAGCATTGCGACCAGAGCTGAGGACTGAGGCCCTCAAGGTTGAAGATACAGGAGCTAAATATACAAAGTGGGAAGGTGGTAAACCAGTATCAAGTAAGTCACTCAGGGATGCACTTATACAGTCCACTTCTGTTAATTTTGAGGTGCTTGTAACCAAGTCAAGTACCTCTTTTATATGTTTTACATTTACTGAACACATGTGTGCAGACATTTTACGCAAGTTTAAAATTGAGACCAGAAAAATGAATTGTAAAATTATCCTGTATTTGTGCTCATTATAACCTGAGTAGACTGTAGAAATGTTGAAGTATCACGTGATAATTAGAAATATTACTAATCTGTTAAAACTTTTATTTAGTTACAGCATTTCATACTTTCACCATTTCTGTTTCAACTTTATCTTTTACAGAAGAAGCTGCTGCATGATGGCCCCATCGTGACATCATCTTGACCCCTTCCATTGACCCCTGTCTTCTACCATCAAGCTGAATGACCATCCTGACTAGCTACATCAATCACCATGTCAGCGCCTTCTTTGATCATCACTACAAGAGACTTTGCAAATTGACTATATAAACAGGCAACATGAGTTTATTGGTATAGATGCCACGTACAAGGAGAGTGAATTCACCTACGACCTGATTTCAGCCAGTAGAGATGACGTTTTAAAATCCTGTTGCTTCTGCAATCCTGTACAATAATGATCTCCTTGTTCAATCACATTTCACAAGTCAAATCTGCTCTTATTCTCTTGTAATTATTTTGGGCAGCATAGAACTGATGAACAAGTTCTAATTTTACATTAGTTTTATAAGAAAGGCATTACAGTATTCTGTTGATTCCATGAAGAGGGAGTGCAGTTATCTGTTTCAAAAAGGTGATGTAGATTCTAAAAATCAGTATCTGTGTATTCTATTTTGTAGAATGCTATGTCCTTTTTATTCTGAAGAACTATATGAAATGATGAATATGTTATACCTCAGCTTGATGATAAAAGAAGTCCATTTCTAGAAATCTAAGATTGTGTTTTTTGAGCCAGATGTCATCCATTTATTAACGTGTATTTCAGAGCTCTATATCTTCTCAAAACAAAATATGCAGTTTGCAATGATGTAATTAAAATGCATTGGTTTACCTGATACATTAATTCTAACAGTGTCTTTATATGCTTATTGTGCAGGTACAATGAATTCGTGAAAGATTATATTGAGTTCTGGTTCTGGTAACCAAAATTCTAGTGAATTCTCCATCATAAACCCTTTTCCTCTCAAATTAACATAGACAAAACATATTTTTAATTACGGAATGAAAACGGTAAATATATATATATATATTTTTAAATGTGTAGCAAGTAGAAAATGTCTAGGACAGATATCAACGTAGCTGAACTTTAAATCTTTAATGCATCAAGCTTTCGGCTAATTTGCCTTCATCAAAATTTCTGAAGAAAAAATCATAACAAGAACAAAAACCAAGAACAAAAACCATTATGGTTTTTGTTCTTGTCATTCACAGATTATTTGTAATAAAAGTGAGGTATACGAGAAAAGAATTGAGATGTGAGAAAAATAGGACCGAGAGAGAGAGAGATGAAGATGAAAGCAGTTCAGACATAAAGGAGTCGAACGTTAAATGAAACAGAGAAAGGACCTGATCGCATAATATATTTTAATTGCCATGTAGCAAAAAGAATTAAAAAAGAATAAAAAAAAATAACGGTCCGACGTCTTAGCTAAAGTATTTTAGTATCTTCAATTCTCCGTAAGGCAAAGTTTTGAAAGCAATCGCAAAATGACACTGGCACATGGCCAATTAAAAATCTTTTTGCATGCGTTTTTGTTTGAAAGACCAAATTGAAAGTGTTCTATTTTACAATTGATCACAACCTTTTGTGGCCTAGGTTGCGTTTTATCGACCAAATTCTCTTGGTGATGGGATTTGTATGAAAATTGTATTAAGAATGAGCTGGAGAAGAGGAATAAAGAGAAAAATGAGGTCTATAGCAAGAGAGACTGATGGAGAGATGGGCGATATTGAAAGATTTTAATCTGGAATTTTTTGTGTATGAGGTATTTTTTAATCTGTCATTTGTAATAGATGATTGAACTCTCCGAGGGGGTGAAAATATGTAATCGAAAATCAGAAAAATACACTGAATACTAAACCAATGCATGATTGTACAGTCGGGGTTTTGAGGTGCAGTCACAGAAATTTCTGTGGCTGCAGTCCGCCGTTCATTCAATGAATGAATTTCCGGAAATTGGAATAGCGCCCTCTGTGGTGGGCATTCATACTTACTTTTCACAAAAACCACTTTGCCCATGAAAACATTTTTTTTTTTCCTTCTTTTTAATCCTTACTTTTAGATGAGTTTAAAGACACCAACACGGAAACTCACCATGACAAAGTCCTTGGACACAGAAATTACCTTGTTATATCAAGGGCTGCAAAACGTTTAAAAAAGAAAAAGGGGGGGGGGGGGTAAACAGGCTAGAAGTCAAAATATGGTCATTTTTGCATTTTTATGTCTTTGCTGAAAAAAGCCCCCCTCCCCCCCCCCTCCTATGTGGGAAAAAAAAATATGGCGAGAAGTCTAAACATATCACGTTAGTTTTTACCTGTTTATAATGAGTTTTCGCTGTTTATAAAGGTTTTATCCTGAAGATCTTGGCATGAAAAAATATAATTTAGAATTAACAAAAAAATAAATAAAAAAAAAAAAAAAAAAAAAAAAAAAAAAAAAAAAAAAAAAAAAAAAAAAAAAAAAAAAAAAGTGAGAACAACATCAGTATACACGTACCTATATGTAAAATAATACTATGTATAATAATTTGTTAAATATTTTTTTTAACATCCCACCCAACCAAAATTATGCGAAAATTTCCTAAACATGGACATTTTATCGTCTGCGATCCCTTTATTTATTTATTTTTGCGTCCCAACAATGTAACTTGGGGATGGGGGCAACGTGCATCTTTCAGGATACCCCCCCCCCCTCTTTGCCCCAAAATTTGCTACTTATCACTAGCAAAACATGAACATCTCACATAAATTTCTTTCTCTTTGTCCAACTCACTATTTGGTGCTCATCACTAACAAAAGAAAACATGAATTTCCCACATAAATTTCTTTCACTTTTTGCCCAATTTGGTGCTCATTACTAACGAATGAAAACATGAATTTCTCACATTAATTTCTTCTCTTTTTGCGCAACACACTATTTGGTGCTCATCACTAACGAAACATGAATTTCTTTCTCTTTTTGCCCAACTCACTATTTGGTGCTCTTTACTAACGAATGAAAACCTGGATTTTTCACATAAATTTCTTTCTCTCTTTGTCCAACTCACTGAAAAAATAACCAGAGACATCAGTCAGAGTAAGGTAAAGTTGGTTTCTTTTAGGCAACAATGTGTTGTGAGCTAAGAAGCTTGCCTCAACAACTTTAGGCCTATTACAACCAATTTTGCCAGATTGAGTAAAGATGGCTTTGGAATAAAAATTCACATTTATACAACACTCAAACAATCAACACACTAACAATTCATCAAACATTGATTTAGAAAATAATGAAAACATCAGTCAGTGATATATATTTGCACTTATATTTATATATTTTTCAGATTTCAGTTACCATATTTTCCTTTTTTTCCCCACATGAACAGAATGTTCAGGGTCCTCTTGCATAAAGAGTTTGGATTCTAAAAAATCAAACTCAAGTTTTAAATACGGGATCCTGATTGGTTGAAAATCGAGTTGCATTTGATTTTTTTAGTTTTGTAGAATCCAAACTTTTTATGCAAGAGGTTCCAGATCTGTCAAATAACATAACATTGGTAACATATTACAAATTCATTGTTGAATAGTCATGATTAAGTTGAACTAGATTTAGGAGTCACAATACAGAAATACAGTGTTGATCTGGATTGCTGTTGCACAAATCATATTTGACCAATGAATAATGCGAAGGTGGAATGTAATGTTAGGAGTATCTAATTTTCAGTCTCTGTTCAAATGAAGAGTTTGACGTTCTTATGCAGCCTCCTCGTCACCTTCCTCCTCCTCGTCAAACTCTCCCTCCTCTTCAGCTGTGGCATCCTGGTACTGCTGGTACTCAGATACCAAGTCGTTCATGTTGCTCTCAGCCTCTGTGAACTCCATCTCGTCATCTCACCAGTGTACCAATGAAGGAAAGCCTTCCTCCTGAACATAGCGGTGAACTGCTCAGAGATACGCTTGAAGAGCTCCTGGATGGCGGTGCTGTTGCCGATGAAGGTTGCAGACATCTTAAGACCACGTGGTGGGATGTCACAGACAGCGGTCTTGACGTTGTTGGGGATCCATTCAACGAAGTAGCTGCTGTTCTTGTTCTGGACATTGAGCATCTGTTCGTCGACCTCCTTCATGGACATGCGGCCACGGAAGATGGCAGCAACGGTGAGGTAGCGACCATGAGAGGATCACAGGCAGCCATCATGTTCTTGGCATCAAACATTTGCTGTGTGAGCTCTGGAACGGTCAAGGCACGGTATTGCTGGCTACCACGGCTAGTGAGAGGAGCAAAGCCAGGCATGAAGAAATGAAGACGTGGGAAGGGAACCATGTTGACGGCAAGTTTGCGGAGATCAGCGTTGAGTTGGCCAGGGAATCGAAGACAGGTGGTGACTCCACTCATGGTGGCAGAGACCAGATGGTTCAGATCTCCGTAGGTGGGTGTGGTCAGCTTGAGGGTACGGAAGCAGATGTCGTAAAGGGCTTCATTGTCATACAGTAGGTTTCATCTGTGTTCTCACCAGTTGATGGACTGACAGTGTGGCGTTGTATGGCTCAACAACAGTGTCTGATACTTTGGGTGATGGCACAACGCTGAATGTGTTCATGATTCTGTCTGGGTACTCTTCACGGATCTTGCTGATGAGAAGGGTTCCATACCGGAACCAGTGCCAACCAGCCAAGGGAGTGTGTAAGCTGGAAGCCCTGTTATAAAAAAGACAAAAGAAGAACATTGTTATAAGTGTAATTCTCTCATAAAAATTAAAAATTCAATTTGAAGGCCAGTTCATTTCATCAAATGCCAAAATATGACAGAGAGCTGTATTTTCTGTCAAAGAGTGCAACTCTTGTTTCCATGTTTCTGCCCAACCCAAATCTTTTAACTTTAATAATCAAAAGATCCATTCGCAATAAAGAAGGTAAAATAAGCAAAAACATATTTAGATCTACCCTGATGAGGGAAGATTTTTCTTTAAATTTTGTATAAATTTCAAACTATAAACATTTGAAGCATGCATACCTGAAGACAGTCACAGCTCAAACCTCTACAGCATAAACTAAAACGACAAGATTATAAAGCTAGAGTTTTCATTTTCTTGATAAAAAATGATAACTTAAATTTAAGCATGCATACCTGAAGACAGTCACAGCTCTCGGCCTCCTTGCGGACAACATCGAGAACAGAGTCTACAAGCTCAGCTCCTTCTGTGTAATGTCCCTTGGCCCAGTTGTTTCCAGCTCCACTCTGTCCAAAAACAAAGTTGTCTGGTCTGAAGATCTGTCCGAATGGTCCGGATCGGACAGAGTCCATGGTACCTGGCTCCAAATCGACGAGGACGGCACGTGGCACATATTTGCCTCCAGTAGCCTCATTGTAGTAGACGTTGATCCTCTCAAGCTGAAGATCAGAGTCTCCATGGTAGGTACCGGTGGGGTCGATTCCATGCTCGTCGGAGATGACTTCCCAGAACTGTTAGAATAGGATAAGAGATAGAAAATAGACTTATTTAATCTATTGAGCTTTATTTCACTAGGTTTGGCTTAACGTTAAACTAGGCCCTACTTTATCATTTTAATGAAAAAAGTAAGTTAGATCTCAAAAAATTATAAAGAGTCAGGTCTCAGGATTATTAAAAAAAAAAAGAAAAAAAAAAAAAAGCAGAATGACTGAATGTTTTGGAACTTTGGTAAATAATTAACAGTTAGAAAAGAGAATCGAATCATTCATTCGAAAGACAGGTTGACTTTATTTGACTCCAATAGACTAATCGTGTCATGACATCTTTTGCCCTTTTTTTTGTTGTTGTTGAAACTTTGGGAAGTCATTGAGGGGTCGACATTTTTTGGAAACTTTTGAAAATCCGTCATGACATCTTTTGATTGAATGTTAATAGGTCAGGCATCATTGCGCCAGTGTGGGAAACTGGAGATGCTCGACATAAAAGTTACAGGCTCATACAATTCAAACAATTATGTTGTCAAGGGTTGAAAAGTAAATTGTCAAAGTAAACATGAGTTGAGTCTCTAGACTCTACTCAGTTGTCACTCTCATTCGACTCACACACTTGCACACTATGAAGCGAGTGTGCCAGTGACACATCACATTCACTATGCACTGCAAATTTCATTCTCATAAAATGCTTCGAGAGGTCTAACTTAACGTTAAATCTAATAAAAATAAAAATAAAATTAATTAGGCCTACCTTGGCACCAATCTGGTTACCGCACTGACCGGCTTGCATATGAACAATTTCACGCATCTTTGATTAATTCAGTTTCAAAAGTATAAAAAGAAGAAAACTTTGATTCTACGTCTTTCCTTGGCCTTGGTTGGTAGAAGTTTGAGAGATCGACCTGCCACCTGCGCAATATATATGTGCGCGGGTTATTTTGACACCATGGTAACGTATACAGACAGCACGCAAGACGACTTCGTGCGTTGTCAAGCATGAATCTACGAGGCACCGGAACTGTTTTCTTTAATATGATCATTGCATATAGCTTGAGCATATAGTCAAAATATTTTCTTTGTAACATAGGCCTAGGCCTAGCCAGCCTACCTTGCTGATTATAGATCCTGTCTCATGTGAATTTTATACTTAGATTTTTTCAATATTAAAGAAACGAAAACGTTAAATGTGTTCGTTCAAATTATATGAAAACAATAATTAATATTGGCAACAATTGATAAGAAAATGTCCGGGGAAAATGTATCCCTTTGCTTTCACTATTCTAAGAAGAGCCTTAGTTACGGGCCGCTTTTGTCTAGTCGTTAAGTGCCCTGCGATTTGATCCTTTGGCTCTCTAGCTGTGTCTTCTGCTCTGGTATGTTGTCAAAGCAGAATAATAGACATAAGAATTGAAGAGCATTTTTTAAACTCGGGTGGCAGTGGCGGATCCAGGATTTTATGACGGGGGGAGGGGGGGGGGGCGGGGGGCAAAATTGGAATTTCAGTTTTGGTATGTGCACGCAATTTCAACTGCTAAAAATTCAAATAATCCAATGTTTTTATCTATAATTATTCGTCCTATTGACATAAATATTTGGCAAATGCGCAAGCGCAAGCCAAGTCGATTCCACGGGTCAATTTTGCATTTGGGGCAAAACTGGACGGTTTTTATCCGACAAATTTGCTCTCAGCCAATCGATGCAAGCATTTCAGTAGCTTATAACAGTTTGTCGGAATAAACGTCCGACAAGTCCTTTGAATGAAATGCCCCCCGGGTCAATTTTGCATTTGGGGCAAAACTGGACGGTACATTAGCTAGTCCACGCGCACATCAGTTAATAATGTAAATTTTAATTTCATACACCTAAATTTTTTTTCCTGTCAAACCGGGCGAGCAAAAAGGTACCTACATAATTTTTTCACGTCACACGCGCTGGCCGAGCGATTAAAAAAAAAAAAAAAAAAAGGGGGGGGGGTAGTATGTGTTATTATTATTATTTATTTATTTATTTTTTTTTTTGGGGGGGGGGAGGGGGTATTTGGCGATCAAGTATGTCATCGCATATCAACCATAGGGTGGGTCAATGGGGACGTTAGGTCAATTTTCCCCCATTCCCCTTTTTTTTTGGCTGCGGGGGGGGGGGGGGAGGGAGGATAGGGGGCCCTCTGGATCCGCCGCTTAGTTGGACAGAACCGCATATGTGGGAGTGGAATGGGTCTGAACATACAATTAAAACCTAAGCAAAAAAAAAGAAAGAAAAAAAAACGCAAAAAAAAAAAAAAAAAAAAAAAAAAAAAAACGCAAAAAAAGAGAAGATAATAATGATAAATAAAAATAATGATAATTAATAATATGAAAAAAATACAAAATACAAATATATCATAATTAAATGGTCATTTTGGAGGTGTTTTTTGCACATCATTATTGAAAAAGTTCGGGTTGACCCCCCCCCTCCACCATCACCAAAATAGGTCAGCCCCTGCGGGACTTTTTTTTTTTCTTAGTACCATAATTCTTTTTTTTTTTCTCCTCCCCCCCCCCCGATAGATGGTAACAATGGTGCACAATAAATGCCCGGCTCATGCTTCTAAACGGTTCTAGGACATCTCCCCCGAGGACAATCCCCCGGGGACAACTCCGAGGACAGCTCCCCGGAGGACAACTCCCTCGGAGGACAACTCCCCCGGAGGACAGCTCCCCCGGAGGACAGGTCCCCTGCAGACATCTCCCGGAGGACAGGTCCCCCCAAGGACGATTCCCCCGGAGGACAGCTTCCCCAGGGACAACTCCCACGGAGGAAAACTTCCCCTGGACAACTCCCCTGGAGGAAACTCCCCGGAGGACCTCCCCGGAGGACACTCCCTGGAGGACAACTCCCCCGGAGGACATCTCCCCTGGAGGATATAGGTCCCCCCAAGGACAATTAACTCCCCGGATGACATCTTCCCTCACTTTAAATGCTTTATAACTATTGATTTTTTGCCAACCCTTGGTTTTTCTTTCTGTTACAATTATTACATAACTTTTCGCATGGAGTAACCCTTCTGTAATGACAAGCGAGGATGGGAATGGTTGTTTAATTGCTCATCATCCATTGGAACCACCCTTTCCAATCTATGAATGGCTACTCCTTCCTCAAAAGGTTGTTAGGTTTGGCAGATTCAGAGGTAGGGGAGACCGGGTATGGACGTTACAAAATTCACATTTTGGGCCAGATAATTCTAATGAAAGAACTCACGCACTCCATATTGGGTATGTATTTAGCCTATTATGTTGGCTAAATCCTGAGGCATATAAAACTTGAAAACATGTAAACACTATTAACTACAGCTTAATTAGTGAAGACATTTTTTTTGTAACAACCTACCCCATATACGGGGTAGGTTGTTACACCATACGGGGTCAATTGTTACAATATGTAAACAGGGGTAAGCTGACAATGTGTAAATTCTTATACCATACTTTAATTTCAACTTTCCAGTTTCTTGACATCGTTAACAGTAGATCAAGTAGAGCTCTAGAATAGACAAAAGTAATAATAGAAAAAATAAAATATTAACACCTGAAAATTGAGACAAAATGTAATTTTACATAATTATGTAATGTAATTGGGGTAAGTTGTTTCATCAACATGGGGTATGGTTGTTGTAACAACCTACCCATGGGTGATTTTACACACAGAAAATATCAATCAACTGTAGGACAGTCATAGGCGCAGAATTAACAGGGCAATGGCTATAGGGGGTAAATATAGTGACTGTAAAAAATGTTTTTTGTTGAATTACTTTTTAATAAAAACAACGGAGAAACCTCACGACCGGCAGTTTCATCAAAGCTATGTGTAGGCTGTATATAGATGCCAGTTAGCACATCCTCTCTTGTTCCATATATAGCACTCCTGAGAACTGTAACAACTGACCCGTGTAACTTCCATACCGGTCTCCCCTACCCCAACGAAATGTGACCCTCAGAAAAGGAAAATTAATAATGCAGAAATGAAGAAATGTTGAAAAAAGGAAGGATGCTAAATGGGGAACTTAAATATGAAGCTACAGGAGTAGAAAAGAGCACGAAGGGCGAGTTGGCCTACGTATCTCTATAGTCGTCTTCAGCAAGGGGGCGGGGGGGGGGGGGTGAGCCACGATAATTAAGCTTTCATTAATAATTAATCACACCCTAAACAAATTAGAATGGGCGCAAAAGTTTAAAACGAGACACAATTTTTTATTTACAAAAAAAGAAATTCACAAAACTCAATTCCAACATCATCACTTGTTTTGTCATTTTTCAAGTAATAATGTAATACAATCATTGTCATTGGGTTTAAGATTTTACAGACAATTGTTATATCTGAATGGTGTGTGTCATAAGTATGCACTTGCACAGCTTTGCATTCATGCCGTGTCATCGCTATCATAAGAGGGTGTTATTGCAACTAGTGTTGGTATGAAAATATCTTCAGAAGTAGATGAAAATTAAAACATCTCGGTATATCAACCAATTTTTTCAGTATTTCCGTCAACATATCCGATGAAAACATTTATAAATTCTAAACATTTGCTGAAACAAGCCAAAACAAAACAAAACAAAACCCTTGTATCAGATTATGTACCTATATTTTTGTATAAGAAGTGTGATATAAAATTTTCCACTTGACGATTCGCGCTTGAAAATGCTTTTTTTTTTTTTTTCTTCTTTTTTTTTTGGGGGGGGGGGGGGGCTAAAAGAAAGATGATCGTCACCGTTTGTAAAAGAATAACAACAACAAAAGTAGAACCATAAAAGTAAAAATATACTGCTTCGGGTGATTTTAGTCAAAAATTTCGGCTCGCGCTTTGCGCTCAAGAATCATTCCTTCAATAGGTTCATTTTTTCAGATTTCGAACCCCCGCAAAAATCCTAGTTACGGGCCTGACCATTGACCTACATACTCTAAATATCTAATCAGATCATCTTCCTATGGTGATTTAAGATTGAAGTTGATATCTCTCTCTCTCTCTCTTTTGTCGATAAAATTCGGTTCCAATAGCAGTACGCCTCTACAGCTGCCAAACTTTAACACCCTTCGCCGGAAAAAAACAAAAATTGCCAAAGATTTTTGTATTTCCATGAATGGCTATTTCGGTTAAAAAAAAAACAAACACACAACACACAAAAAAAGCAAATGGAGCAAAATTAACGAGTGCATGTGGATCTAATTCCGGAATGGTTGAGTTTGTCCTCCGGGGGACTTGTTCTGCGGGGTAGTTTGTGCTGCGGGGGAGTTGTCCTCCGGGGGAGTCGTCTCCGGGGAGTCGTCCTCCAGGGGAGTCGTCCTCCGGGGGAGTTGTCCTCCGGGGAGTTGTCCTCCGGGGTTGTCCTCTGTGGGACTTGTCCTCCGAGGAGTTATCATCGGGGGAGATGTCCTCCGGGGGAGTTGTCCTTGGGGGACCTGTCTCCGGGCGGGGAGATGTCCTGTGGGGATTTGTCCTCCGGGGGTGTTGTCCTCCGGGGGAGTTGTCCTCCGGGGAGCTGTCCTCCGGGAGTTGTCCCCGGGGAGTTGTCCTCCGGGGGAGATGTCCTGATACGCTTCTAAACATCTCGGTCACATATTCAAATCAGGAGCAGCGGAGCCGCGCAGGGGGCAGGGGCCCTCAGTAGGCTAATTTAGCCACTTTCAGGCTTCCCTGAGGCCTACAACCGATTCAATATTTAAAAAAAGTGTCAATTTTTTAAAAACCTGAAATTGACCCTCTACAAAAATGGCCCTATTAAAATTTTTTCAAAAGGGTCACTTTTGATACCTAATATTTTAGTTTTTAGTTCAAATATTGTCTTTTAACTTCAACAAATTTTCAAACCAAAATTTTCCAGCTCGGTTGCCATCCAAACTCGCATCCCTCACTCAGCATAGATGCATATGCTTGTTCTCAATTTCTCGGGAAAGTGGTATAATTATGTTAGGGGCTCATAGTTATGCGAAAATCCTGAAAATCTATTGAAATACATACATGTAGTGGTCTCTGCATTTTCCCCGACATAATTTTGATAAGGGGCAGTTTTGACATCTTTCTGGAACAAAAGCATTGTGATGGGGGGGGGGGGGTAATTTTGCCACTTCCCCTCCGAAAACGCGTGAAATAGTGATAAGAGTTGAAAATCTTAAAAAGGGCCCCTCTTAATAAATACTGGGTCCGTATTCCATAAATGTTGGACTTAAGCATAGAACTTTAGCATTAAAAAAATTAAAAAAAATTTTGCTAAAATTAATTACTTCAGTTTTAATTTAAAGAGTTTTTATCTTAGCCTATTTTTGAAAGTTAAGCATACATTCTTAGATTTAGGCTAAGTTAAATGTCTTAAATGGAGTTGTGCCTACAAAAAGAAAAGATAATTTTATCCTAACTTTAAGCCTACTACCTAGTAGCTTAACTTTGATGTTGATTATATGGCAAGCTCGTTTGAGACCACAAATTAAACATGACAATATTAATAAAATGCAGACTTTTGCTTAATGCTTTTTGAGCTCAAACAAAGTGCTTAACGTGTTTGGAATAAAGGCTAAAAAAAAAAAAAAACCTGGACAAAATCTTAGAATAAATACTTAGACTTAAGACAAACTGCTTTAGTTTATGGAATACAGGCCCAGGATTCTACACAACTCAAAAAATCAAACACAACTCATTTTTCAACGAATTAGGACTTGTGTTTAATTTTTTGAGTTGCGTAGAGTCCCAACTTTTCAAGGCAATATGGCCTAGGTATAGGCTATGGAAAGGTCTCGCTTCAAACACAGGGTCCATTATCTTCCTTGCTCTCAGTCAGAGCACAAGCTTTCTTTTCCCCCCTCATCCGACTAGGAAGAAAACACTCCCCTCTCTCTAATCCCAAATTGATTTCATTTTGACCAAAGAAATACATTTCGCTTGTTATATTATACATCTAGGATTTCAGTCACAAAACTTTTTATCGAGTTTCCACTACAATACTCACTCACTCCACAATGTCTCCATTTCATACACTCTTTCTTATTCTAATCTTACGGTTAATATAAAGTTCAATCAACATTGTCTAAGTTGAGGTCTTTGAAAGTTATCGTCTCCAATTACTTTTAATCTTCGAAAGTCTTTTTTTTTTTAGTCCCAACTGATTCAATCTCGGCAAGGTTGACCATACTCATTGTAACAATCACAACTCACTTTCTACATCTCCAACTGACTCCAGCTGATTATACACTCTCACAATTATAACCCAGTAAGTATGAATCTTGAACAACAAGTAATACATTATTATCTTTATTCTATTTAATATCATTTGTTCTTGGCATAGTTTTGAAAGGAATTGATTCTACTTTCAAGATATTTGTCCAAAAATTTAATCACACATAATGTGAAATTCAACAAATAAATTTGGCATCATCTGATTTTATCCGATAATTGGGATATTGAATAAATATATTTTTGGTAAGGTATGGACATCCCAGTATTTCAAATCTGGGGATGATCCATGTAATTGCGGATAAATCTGTCCATTTATGAGTGTTCTGTATCTATGCAGCTTCCTCATCACCTTCCTCCTCCTCATCAAACTCTCCCTCCTCCTCAGCTGTGGCATCCTGGTACTGCTGGTACTCAGATACCAAGTCGTTCATGTTGCTCTCAGCCTCTGTGAACTCCATCTCGTCCATACCCTCACCAGTGTACCAATGAAGGAAAGCCTTCCTCCTGAACATAGCGGTGAACTGCTCAGAGATACGCTTGAAGAGCTCCTGGATGGCGGTGCTGTTGCCGATGAAGGTGGCAGACATCTTAAGACCACGTGGTGGGATGTCACAGACAGCGGTCTTGACGTTGTTGGGGATCCATTCAACGAAGTAGCTGCTGTTCTTGTTCTGGACGTTGAGCATCTGTTCGTCAACCTCCTTCATGGACATGCGGCCACGGAAGATGGCAGCAACGGTGAGGTAGCGACCATGACGAGGATCACAGGCAGCCATCATGTTCTTGGCATCGAACATCTGCTGTGTGAGCTCTGGAACGGTCAAAGCACGGTATTGCTGGCTACCACGGCTAGTGAGAGGAGCAAAGCCAGGCATGAAGAAGTGAAGACGTGGAAAGGGAACCATGTTGACGGCAAGTTTACGGAGATCAGCGTTGAGTTGGCCAGGGAATCGAAGACAGGTGGTGACTCCACTCATGGTGGCAGAGACCAGATGGTTCAGATCTCCGTAGGTGGGTGTGGTCAGCTTGAGGGTACGGAAGCAGATGTCGTAGAGGGCTTCATTGTCAATACAGTAGGTTTCATCTGTGTTCTCAACCAGTTGATGGACTGAGAGTGTGGCGTTGTATGGCTCAACAACAGTGTCTGATACTTTGGGTGATGGCACAACGCTGAATGTGTTCATGATTCTGTCTGGGTACTCTTCACGGATCTTGCTGATGAGAAGGGTTCCCATACCGGAACCAGTACCACCACCAAGGGAGTGTGTAAGCTGGAAGCCCTGTTATAAAAAAAACCAAAAAAAAACCAAAAGAACATTGTTATTAGTGTAATTCTCTGATAAATAAAAATGAAAGGGTTGAAAAGATAAAAACTGGATAAATAATAATGGGAACAGATAGGAAATTCTACTGAACATTGCTGAAAGTAGTCCCATATTACTCTACATGCATAAAAAAACTGATCAAACTCAGCTCAACTCTACCAGGGAGAGATGAGAGTGGGCTAGAAATTTTTTTATCTGAATGCATCATCTCTCCCAAAACCAATCAATTCCTTTATTTAAAGGTAAAATAACATGAGGCTGTAAAATTTTATCTTCTGTCAAAAAGTGAATGCACCCTCTAGTCTATGAAGATGGTAATTTATGTAAACCTCTACAGCATACACTAAAACGACAAGATTATAAAGCTAGAGTTTTCATTTTCTTGATAAAAAATGATAATTTAAATTTAAGCATGCATACCTGAAGACAGTCACAGCTCTCGGCCTCCTTGCGGACAACATCGAGAACAGAGTCTACAAGCTCAGCTCCTTCTGTGTAATGTCCCTTGGCCCAGTTGTTTCCAGCTCCACTCTGTCCAAAAACAAAGTTGTCTGGTCTGAAGATCTGTCCGAATGGTCCGGAGCGGACGGAGTCCATGGTACCTGGCTCCAGATCGACGAGGACGGCACGTGGCACATATTTGCCTCCAGTAGCCTCATTGTAGTAGACGTTGATCCTCTCAAGCTGAAGATCAGAGTCTCCATGGTAGGTACCGGTGGGGTCGATTCCATGCTCGTCAGAGATGACTTCCCAGAACTGTTAAAGAATAATTCAATCAAAATAAAGATATAATTGAGCTGCAAGATTGAACCCGCATGGTAACATTAAAATTGTAAAAAAAAAAATTTGTTCTAGAAAATTATTTTTTAGAAGTCTAACGCGTTAGATCTAGGCTAGGGCCCCGGGGGAGGGGTCACTCAAACAAAAAAGTGCCACCCATGCGTGTCCCCGCACCCTGAAAATGGACCCTAAACGTCTTATTGCATGAAGTCAAATTCGCACCATTTTTCGACGTCAGACTGAAAATAGACCCTAAACGTCTCATTGCATATGAAGTCAAATTTGCACCCCTTTCGACGTCAGACTGGAAAAACATACCCTAAATGGCTTAAACACCGCGAAATTTTGACTCCAAAACAG
>CALNVZ010003435.1:13605026-13637338 GCA_940671915.1 Paracentrotus lividus | reverse complement strand
GGGGCTAGGGCCTAAAGTAAAGGGTCTAGAGTCTAGACCTATTCTTTCTTCTTTACCCTAGACCTATATAAACAAATGCAGAGGGGCAAATAAGTTTTGTATACTTCAAGCCCAACATCAAGGTAAATCAGGTAAATAACATTGATGAATCTTAAATTATTCTAGGTGCGCATGCAGACTAAAGAAGAAAATAATGAAAAGCCAGTGCCAGTGGTTAAAATGAGGATTAGAAAATTAAGGGAATAACATGGGCCTAGAAAAATTAAGTTCACTTTTCATCAAGATCTAACTGTTAGATCTAACAAGTTAAATGTATCTGTAAGTTAACGATCGATAGGCTATAGGCTCATGTATTTGGGAGCTCCATTGCAGGTGAAAATGAGTGACATATTGCGTGTGCCGTCGACCGTGACACCGAGCGATCGAGTTCCTCAGACAGCACGTGTATTGTGACGTTACTGACGTGAGGAGGCTCAGTCAGTGCCGTTGTCAAGACCGACTCTCAGTTTTCCCGCTCCTAGTGGTAGGGCCTAATTAACTCGTATCACTGCAACAACAAAAAAAAAAATGGGAAAAAATACTAGCTCATGCTGAACTTTAATTTTTTGGACTGATATTGACTGGGCACAGACTGTCATTCATTTTATTATCAACAGCGTCACTCTAGCTCTGAGAGTCTCACTCCCATCTCATTCTCAATCTCATCTTGACTGTTGACATGTCAAATTGTCATGCATGCATGCACTCACAAAAAGCTAAAAGGCTTAAAATGAAAATATTTTGTATTCTTACCTTGGCACCAATCTGGTTACCGCACTGACCAGCTTGAATATGAACAATCTCACGCATGTTTGATAAGTGTAACTTTTTTTTTCGAATTTTAAAGAAGATGAACTTTGGTTCTAGGCCGCGCCCTACGTCCTTTTCCTAGCCTCGTCCTCGATTTGCAATTTGGTAGTAGTTTAAAGTTACAACGATCACTGCGCAGGCCTTGCCTTTTTTTGCAAGACGAACCACTTACTTCGTTGTCAAGCAAACATTGTTGCGCGGAGAACTATATTTTCTTTGGAACAAAATATCGCCTTTTGTCTTGTTATGTGAGGTTTAATCGAACATCATTAAAAGAAACACCAATTCTAAATATGGCTGTTCGTTTTTTTTAATGAAAATAAAAATGATATTGGCTGCTATTAAAAAAAAATTGATCCTTAATAGTTTACTCAGAAGGGCCCTTAGTTACGGGACGCTCTTGTCTTGTATGCTATTACGTTAGATGTGTGCCTCAGGTATGTTGTCAAGGCGATGTAGACCAACTCAGAATTCACTTAGAGTAATATTATTAATCACCAAGTCCACCGGCTGACCCATAGCAAGGAGTTACTAAGTCCTTGCCCAAAGTAGAGAATATTATCATTATATTGTGACTCTGTTTCATTGGCTTCAACTGCTTCACTTCTAAAATTCTTGTTATGACTTAAAAAAAAACAAAACTATAATTTATACCTAGGCCTTTTCTGTTTCTGATAACAGTCACGTTATGCCCTATACCAAGGTGTTGACAGACGATTTTAACCTGCCATTTGAAAACTGTGACGTGTAGGCCTACCAACAACGTCTTGATTATTATTTCAGCTAAATGTCAGATAATGTTATAAAAGAAAGAATACTGATGACTATTTTTCATTGGCTTAATCTCAGACACCCCCCCCCCCAAATAAAAGAAAGAAGGCTTCATTTTTGTTAGGTGTCCTGACATGTCACCCAACCCTGTATATCCATGCCCTCGTTGAATGAAGATGCATTTCGCCGAACTCTCTATTTTGCGATAGAAAATGAAAATGAAAATATTTATTCAGAACAATGCTCATGCTACTCGGTCACATTTAATTGGGGGGGGGGGGGGCATGTCGACCGGCAGGGCCTCACGCGGTGCCCTTTCTCCGCTCATTTTTTTTAAAGAGCATACAAGTCCATAATGTATGTATCACGGTTCGAAACTTAAAAACCTCTTTAATGTGCCTGAAACTTGACAGAAAATTTTGCAGTCAGCATATATTTCGTATGTTCGTGTCATAATCATTTAAAGGATTCTATTTTAGCACGTATCCATGGCAACCATATTTTGCCGTCATTTGGCACATCTATAGTGTTACCCTTCATAGTATAAAACAAATTAAGTTCACTATTTCTCACAATTTATTTAGTGGATGTTCATCCATGACAAACTGATCAGACTCATTTCCAAACTTTTAAAAAGGCACCCATTGAAAATTCTTTTCAAAAGGCACCTTTGATTCTTCTTTTTTTTTTGTTCGACATTTTCTCTTTAGCCCTATAGGCTATGTCTTTTCAAATGGCAAAATTTTCCGTTCGGTTGCCTCCCGGACTCATTTTCGAAGCAAAATTAGGCCTACAAAGTACAAGGTCCATTACCCCTAGCTGCTGTTCAATAATCAGTGGCAGATCAATGATTTGAAATACGGGAGGGGCGCCAGGCTCAATGGGATCGCCGCCAAAATTTGTGATTTTAACATGCACAGTCAATGTGCTTTTCAGGGGGCGCGTCCCTCACCACTGATCCACCACTGTTTATTGACTTGTGAATTTCAGCATTAAAAAAAAAAAAAAAAAAATACGAGTAAGGTTTGTTGAAAAATCTGACCCGAACCCCTACACAATTGTTTCGTTTTTGTATTGAGCCTCTCGGAATATGTTTAATCTCCTATTTTTCAATTGTATTTTTTTATCTATTTATTTCATTTCTTTTTTTTGGTGGGGGGGGGTCATAATCTAGTGTACTCTTTTTAATACCATTGTGCCAAGAAGCCTGAGAAAGAGAGAATGAAAAAGATGAAAAGGCTAAATAGTTTTTACATAATTTAGCCAATAATTTCATTTATAAATGCCAATGAAAACTTAGAAAAATGAAGAGAAAAGAATGCATCGAATAATTGGACAGATCGAGTAAATGGGGCCTTGACACTCATATATTTATTCATAAAAAATAAAATAAAAGAATAAAAAAATATAAATAAAAAGGGCACTACCCCAGGAGAGATTAGGGGCTGCATTTAAGTTAATTATTCAAGATTAAAAAAAAAAAAATTATTGTGGGGGGGGGGGTGTGATTTTCCGCGATTAACATTTTATTAACTTTTTTTTACCCCATCCCTGGTTACCGTAAGGGGTGCAAAGAGAATGTTTTTGTTTGTTTTGCTTCAAGTTACACTTTTTCAAAGAGTTCCCATGACGTAACACCCTAACCCTTATCCCAAGATTTTAGGATTAGGCCATTAGGTTATGGAAAGACTCCTCTTCAAACGCAGGTTACGATCACACTTTCAAGCACTACAACAATCGCCTTTTCATTTGTTTTTCTCCCAAGATTTTGTCCTCATCTACGGTAGAAAACACTCCTCTCATTTAGGGTTTCTCGATACAACTTTTATCTAAAGAGCATACATTTTTTCTACTCGCACACAGTGAATAAATAAGGATTTTTTCTTCGATGAAATAGAACAATATCATTTATTTATTCAGATCATCAATCCACCATCACACTCCTCTGAGTTCACCCTCCCATCTCATTGTTTTTCGCACTTGTTTTAAGATTTTCTTTTTCACTAGACTTCAGATTATTCCATTTCTTTCATAATCACACTTAGCTTCACACAAGTCACAAAAAAATTATACATGGGCAATCAATCAGTCAACAGTCGAAGTCAATAAAAAATACCAAAGCAAATTACATCAGTGCCCTGTTAAAAAAAAATAATTGCAAATTGAAAACGACCATTCAGATTGGTAGAGATCTTTAGGCAAGAAGTCTGTGCAACAAGGATCCTGATTGGCTAATATCGATTTGCAATTGATCAGAACTTTTTCCCGTTACAGGGCAAGAACTCTTTTTAGAGTTTCAAATGGATCACAACTCATTTTACATCTTTCTTATTCACACAAAATATTAAGTACAGTCAAATGGATCACAACTCATTTTACATCTTTCTTATTCACACAAAATATTAAGTACAGTCAACCTTGGCTAAATTGCACTTCCATACGTCAAAGGTCTTTTCAAGCAACCTTTTTTTATTCCATCATTTTGTACGCTTCATGAGTAATTTTTGCTAGTTTTCAGTCAAGGTTAACTGTACTCACAACTCAAAATGCTCTTCACATTCTCACAATCATAATTCATTAAATAAATAATAATCTTGAACTACAAATAATACATTATAATCTGTGTTATTTAATTATTTGTCATCGAAATAGTTGTGAAAAAAAAATGATTTGTATTATGTTAAGTTTGTCCAAAAATTTAAGCACACATAATGTGAAATTCATCAAAAAAAAAAATATTGGCATTATATGATAATTATGATATCAAATAAATATATTTTTGGTAAGGTATGGACACCCCAGCATTTTGAATCTTTGGTAGATCAGAATGAGAATGATCCATGGAGTTGCAGATAAATCTGTCCATTTATGAGTGTTCTGTGTCTATGCAGCCTCCTCATCACCTTCCTCCTCCTCGTCAAACTCTCCCTCCTCCTCAGCTGTGGCATCCTGGTACTGCTGGTACTCAGATACCAAGTCGTTCATGTTGCTCTCAGCCTCTGTGAACTCCATCTCGTCCATACCCTCACCAGTGTACCAATGAAGGAAAGCCTTCCTCCTGAACATAGCGGTGAACTGCTCAGAGATACGCTTGAAGAGCTCCTGGATGGCGGTGCTGTTGCCGATGAAGGTGGCAGACATCTTAAGACCACGTGGTGGGATGTCACAGACAGCGGTCTTGACGTTGTTGGGGATCCATTCGACGAAGTAGCTGCTGTTCTTGTTCTGGACGTTGAGCATCTGTTCGTCAACCTCCTTCATGGACATGCGGCCACGGAAGATGGCAGCAACGGTGAGGTAGCGACCATGACGAGGATCACAGGCAGCCATCATGTTCTTGGCATCGAACATCTGCTGTGTGAGCTCTGGAACGGTCAAGGCACGGTATTGCTGGCTACCACGGCTAGTGAGAGGAGCAAAGCCAGGCATGAAGAAATGAAGACGTGGGAAGGGAACCATGTTGACGGCAAGTTTGCGGAGATCAGCGTTGAGTTGGCCAGGGAATCGCAGACAGGTGGTGACTCCACTCATGGTGGCAGAGACAAGATGGTTCAGATCTCCGTAGGTGGGTGTGGTCAGCTTGAGGGTACGGAAGCAGATGTCGTAGAGGGCTTCATTGTCAATACAGTAGGTTTCATCTGTGTTCTCAACCAGTTGATGGACTGAGAGTGTGGCATTGTAGGGCTCAACAACAGTGTCTGATACTTTGGGTGACGGGACAACGCTGAATGTGTTCATGATTCTGTCTGGGTACTCTTCACGGATCTTGCTGATTAGAAGGGTTCCCATACCGGAACCGGTACCACCACCAAGGGAGTGTGTAAGCTGGAAGCCCTGTTATAGAAAAGACGAGAGAAATACATTATAAGCACAATTCTCCCATTTGAAATAAAATAAAGGGATACACTTGAAATCCTACACATTATTTTATTTCATGTCATCAAAAAGCAGTTATTATTTTCTGTCAAATGCTTCACTCTCTTTTAGGCTCTATTCTAAATCAAATTTTTGTATTTATATCTGCAAAAAAAAAAAGAAAAAAGATGCACTCAAAATGAACAAATAATTTAAGTACAAAAATTTTTGAGATTATACCCAAGATGTTCATACCAGTCTAATAAAATTAAACACATGCATACCTGAAGACAGTCACAGCTCTCTGCCTCCTTGCGGACAACATCGAGAACAGAGTCTACAAGCTCAGCTCCTTCTGTGTAATGTCCCTTGGCCCAGTTGTTTCCAGCTCCACTCTGTCCAAAAACAAAGTTGTCTGGTCTGAAGATCTGTCCAAATGGTCCGGAGCGGACGGAGTCCATGGTACCTGGCTCCAAATCGACGAGGACGGCACGTGGTACATATTTGCCTCCAGTAGCCTCATTGTAGTAGACGTTGATCCTTTCAAGCTGAAGATCAGAGTCTCCATGGTAGGTACCGGTGGGGTCGATTCCATGCTCATCTGAGATGACTTCCCAGAACTACAAGAAAAAATAATGGAACAAAAAATTTAAAGCATTAACAAGTTCAAGACTAACTGTTAGAGAGTAGAGTCGAAAATTTTGAATGCACGCTAACGTTACAGAGTCCCGACACATTTTTAAAGAACACTCCCCCCCAAAAAAAAAACAACAAAAAACAACAAAACAAACAAAAAACAAACAAACATGGGTGTGGCAGAATTTCACACGTCTTTCTCTTGATTGTAATAATAATAAATATTGGATCAATTGAATTTTGTCAGAAACTTCAACAACACATCACAATCTCAATCAAATGCCATACCATACCCGCCCGATACCGTACGTTAGACTAACTTTTCATAAATCCATCACAATTTTTGTATAAAACATTATAAATTAATTATGTTGAACTTTAATCCCGAGATCATTTACATTCATTGCCTTTGACTTTGCTCATATTCATGACATTCGATTTTTTTTCCTCCCAGACCCAGTTCATGAGTTGGACTCGATCTGCTTCTTCTTTTTAATCTTCGCCTTCGGCTTCACACTCGCAAACCCAATCTCAGATGCACTGACCACTGTGATGCAGTCGACAATCGACATTCACTCGCAAATCATCCATGGCAAAGCAAAGAAGGTAACACAAATAAAGACCTTCTAACACATTGTTTTTTAAAACAGAATAAAGAGAATATTCACCTTAGCACCGATCTGGTTGCCACACTGGCCAGCTTGCATATGAACGATTTCACGCATATTGATAGATAAGTTACGAGTTGTGTCGGAGAAGAATTCAGATTGGCACCTTCGATGATCACGTTTTTGCCGGTTTGTGAAGTTAACTTGGAACTACTTCGCATATGATGCTAATATTGGATCGATATCCCTCCGCCTTAGCAACCCTTGCAAACCTCATAAATTTCAGGGATCGTAACTTCCTTTCACAAATCTCACCAGTTTAATTTTTTTCATTGATGTACAAGTTTTAATATTTTGATTAAATAATGTATGTAAATATTGAGTTAAATTAGTTAATCAAAAATAAATTCTACTCTTTACTGGATTGATCATTTATTTCATCAAAAATATACAAAAAATGACGATATTATATGATATCGCATATGGGTTTTGTTGACACGATCCCCAATTCGCAGAGGCAAGCCATTGACCAATCATAACCTTCCCTTCCTTAGCAACCTGTTAAGACGTTGTTCAAGCAAAATGATTGGTCCAGATTTACCGCCACTATGGCAACTTGCACAAAATACATCTCCGCTCAACGGTCGATCAGGTTGGAAACCAAGGCTGAATCGGCGGAGGAATTTGGGGAAAGCATTGGTATTATTGCGTAACAGGTGTATGAAAATATTGCAATAGCAATTCTAAAAGTGATCATTGTAAATTGGAGTGCGAGAGTTGGAAGTCTAGATCTATATTCGAAACAAACAAACAAACCAAAACAAAGTAGAAAAAACAACAAAAAACAAAACAGCAACATCAACATTTGCTAATAATTTTCTGGCAATGAAAAGGCCTTGATCTTGGCTTTGTCACTTCGGTTTTGACGTATAAATCACAATGGAAAATTTATTCATTTTGCTTATCTGCTGTGGGTCTCATCCAAAAGTGTAGCAAACGGTTTTTGATCATGATCACTATTTTAGATATTATTTTGTCTCAAATAAAACCATAAATACATATAACACTAGAAACTCTGAAGAAAAAAAACAAAACATGTTCCCTGAACCAAATATGATTTATCCAGAACTATATTATATAAGGGTCCAGTCATGTGGAACACTTACAGAAATCCTTAAAAATTCCCCTTCTTTATCTTCCTTGAAACATAAAGTTTTTTTTTGTGTTTGTTTGTTTTGTTTTTAGCTTTTTTGTTTTTTGTTAGTTTACACCAGGCGCGTATCCAGGATTTCGCACCCCGGGGGGCCCGACGTGAATTTGGCGCCCCTGTGTACTTTTCAAAATATGGCGCCCCCCCCCCCCCCCCCCCCCCCCCCCGCCAGACAAACATAGGCCTACGGCTTTAATGTATGTTGAAGGATTTTGAATAATAATTTATTTTAATTTTTTTTTTTTTTTTTTTTAATGCTTGCCAAGGGTGAGTTCACGGAAAAGAATTTCTAGGTATATGATATTACCGCTATAGATAAAAAAAAAGAATATTTCTAAATACGAGCGCGAAGCGCAATCAGATTTTTTCCCCCTCTACTTTACGATCAGAAAGCAAAGAATTCTAAGCAATAATAGGGGTATCAATTTTGTTTAGCTCTTCATCAGAATATCATATGAACGCAGGGGCGGATCCAGCATTCGCCAATAGGGGGGGGGGGGGGGACCGGATTTTTTTTCACCCAAATTTCCCTTGATCAGCGGTTTGAAAGCTTAGCGCAGGGGGTGGGGGTGGCTGTTACAAATGTATAGGCCTATAAACACTTAATTAACTTAATCTTGTTTTTGTTTTTATGAACAAGCAAATGTATTAAATCAATAATGTGAGCGCGAAGCGCGAGCCGAAATTTTTTGCTATATCAACCTGAAAACATTGAATTTTAAGCGTTCTTTATGCTATGCTCATAAAGAAAATACTTATTTCATTAAACAATGCGAGCGCGAAGCGCCAGCCGAAAATTTTTGATAATAAATTATATCAACCTGAAAACAGTGGATTTTTAAGCGTTTTTATGCTATGTTTATAAAGAAGATACATATTATCTCACTAAACAATGCGAGCGCGAAGCGTGAGCTGAAAATTTTACATATATCAATCTAAAAACACTGCATTGAAATTTTTTTTTGTGCTAAGCTTTTTAAGAAGATACTTATCGCATTAAACCATGCGAGCGCGAAGCGCGAGCCGAAAATTTGTGACAATAAATTCTATCAACCTGAAAACAGTGGATTTTTAAGCGTTTATATGCTATGTTTATAAGGAAGATACATGTTATCTCACTAAACAATGTCAGCGCGAAGTGCGAGCTGACAATTTTAGATCAACCTAAAACACTGCATTGAAAGTTTGTGTGTGTATGCTTTGTTTTTTAAGAAGATACTTATCTAATTAAACAATGCGAGCGCGAAGCGCGAGCCGAAAAATTTTGATAAAATATTAACCTGAAAACAAAGCATTTTTAAAGCGTCTTTATGCTAAGTTTATATATAAGGAAGATACATATTATCTTATTGAATCAACCTGAAAACAGTGCCTTTTAAGCTTTTTCTAATGCCATGCTTATAAAGAAGATACATATCTCATTAAATAATGCGAGCGCGAAGCGCGAGCCGAAATTTTTTGATATATTACTGAAATCATTTAAGATAAATTTGGCACCATAAGTCTCAGGTCAATTCGGTGCCCTACATTTGAGCTCAATCTTGCGTCCTTTAATTTAAGATCGATTTGGCACCCCCTTAACTTCAGGTTAAATCAGCGCCCTTAAGTCTCAGGTCAATTCAACGCCCCTTAAGTTTCAGATCATTTTTGTGCCCCTACATTTGATCTAAATTTGGCGCCCTTACGTTTAAGATCATTTTGGCGCCCCTCTAGGTTTTAAGTTCGATTTGGCGCCCCCTAAATTTAAGGTCGATTTTGCGCCCCTAGGTTTATGGTCGATTTTGTGCCCCTCCTAAATCTAGGGTCGATTTAGCGCCCTTAAGTTTAAGGTCGATTTGGCGCCCCCATCTATGTTTCGTGTCAATTTGGCACCCCCACGTTAAGCTCATTTTGGCGCCCCTCTGATTCTAAGTTTGATTTGGCGCCCCTAAATTTAAGGTCGATTTAGAGCCGCTAAGTTTAAGGTCGATTTGGCGTCCACCTATGTTGAAGGTCAATTTGGCGCCCTTATGTTTAAGCCCAATTCGGCACCCCTAAGTTTATTGGCGTTGCTAGTTTACTGTCGATTTGGCGCCCCTAAATTTTTTTTAAGGCGCCCCTTCCCCCTCCCCTTTTTCAATTGGCACCCTTACTTAGTTTAAGGTTGATTCGGTGCCCCTAAGTTTAATATCAATTAGGCGCCCACAGCTTCAGGTCAATTTGGCGGCCCCCATCTAAGTTTCGGGTCAATTTGGCGCCCTACGTTTAAGCTCAATTTGGCTCCCCCGATTTGGCGCCCCCTAAATTTAAGGTCGATTTGGCACCCTATAAGTTTAAGGTCAATTTGGCGCCTCTTAGTTTACTGTCGATTTGGCGCCCTAAATTTAAGGTCGATTTGGCGCCCCTAAGTTTAAGGTCAATTTTGCACCCCTTAGTTTACTGTCGATTTGGCGCCCTCCCCCTAAATTAAAGGTCGATTTGGCGCCCCCCTAAATTTAAGGTTGATTTGGCGCCCCTATAAGTTTAAGGTCAATTTGGCGCCCTTAGTTTACTGTCGATTTCGCGCCCCTAAATTTAAGGTCGATTTGGCGCCCCTAAGTTTAAGGTCAATTTTGCGCCCCTTAGTTTACTGTCGATTTGGCGCCCCCTAAAATTTAAGGTCAATTTGGCGCCCCCCCTATTTTAACGTCGATTGGGCGCCCCTAAGTTTAAGGCCGATTTGGCGCCCCTTAGTTTACTGTCGATTTGGCGCCCCCATTTTTTTAAGGGCGCCCCCTTCCCTCTCCTTTTTTCCCCTTCCTCTCTCTTTCTCTCTTCTCTCTCTCTCTTTTTTTTTTCTTCCTTCCTCTTTTCCCCTTTTTTTCCCTTTTCTCCCCCTTTTTTTTTCCCTTCTCTTTTTTTCCCTCCTTTTTTCTTCTTCCTTTTTTTTTCTTTCCTTTTTCTCCCTTTCTCTTCTCTTTTCGGCGCCCCTGCGCGCCCCGGGGGGCCGGGCCCGTAAAGCCCCCCCCCCCAGAATACGCGCATGTACATGCATTTTTATAGTTCTAAACAATGTAGGTATAAAAAAAAAAAAAAAAAAAAAAAAAAAAAAAAAAGGATCGGCTTTTTGCTGATCCTCCATCCGCTACATTGTCTTTTTTCTTTTATTTAATTGTAAATTGTTTTATTGTATACTACGTAAAAAATATGTTTGTAATCTATATATCAATAGAAAATTATGTAACCTTGTCTATTGGAATGTTTGTAAATATGTTTTTTTCCTCTATATGGATGAGAATACAATGACACTGGAACTGAAACTGGAATCATCATGATGGTACATTAAAAAAAAAAAAAAAAAAAAAAATGGTTATCAATTATCATTTGAAAGGGCATCAGTAAAAGTGTAGGCATCATTCTCCTATCTGTCTATTAAACATGAGCTCTTTCGTCGGAATCTGATGATAGCATGAAATAAAACTCTTTTAAGTCTGCAAGAATCGTCATGATTGAAGGAGCAATGTATCTCGAGAAGAAGAGAACAACGAAAAGAAGAAGAGAAGAGTGAGAGTGAGAGAGAGAGGAGAGAGAGAGAGAGAGAGAGAGAAGAGAGAGAGAGAGAGAAAAAGGGGGGGGGCAATGTTTCTCTGGATCATTGTATGCCGGTTTGCTAGGGGGTGATTGTAATTGATTGGTGTTATGCAATAGTGGTTTTGAGCATGACGACGACTATAAAACACAATCGATCAATACTCATCATTGGAGGCAAGAGTGCATGCATATATGGCTGGTTTCGAAAATGCAGTTTAAGTGGACTTTTATTGTCATGATAAAATGTTGATATTGAATAGAAAACTGTGGGACTTCCATCAGTGTGTTGATAGTGATACATAGGTTCGGTGTAAATAGAGGTAAAATGGCAGAGTAAAAATGGCAGAGGTAAAAATGGCAGAGGTAAAATGGCAGAGGTAAAAATGGCAGAGGTAAAAATGGCAGAGGTGAAAATGGCAGAGGTAAAAATGGCAGAAGTAAAAATGGCAGGTAAAAATGGCAGAGGTAAAATAATGGCAGAAGTAAAAATTGCAGAGGTTG
This sequence comes from Paracentrotus lividus, assembly GCA_940671915.1. Classification (NCBI taxonomy): domain Eukaryota; kingdom Metazoa; phylum Echinodermata; class Echinoidea; order Camarodonta; family Echinidae; genus Paracentrotus; species Paracentrotus lividus. The sequence goes on along the minus strand of CALNVZ010003435.1, from coordinate 13,625,359 downwards.
CATTTGCGGTTTTATGATCTGACAGGAGCGCGGCGTACAAAAACGTGAAAATACCACCTCATTAAATTGTGTGTTTTCATTGCATGTCGGCCCGCCACTTTCACAACCGTTTCGGGATTGAAACGGAGTATAATCTCAAATGAATTTAAACTTCGATTTAAATTTTTAGAAGTCGAAATTTATCTCACGAATACAAATCCATTTCATGATACGGACAAACGAAAAAGACTGCGCCTTTCTAGTCGATATCAGCATAAAAATAATATGACACTTGTCATATTGACCTTTTATATCTTGTCAGGACTCTTGTTAGTAAACACTTTAAATGAGCTGATTACAGGCCTATACAATTTGTGTTATTTTCATTTTCATTAAAGGCCTATATTGTATTAGTTGATTGAGGTAAAATTTGTAAAAGAAAAAAAAAATACTTTCAATTGAAGTTCATGAAGTGATGAAATGCATTTTTATCCAAACATTTTAAAGTCTGGTAATTTCCCTCGGAGTCCTTTTAATATTGGTCATCATATGCGTATTGTCATGATTGTGAGGGCATGGCGCCCACCCCTGCCGCCCCCCCCCCAGTTACGTGCACAGGGGGCGCCGAAAAGAGGAGAACAAGGTTTAAAAAAAAAGGGTAGGGGCGCCAGTTGGACCTGAAACTAAGGGGTCGCTAAATGGTCTTTCAATAATAGGGGCAAAATTGATCTTAAACGTCTACGCCTTCTTGTCTTTATACTTCGAGCATAATTTTCGCTCGCGCTTCGCGCTCGTCTATTTTTTCTTGTTAGCATGATACTTTATTTGGATTCTGACCTCCAAACATCAATTTACATTGGTTTGATTTCACATTACTTGATGGACATGATTAAGAAATGAGTTTATACGCATAAAATTGAAATTGAAACCCCAAACGTTAATATACGCATAATCACATCAACCATCAATATTTGACAATTTGGGAACAATATATTTCCACTTGCACTAGTAGTCTATACCTTATATTCATATCAAGTTACGTTGTCAGTGTATGTTGGAAAACTCATTTCTAACTTGGTGTGCATGGTCATTGATAAATGCAGATGAACAACAAAACATTTTTAAACGAAAGTAATGTCTTTCTTTACTTTTACATTAATTATTATAAAGGATAAATTACCCCAATTATAATTTGTTAAACATGCCACAGTTGAAAGGCAATAATGTAAAATTAATACAACAATCGTTCACTTCGGTATTAACAACATCTCATAGCGGATAGTACATGGAAGTCAGTCAATTTAAAGATAACGACCCATCCAGGCAGTCCAGCAATTGATTTTTTGAAAATCCCTTCTCATTAGTTTTCTTTTTTAATGTTTTATCCCTTTCCTTAGGGAATTTGCCATAATTATAGGCATTTGCTTTGCTATGACAATTGGATAAGCGTAATGACATTCCATTTTACTTCTGTCATTTTTACCGCCGCCATTTTTACCTCTGCCATTATTTTTAGCTCTGCCATTTTTACCTCCGCCATTTTTACCTCTGCCATTTTTAGCTCTGCCATTTTTACCTCTGCCATTTTTACCTCTGCCATTTTTACCTCTGCCATTTTTACCTCTGCCATTTTTACCTCCGCCATTTTTACCTCTGCCATTTTTGCCTCTGCCATTTTTGCCTCTGCCATTTTTACCTCTGCCATTTTTACCTCTGCCATTTTTGCCTCTGCCATTTTTGCCTCTGCCATTTTTACCTCTGCCATTTTTACCTGGCACCGATACATAGCCTAATCATGATTTTACTTTCTTTATTAATTTGTTAAAAACATTAAATTATTAACAAATATTTAATTTGGACGTGGATAATATACACCCGTATTTGCATACGGCTAAGTTCCCTTCCTAAAATGGGCCCCCCCCCCCAAGCAACAAAATATTATCATGTATACGACCGTTATTTTATTCACTGTATTTTTGTTCACGTTATTTTATTCACTGTCATCCGTCGTGTTCATATCTGGTGTTTTTCTAATCAATTAGACCTGTGGGGGAGGGGGAGGGGGTAGCGTTGAACGCAGCGACAGGCAATCAAAATTTGTTACAAAAAAGACATTGCTATAGACGTTAGGTGCCACTCTATTTCTTGTTGACGTCACACTTTGAAACAAACATCATATAAGACAAAAGTTTTAAAACGCTTATATTCTGTAAACAAAACAATTTTGTTTAGCGGCTCATCTTGATCTGGATAGAAGCTTCCATATTGCGTTGGAAAGATAATTTGTTGGAGCACGTTCTTAAGAATAATCTGGATGGTAATTTGGCGTATATCATCCTTAAAAATGACAAGGTTCTGAAATGAAATAGGGTTCGTTATTCCGTAAATTAAATAAACCTAACACTATATAATCACTTTATTTTTTGGAAAATCGAACCTTCAGACTGTCCAAAATCCTCCAGCGCCCACTTTGGACATGCCTTTCTGTTGGAGATACAAACCGATCTCAAACAGGAAAAGGGCTCTCTCCGACAATTCGATGTCAGTACTAAAAAAAAAAGTCAACTCCAACTTAATATGGTTGAAATCATTTACTATTGTTAACTAATCGTCATTATTTGCTTGATCGCATCGATAATTTGCTTTCAATCTATATTATATATTCAAACAATATTGTTACGTCTTTTGTCCCCACCGCCTATAACGCCCTTGTCTACTGAGGTGATGCATGATAATCTGCGAAAACAATTCGCAACACAATGCTCACACGCGTAGGCCTATATATTTCCCCCCTCTTTCTTCACTCTGTATCACGGACTTTCTCTCTATTTCTTTGTAATCTATATTTCATATTATACGGGGTGTATCAGAAAAAAGGAAACCAAACTAAGTTTGATCATCAATAATTAAAAAAATTAGTACGATGGTGATCATGAAGTTCATATATCACTGAAAAGTGCAACTCACCATTTTGATACAGCTCTCAGATCACCAATGCCACGCATCACTGAAACACATTGTTTTGAAAATATCTTGCAAAATTGTGATTGATGCACTGCCAGGTTTCTTACATTATCCACGGCGAACTGAAGGGTCACTGTCGTGAGCAACATGATGAAATTACCTGGATGGTAAGCTCGGTGGACTTCATAAGAAAGCATTTATAACCAAATTATCAAAACCAATAGTGAACGTCATTGGAATGCTTTAATTACTTAATCATGTTTAGGCACATTCAAACAACTCATCTCAGGAGTATGAAAATGAACCACTCACAATTTTGAGAGACACTTTCCAGAACAATGGGGTTCAGTGATGCATGGCATTGGTGAGCTAAGAGAGGCATCATTAAAATGAAAATGAATTGCACTTTCCAGTGATATAAACATCATAACCACTACTGTAATATTTTTGAAATTATTGATGATGAAACTTGGGTTTCCTTTTATTCGATACATCCGGTAGTACCTCACGCAATCTCATTAATCTCCCTCTTTCTCTCTATCCCACTCTCCCTGATTTTCTCTCGTATCACGTTCCATTCGTTTTTTTAATGACAAAAATAAGTAACAATCACAAACAAGTTGAAAGTTATTACTCGTTCCTTGTTTTTGCTAAAATTTTGTTTCACGATTTCATATTTTACAATAGAATGACATCCCTGAATATTTTATTGCAAGAAACCCTTTCAAGAATTGGCCTAATTGTGTACACATTTTTCGCAAAAATGTTCCGAAAACAACCAAAAATAACATGAAATCTAATGCGGAACCAGCATCAAAATAAATTACGAGAGGCTAAGTTGGGGAAAGAATTAATTTTAACTGCGGCGTGCATATTGTATACTTGACCGTTATTAAACTTGATTCATAACCAAAAGACAAATTCCATTTTGAAGAAATCAATTTGTATTTCAGACAACACCATTCAAAGAAACTCCGATATCTCAATATTCTATGGTTTCAAATTTAAACTAGAGAGAGACATGCAGTCATCTACCACAGTGACTAACATCACCCTACCAAACACTACCAAACTTCGACAACCATGTACGTCATTTCATACTATACATGCAACTGTTTTGTTAAATAATACTTTTATCTCTAGCACGTTCATTGAAAAGAGAGTCGAAAGCGGTTGATCACAATATTGTATGGTATACCATCGGACATTGTGTGTGAATTTTCTATACGGTCTTAAAGGGGAAATTCACCCTGGAATTTTATTGGTCTTAAAAAATGAAGAAAAATAATAGAAAAATATTGGTGAAGGTTTGAAGAAAATCGACCAAAAAATAGCGAAGTTATGAATATTTAAAGTTTTGATTGTGTGACGTCACGTGCGAGTAGCTCTCCCATTGGTTGTGTATGTAAATTCCATAAATTTGTCTTTCTGTCATGGTTCTTGATAAAGGAATGGGTCAATTTGATATAGTCATGTATATGACCATATGTTTGAGGGTATATCGACCGCACAGGTGACATAATCAATTTCTTTTGAAAAAAAATGATATTTTATGGAATTTACACCACATAACACATAGGAGATCTGCTCGCATGTGACGTCACAGAATCAAAACTTTGAATATTCATAACTTCATAATTTTTTGGTCGATTTTCTCCAAACCTTCACTCATATTTTTCTTTTATTTTTCTTCATTTTTTAAGACCAATAAAATTCCAGGGTGAACTTCCCCTTTAACAGATTCATGCGAGGTCCTCCTCTTCTTCCTCTTCGTCAAAATCGCCATCGTCATCAACAGATACGTCCTGGTACTGCTGGTACTCGGACACCAAGTCGTTCATATTGCTCTCAGCCTCTGTGAACTCCATCTCGTCCATACCCTCACCGGTGTACCAATGAAGGAAAGCCTTCCTCCTGAACATAGCGGTGAATTGCTCAGATATACGCTTGAAGAGCTCCTGGATGGCGGTGCTGTTGCCGATGAAGGTAGAAGACATCTTAAGACCTCTAGGTGGGACGTCACAGACAGCGGTCTTGACGTTGTTGGGGATCCATTCAACGAAGTAGCTGCTGTTCTTGTTCTGGACATTGAGCATCTGCTCGTCGACCTCCTTCATGGACATGCGGCCACGGAAGATGGCAGCAACGGTGAGGTAGCGACCATGACGAGGATCACAGGCAGCCATCATGTTCTTGGCATCGAACATCTGCTGTGTGAGCTCTGGAACGGTCAAGGCACGATACTGCTTGCTACCACGGCTGGTGAGAGGAGCAAAGCCAGGCATGAAGAAATGAAGACGTGGGAAGGGTACCATGTTGACGGCAAGTTTACGGAGATCAGCGTTGAGTTGGCCAGGGAATCGCAGACAGGTGGTGACTCCACTCATGGTGGCAGAGACCAGATGGTTCAGATCTCCGTAGGTAGGTGTGGTCATCTTGAGGGTACGGAAGCAGATGTCGTAGAGGGCTTCATTGTCAATACAAAATGTCTCGTCTGTGTTCTCAACAAGTTGATGGACTGAGAGTGTGGCATTGTAGGGCTCAACAACAGTGTCAGATACTTTGGGTGATGGGACAACGCTGAATGTGTTCATGATTCTGTCTGGGTACTCTTCACGGATTTTGCTGATGAGAAGGGTTCCCATACCGGAACCGGTACCACCACCTAGTGAGTGCGTAAGCTGGAAGCCCTGTTATGACGAAATAGAGCAGAACACTTATCATGAGAGGTTTGATTACTTTATTCTGGCTCCGTTTAACGATCAATCATAGATATACCTTTTCTTCAATGTTTATTGTTAGGTGCCATGTCTTTCTTACCTGAAGACAGTCGCAATCTTCTGCTTCTTTCCTCAAGACATCCATGACAACATCCACCAGCTCAGCTCCCTCTGTGTAGTGACCCTTGGCCCAGTTGTTCCCTGCTCCGCTCTGACCGAAGACGAAATTGTCCGGTCGGAACAGTCGTCCAAAGTTTCCAGACCGGACTGAGTCCATGGTACCTGGCTCCAGGTCTACAAGGATGGCTCGGGGAACATACTTCTTTTCTGGATAGCGGGGAATATTTCAACCAAGAAAGAAGACATAAACAAATTATGATCGGAATCAAGGGGACAAGGGTATTTTAATACCATTATTTTCTTTTGAACACAATATTTAGATTATTGTTACATGATACTGTACCGAGCTGTTCCAAATTATTTACCAACAGTGTTTTGCGGATTGTGCCGAACTAGTAGTCTATGCTCAGGCTCGTCACCCACCTTGTGCCACGTACCGGCAACCAAACATCTTGAACGACAATTTGAATGGATGTAGCTCTTTGCGTGCTTGAGAATGACCTTCAAAGGGCTCAACCTGAAACATGCTCAAAACAATGACTTGTGAGTTGCTGCCATTGATGCCGAGCTATAATATGTGTCTCGTCACCCAACTTGTACCGTCAACAATCAACCATCTTAAACAACAACTTGACTTGACACGGCTCTAAGGGAGCTAAAAATGAGCTTCATTTTCACAAATGAAAATTATGCATAAAAACAATGTTCAGATTATTGCCTTGTGATCTGCTATTTGTTAATTGTTTTCCCATGTGCCTCGTAGGCTTGCCGAGCCAATTGAGCCTAGGGTTTCACTCGTCACACTCGTCAGTCACCCTCGTCACCCGCCTTGTGAGGAGCACAGGAAAGTATGTAAGCGAGAGGACTAAAACAACGATATTGGCAATCTTGTATTTAATAAGTATACAAATCCCTCAAAGTCCTTGTTGAGTTTTGAACAAATCGTATACCAAACCAATAAATATAATAATGGTGGTTGCTTTTTAATATATCTTTGATTACGCTTCAACATTATTACACCGGTCGTGGCTGCCAAATATGTGTCGCTTAAGCATTTCAGGCACCCATTTACACGTTGATATCTAGAGAAGCAAATGTATACAGAAAGCCTTGCTCACGGACAAAACATGCAAAAGTACCGTGCCAGGGCTCGAACCCACAATATTTGCATTTGCTAGACGCAGAGATATCTTGGGAGGAGAAATCCAACGGCCCTTTGAATGACAATGTCAAAGCATACAAGCAAGGACACCAATATATTTGATATGTTGAACCCCACGCAGTTTGAAAGGCAAAACTGAGATTCAATTCCAAAATGAAGTTGAACTATTGGATTTTCGAGAATGGAGACATTATTTGTGTTATTATTATTCCGAAACCCTTCAAGCCATCTGCAAAATACACAAAGTTATATCAGTCCTGAGCTACATTGCGTTTCTTCCACATGCGCCCGATTCGGTTGTCGAATTAGGGCACGAACGCGGTGTATTTATAGTGGTCCAGAAGCAGGTATTGGGATCGGGGTTCATCAGCATGTACTCTGAAGAAATCGGTGTACATCGTGGGAGCTTGTGTTGACTCATAATGAGAAAAATTCGTAATTTCGCAGTCCTAATTTCGCAAAGCGACTTTTTGCGAATTTGGGCATTTAAGAGGCACTTGTCCCTAATTATTTTTCTAGTTTTCATTGAGTGGTTAAGGGACCAAAGAATCACTCGATGTCCGCTCGGCAACTCTACATATGTTATGATAATGTGCAAAATTTTATATTATGTTGTATATGACTGAGAATTATCAAAATTTGGTCAATATCATAGAGTGACTTGTAGATAGAAGGGCCTTTCAACCTGCCTTTGTCAAGCACTGGGCATTATGCTCGACTGGTATATTATGTAAATTTATTAAAGGAGAAACAGAACCCCATAACATTGAAAATTTCACTTGGACATAATATTTGCTAGAAGAAAGGTCAACAGGTCAAGTCAGGTAGAACAATTGCTCCCAGTTAATCATTATTTCAAAGAAATTCCTGTAATTTACCTAAGTATAATACTCATTATCATTACGTCTCCCACCGTGACCATTATGAAGCCAAAGGTTATGTTTATGGTAGATACACCCTTAGTTTCAACCTGATATTTCGAAATAGTTTTCGATATGACCGACAAAAGCTGACAAAGGCGGAACTACTTTTCATAATTCTCTATTTCATACACCCTATTCATATTTATCCGTTAATAACACAACGATTCCAAAGTTCAGAATCTGAAATCACATGAGACTATTGAAAGATAACGCCACGGTCGCTCCCCTCAAAATGAATGGCCTTGCTCAACATTGCCTTGCACGGGGCTGTCCTATTATCACTTTATCGAACTAGATCATGACCTTACATTCATGCAGATCTTTGATCTGAGCACCCAGAGGCAGATCCAGGATTTCATGAGAAGGGGAAGGGGGCAAAATTTGAATATCAGATTTTGGTACATTCAATTTTCCCTCTAACAACGGGCGAGTAAAAAAGTACATCATTTTTTTCACGTCACCCTGCCTGCCCGAGTGATAAGCAAGGGGGGGGGGTGTATACGTGATAGGTGTTAATTTTTTTCTTCAAGTTTTACTGCTGGTGGTGGTGGTGGTGGTGGTGGGGGGGGGGGATCCGGGTCCGTCGACCCCTCGATCCGCGCCTGGCATCCCCACCCACTTATTTGGGCAAATTACGTTGTCTATGGAAAAGAATTGTATCCTGTTCAAAGAATAGTGGTAACAAAATGTCCCTGTCTTAATTGTTGTTATGGTAACCTAATGTTTACATGCTTGTTCTTATATTTAAGTCATTATATGACAAATTATCTCTGATATGATTGGTAAACAAGAATAAACAATTATAAATGAACTACTTGAGCTTTAATATAGAATGTCGATTTATTTCAAGTAAGATAATGGGTTTGCATGAGCATTAATCTTCCGAAACGTCTAATATTGTTATTATACGGCAATGATAATATACGTTATACTAGCATTATGATCTGTCTTTAGTCATGTTATTTACCCAGCCTTTCGATCTCTAGTGAAAAAAAATATAAAAAAATAGATTATTACTTTATACAATACAAGAGACAACATATACATTATAGATTTCTCTCTGATAGGTACAATGAATCTGAAATAATATATTAGGGGGGGGGGGGGATGTTTCACAATATCTACCCGTTGGCCTAACAGCTTTGGATATTAATCATTCTATAATTCAGTGGGTCTTTGATAAGCACAAAGTTTATGTTCGTATGTTTGATTCACCGATTGTCACGCTCATGAATCATCAGTTCGCGTAACCTCCGTATTGTATACCATTATGTTCTATGACTTAAGCAAAATCTTACATCGTCCAGGCCCGTAACTAGGGGGGTTCGGGGGTTCGAACGAACCCCCCCCCCCCCCCGCTGGTGACCAGGGGTCCGCTTTACAAAAAAAAAAAAAAAACGCAAACAAAAATGAATATTTTTTTTTTTTTTTTTTTTGCTCATCAATTTCTTTGGAGCCGATCGAACGATCTTAACCTATCCCTTATCCCTATAGCTAATATATGGCACTCATCTTGAGGGCCGAAGGAGAAATTTTTTGAACAAAGGTATAGCTTTTACTTAAGATACTGCTTTAGTTATTTCAAGAAATTGAAAATGATTATATTGCCTACCAACTTAACCTCATCAATATCAACTTTAAGAAAATATCATTCGGTTGTCTTTATACTTCCACTTTGAAAATTGATTCATTTTCTCTTATTCTATTTATAATTTCAATACTTACCCGATGCTATCCCATAGTAGACGTTTATCTTGTCCAGTTGCATATCATTGTCCCCAATGTATGCTCCAGTGGCGTCGATACCATGTTCGTCCGAGATAACCTCCCAGAACTATAGCAACATGACAGAAAATATAAACAATCTTTAAATTTAAATTGTTGCCCATTAAAGTGCAATATTTTGTGTACATTCCGTGATTAGACATGGTTGAAAACTTGAAACGAACTGGTAATTTGTAAATGTTTTAGCATGAAGCATACAAATTTGTACATTGAAAATCTTTATTGTTATTTTACTTTCCTTAAATTTTTGTATTGTTCAATTGATTGATTGATTGATTGATTGATTGATATCTTTATTTATTCACGATTAAAAAGCCCAAAACAGTTACAAGACTTATTACGACTTTGGGGTCGTAATAAAAATACAAATATTTCAAAAATTTTCAAAATGAAATACAAACATTAAAACAAAAAAACAACAAAAAAAAATTAAAAAAAATGCATGTAATGCAACAATAAGACAACAATATAAATAATACAATAATACTGAAATTACAATAAATAACTTAAAGAAAACATTTTGTGAAAGCAATATTTATACCATGAACACATAGTTTGGAATAAAATTGGAATAATAAGAAATTCCGGGAAACCGTGGATTATGACATGGACACTGCTAGTAGTGTCCATGATTATAAGGACTTTCACAAAAACAAAACAACAAAAACAATATAGATATATGGTGAAATTAACATAATGTATATATTAATGTTTTTGAGAAAATATACACTATACCTATAAAGTTAAAATAGAAGTCACGTCCAGATAAGACGTGACGTTAATTATATTCAAACTTTAGGAGCAATGATGGTAGGCTTATATTAAATAATGATTGTATAAAAAAGAGAGGGACCTGAAAAGTGTCATTTGTAATAGCAATAGTAGTCATCATTATTATGCTTATTGATTAAAATTATCTTGTTCAACCACCCAAAATTGTTATTGGGTTTGTAATGATTTTAGTAGTCATTATCATTATGATCATTGATGAAGATAATCGACCATCCGATATATTTTTATACAAACAATGCATGAATAAAAACAACGAATTGTTTGCATGTTGTTGATATTAAACATCAGTAAATTGATCACATCGCATTATTCACTATTCAGTCTACAAGCTAAACCCTAAAATGTTATGAGTTGATATCTGATTGTTCAGAGGCAGGGAAAGGGAAATCTCGCAAAAGAATATTTCCTTTCTTATCGGAAAAATATTACAGCACTGACATCCTCTCAATATCACTAAATTTCCTATTATGGGCATAAAGAAAACTTTGTTATTTTTTTAAAATGGGTATAATTGTAATTACACTGTGGCTTTGTATGATAATCATTTAAGCAAATAATTATCTATTTTGTTGATTTCTACATCAGTATACAATTTATTTTTTCTGTTTATCTTGACATTCTGAGCAGCAGCAGCAGCAGCAGCAAAAAAAAAAAAAAAAAAAAAATGATTGGCCTATTTGGGACTCTCCCTTTGAATTTGTCAAATTTAATTAAGTCACATTGGAAATACGGTATATACATAACTCCATGTATATATAAACACTTCAGAAGAAAGGTTACAGTTTATCTTTATTTGAGCATTAAGTTTTTTAGAAAGAGGGGGGGGGGCATGAAAGACAATCTTAGAAGATAAAAGACTACAAAAAATGTCAAAATGAACACAAACCCAGCCGCCTGAGCTGCGAAGAAATCAATTTTGTTCAATTGTATAGTCTGTTAATTTTTTTTTTTTTTTATTGATTCGTGATTTGTTACCAAAGCCATGTACATAATAATCTTTCAGTAGATTCCCTACAAGGTCGGTTCTGCATTATGTTGCATTTATGAATAATCTTCTGATAAACTATACAGGATCCAAACCGAAATATAAATTGCCCTACAAAATATCGGACGATTGGTATTGTGGTGAAAGGTCTGTTTGAGCTGCTCTATTTGATGATGAAAGACCTTTATTCAAGACGGTACAATTATCTGGCTTGTTTGGTATAGAAGTGTCTGTATGTACAACCCGTGTCAACAATAGCATTACAAAGGAATCGTGGCACTTGTCAGGCCTCCTTTGAAACCACACAATATTCAAACATAAGTACCGAGTGCTCGAAGTCCAGTGAATTAAACGGTTTTATTGAACTAGCATAGCAGTTTGACAGCAATTGTATGAATTATTCTAAATGGTACATCTTTATGATTAGATTGTGTATTATGATCGACAATCAAATTATACCCCTAATGCCACTTTGTCTGTGCTGAAATGGAAAACCTAAAAAAAAATGTAACTGTAAAAATGTGTAATAGAATTATACTGCATTCTTTGGGATGGTAAATAATATATATATTGATTTTAAAACTGTGTTCTTTCGAATATACATACAACTCAACCCCCCCAAAAAATCCTCGAATTACCCCGTCTGAACGACTTTTTTCCCCTTTTAGCTTCTATATAGATATCTTTTAATTATGTAGTATATATTTTTTAATATCTTGTTTGAGTTTCTAGTTATATATAATTTCGAGTACGAACATGCTTCTTACTGAGCCCATATTGATAACTATCATGGGCAAATAAGCATTTATCAGATGGAACAATTTTTCAATATTTGAATGACATATAAAGTTTATTCCCATTTTCTAAAAGATGTCTTGTTTGATCCATTCAAAGAAGAAAATTATAAAGATCACTAATCTTTTCCTCTATCATGTCTATTCAGAATGAAGATAAGATTTTTTTTTACTTGTATAGAGGGCGCTCTTTCAGATTGCAAAAAGTGTGAAAGCGAGTATGGCACAAATATACAGTATACATTATGGCTAACAGTTTTTTTTTCAGTTCTCATCGGTCATAATAATTATGCTTGGTATGGATATGATTAAATGCATATAATCGAAATAATGAAAAAATGTAACGATATTGTTTATCGCGATAGTGCTCATTAATGTTTTTTTTTTTACCTTGTTAAAAAATTGTACTTCGGCCTTTGCCCGCGATGAAATTTCAAATCAAATCAAATCAAATCAAATTATTTCAGGGGAGACATTATTATTCATGATCCTACCTTGGCACCGATCTGGTTGCCGCACTGGCCAGCCTGGATATGAACTATCTCACGCATGATTAATCTAAAATAGAAAACAAAAAAAGAACAAGATACACGAATATAATACGCATTATGATGTAGAAGATAATGTCTGTACATGTGCAAATTTGTCTCTCTATTCATCTTCCTAAACTAACAAGAGAGAAAGGGGTAAAGAGAGAGAGAGAGAGAGAGCCGGAGAGAGAGAGAGAGAGAGGAGAGGAGAGAGAGAGAGAAAGAAATAGAGAGACAAAAAGGGTGGTGGTAGGGGGCAGGGGAGAGGGGAGGGGTACGTGTTGTAGTATACAGGGAGGAAAAGTCAATTATCATTATCGTCGAGATCTGCTCTTGCTTTGAGGAAAAAATAATATTCCTGATTTCCGTTTTACTCTGGAGCTCAGAACTCCATGACTAAATATATTCCAAACATCAAAAAGCGAAATATTTGCAAGATTCAAGTACATCATGCTACAAAACATATTTTCGTCGCATCATTAACGGGAAATTTAGGCATTTCCTAAAAAGGAATATAATTGTATTTCCGTATACGTGTTGTTATAAAGATAAGAATAAGTTTAGCAATATTTTAGTATTAGTGCCAAAATGAAACGCTTGCATATTAAATATATACATTTTGAATGTGAACCTTTTATATACTTTTATTCAGCCCGGTAGTTTTAATCATTGTCTTCAACTCTTGTATTTGTTTCAAAAAAATAGTTTGGATTAGCCTGAAAGAATTCTAGATATAAAACTCCTATTATCTCCTTTTCATTTTTCTGCGTTTTTAACGCCCCAAAACATCAGTCAAGATGGCGCACCAGATGTTGAGAGCTCAGTTGTTGAAATGAAAGAAAATAAATAATGAATAAAAAAACAATAATAACAACAATAATACAAAACGAATGATTAGTTAAGATATTTGAATTATAAATTTACGTTTAATCATTATTCTCATCAAAATTGTCCCAGCTCAAAGTTTTCACTAACTTGACAATATCAAGAAACGTTTCATCACATGCTTACTAAATAAAAAGTAGCATATATTTATCATTTTATGCATTCACAAAAACAAAAAACAAATAGCAGAGGAACTCACTTACCAATTACTGTTATCTCCAAGAATTTAATACTATCAAATCAGCACTCACTTACTCCACTGTATGCTAGAGGAGCGTGTATCAACCTAATAGATCCAGGCACCAAATGAGAGCACTCTCAGATCCGTATATCTTTTTCTACTACTCGACGGAGGAAGCCAAGCTTATATTATCGGCCTTGTCATCATCCACTTGTTACATGCTTGATGCGTCATCCCTAATATAATTCGACAAAAGTTGCTCTTGAGAGTTCGGAAACGAGTGGTCACGGATGTTAGAAAATATGATGTCAACATGACGTTGCTTTTTTCTTTGGCCCAAACCAATAATTTTTTTGATGGACTTAAGTGATGATGAAAGTGTTTGAAATATAAGTTTGGGATAGTGAGGGAGACACAAAATGGAGTGCCACATGCAGGTGATAGAATAAAATAAGTTAAGAAGAAGAAGAAGAAGAAGAAGAAGAAGAAGAAGAAGAAGAAGAAGAAGAAGAAGAAGAAGAAGAAGAAGAAGAAGAAGAAGAAGAAAACAAAAACAAAAACAAAAAAAAATAGCTAAATAAGCTCATTAATAACTTTAATTCAGTCTTTTTCGTCTTATTCAATATAACCTCAATAATGGCTGTAATTGCCTATCGTCAGATGCCATTCCTCCCAGTTCATTGTGGCTCGAGTTACTCTTTGTTTTCTCAGTAGATTCTGATATGCGGATAGATGCTTAGGGATCACCTGCATATCGTGCCGTAATGGATGCTGCATCCATCTAAGCCACGCTGTCAACAGCACCACCGACAGACCGGTACTAACTAATATGGTGATTCAAACAGCTGATTACGCGCTCAGGAAACAAACAGGAAACCCGTGCCCCCCTGCCAAAAGGAGTTTGACCTAACAAACAGGTGCCTCACCCCAGGGGGGGGGGGTGGGTAGAGGGCGGGGAGGGCATGGTAAAGAATTGCACAATATATGGGAGTGCATAGACGGGGTATAAATGGGGAAATTTTGCAACGGTTTTAATGACTTCAAGGGGAATTTACTAGATAATAGGTAATATATTTGTCATTTGTGTGAGTGTTTTTTTTAAAGAGTTACCCTCGTGCCACAGAAGCAATATACAAATATATCGCATCTCCTAAATGGTGCTCTCTCGATTGAAAAAAAGAAAAAAGAAAAAAGAAAAAAGAAAAAAATGTTACGAGGGAGAGAGAGAGAGAGAGAGAGAGAGAGTTTCATGGGTTATCCTGTTAATTAAAAAAATATATATAATGTCTATACTGCTGATCTTGACATATAAATCAAATCAAATCGAATCGGAAAGAGGGAAAGAGACTAGGCCCTTTCTGCAAAATAGCCAAAATATCCTCTCTGGTAATGCCTCTCGGGCCCTGCCTTATTGTTGCTGTTGTCGTTTTGTTTTTGTCGTTGTTATTATTTTTTTAAAATCAACAACTTCAACTTAACTTAAATCAGTTAAAACTCCTCAAAAACCATCCAAGGAAGTTTGACTTTTATAATGTGGGGGTCGGGGTGGGCTTCTGTCTCAATGCATCCTACCCCTAATCCTGAACCGATATATAATTAATATTTGTAAAGTCACTCCAATAATTGTATGTTATTCATATCCCCTTTTGGAAATGGAAATCACCATGCTTGTTATCAATAACATTTTATAGACACTTGACAGAAGCCTAACCATCGGCATAAAAAAAAAACGTCTGGAACGAAGGTTATATCACGAAAGCCTAGTCTATGTGCAAGGACAAAGTGATCATCAAATTCACCAACATCTCGATATTAAAGGTAAGGATGAAATTTACAGGTTTATCATGCTCATATTGTATTAAAAAAAAGCTAACTTGTTACATCTATGGGCTGGATGATTAAGCCGGAGTAGATGGCACTAGCTCTACAATCACTGTTTAAAATATTTATCAGTCATCAAGTCATTCATTGTGCCCCACACGTCCAGATTTGTGTCAGTACATGGACAACCATGACAACGTGTGCAAGTGCCAGTGACGGAGGCCCGAACTCTAGGCCGAGCTGCTGCATGCTTGACAGTGTTGGGTTGACGGATATGTGGGATTGTATTATCAATATATGGGCTATATCCTCCAATTTGTCTCCTCTCTGCTCGCTCATTTTGTACAAAGTCAATGGGAGTTGAATGATGTCTCCGCCACTGTCACTGACGAAATGAACGGGAGCAAATGGACTGGTGGCTTAAATTTTAAAACAGGATAATATATGTTGTAATTTAATGCTATTTACTCGTTCAAATTAAACCTTTCCTTCACATATAGTTGCAAACCAACATCAGTCAGTACTGAAAAAGGGCTGTCTGTCGCCCTCTTTGTTACTGAGGAAACTTCTCAATAATAATTAGCGAAACCAGCTTTAAATTAAGATATTTAGTCTTGTTACAATTTAATTCTTCCATTAGATATTTATAATTTTGTTTAGTAGAATTTTTAGACCCTTTTTTGGATATGCCACTTGACTTGGCTGGAGCTGCTCAAGACACTTTTCTGCATTGACTTTCCATTGGATGAAAACTGCTGCAATATGGTACTTCCCAGTGCAAGGTCAATTATGAATTGACCATGCATAAGTGTAAGTGCCTTTCCTTAAACGTTTAACAGATAGATAGCCTTTAGTTTAGCCTAATTAGGGCTTTAGGCTATTTTATTTAGATCTATAGCCTATATTTTATTCCCCTTTGGCCTTTGCCTTATTCCCTTATAGGCCTTAATTTAAAAATGATGTTGATACAGATCAAGATTTTAAAGGCAAAGCGTAACATTAGTTTCATGTATTGTTCTTGATGGATGCCATATTATGAGTGGTTTCTACTGCCACCTCTACCTGCTTGCAAAATTTGGCAAAGCTTGGAAAAAATGCCTCTGCCTTAGCTTAGGTAAGTATACTTACTTGGTATACTTACTTGGTATACTTGGTAGATTAGCCCTCTACTCCTAAGGGAAGGGCTCTCAGTTGTCTTTTAAAGGTAGCCACAGTAGGTGCAGACACAACTTCATCTGGTAGGTTATTCCATATTGGGGACCACTCGATTTGATCGTCAAAACGTGGCCAGGCCAGTTTGGGGTTCCTGGAACGTTCTTTGATATAATTTTTTGGATGACCTCTGTAATTACCTGTATTGCGTGGTTGGAGAGAATATTTTCTGCTGGAGTTGCAGTATATAATACCGGTTAACGATAGGCTTCCTGAAGTATATTATCAAGGTAGCTGTTTGTGTTCTCCCTCCCATGCAACTTTCAGTAGGAATTTCTTGTTGTAAAGACGTAATGTTCTCGCTGCAGCCTTTCTGCTAACTTCTCATGGTTCTGTTTGGTGTCAGTGGGTCCAAGCGTGAGAGATTGCATACTCCAACGACTTAGTTCGTGATTATTAGATATGCATTAGGAATGGCTGATCTTATCAACCTTCACTGTCAAAGTCCGGCTGAAAACTCGCTCGTGGAACAAGTAGGCAATTTTTCGTATGAGCCCTTTTCACTTAGAATTCATAATATGTTTGGTAGGAAGATAAGGTTATTGTATTGCTGATGATGCATACCCAAGCTCTTTTAATGATTTGATCCACTCTGCAGAATACACCGCTTGAGAAGTACTGTATTGTTTAATTAATTGCAGCTCGGAATATACGAGAATAACCAACACATCTTATTCAGCGTATTGAAATTCCCAGTAGCCACAATTTTAGCACCATTGCAGCAAAGCAGCGTTCAAATCTGGACTGCAAAATGTTACGCAAGTCTTCCTTTTACACATATCTGACGGTAACCTTTGTTCATCAAGCGAACATCTTTCGTACAAAGCAATAGTCTAATGACTGATCACAAATTAGTGCAGGAGAGTCGTCTACAGTAAGAAGAGGATGGCCGAAGACTTGTGCTGGCCACACCACTGTTTTACTGCTGTCTCCAATTTAGCAGATATCTCGTTTCCTCAGGCACTACTCTGTTGTCTTCATCCGGTCAATGAAGATCTCAATCCTAATTCCATGACATGTGCCATGTATACCAATTGGTGCTTGAGTTTATACAGACAGCGACGATTGTGGAACTGTAGTCAAATGCCTTCCGGAAATCAATGGTGTAAATAATTACATCAATCTCCTTTGGCCTCTTCATCGGTAGATTCTTATGTCCAGGACACGCATGATCACAAGCATAGAACTGACTAGTGAACACAAGAGCATTCTCTCCTGCGAAACCATTGATGATGCGATGTGTATAGATGTTGTTGTAACAATTGCGGCATTTGCTCGCAATAGATATGGGCATCATAAGAATCCCTCTCTTAAGAATTTTTCACTTGGAACATGGTAAGGTGTCTATACAGGTTTAGACAGTCTCGAACCATCTTGAACAGTGGCACTATAGTTTTGCCATCTTCCAATCCTGAAGGTTAACTGACCAGTCTGTATCGAATAGTTGATATATTCAGCTTAGTGGTACTGCAGTATCAAGTAACATTTTTCAGCAGCTTCAACATGGAATCCATTACAGTGACACACGGCTTGTTGAGGTGAAGTTTAGTAAGCTCCTTCCTCGTCAGACACATAGGATGGGGTCTCTGCATGTAATAGTGGAATATCAATGTCATAAATAGGGTTGCTATAAACGGAGCGATTCCGGTATAGTGGCACAAGTTAAGATCTGATTCCACTGTTCAGGTTCAGCACACTAGCAAAAAAGTCATTTCAGAATCTCTTGCTTTGTTACCATTCATCTGTTACTCTAACTCCTTCGGCTCAAAGCTGCTCGATCGTAGCGACGATTCTGCGTGAAATGTCTGGCATAATTGTAGAAATTTCTTTGTTCAGTCTTGATGCTGATGATAAGAGACGTTTCATAGTCTATTTTTGCTTTACGTATTACTCCTCTGTATCCGACTTCATTTGGCGATGACTGGTCTGGTGTGGGCCATTTAATCCAGATATCTTTGCCTTTTAACGGCTCCGCAACCTGGCCTAAACTTCTTCTGCACGCTTCCATCTGCATATTGGAATTTATGCCACGGAGGTTTTTAGTCGTTGCCCCGACCTTCACGAGGTTTTAGTTGTCGTATGTATTTGTCAATCCTTACTGCTGATACTTGATTCTAGAACTCCCATCTTTCATAAACTCTTCTTCGGATGCAAAACAACTCCACCAGACTCGAACAGATTTCACCTCATATGAAGTTGCACACAGTTATTCTCCTTTTGAGTTACAGGTAAATTTGATGCGCTCATGCCTAATGGCATCAGTTTCGACTAGCCCGTTACTAGTATTGCTACAGTTTCCAGAAGGACACTCCTGTGATTCTGAGCTAGTTGCCATAGTTCAGTCAGCCAAACCTTGCATTGACCTGCACTAATCTGGAATACCGTTGGAAGCCTAAGTCAAGGATTATGAGTCCTTGTCTATGTGTGTCCTTTACAGCTGGAAGAGGCATAGGTATTCCTCAATCATGCAAGGAATATTACCGAAAAGAGAGATGGGGGTATGAGCTTCTCCTCTTTCCCAATCAACATCTGGAAAGTTGAAGTCTCCAACTATTATCACATTGTCCATGTCTATGCAAGATATCGAGTTACAGACTTTTTCCAAGTATTGCTCTCCACCTCGCTCTGGTCTGTACACAACACCAATCAGTATATCAGTTTTGGGATTTGGATGTACCATGCACCACACTATCTCAGCATCATCATCTCCTCTTGTGGACCGGGTCGGGTTCAAGTTCCTTCGCACAAGTAGAAGTGCCCCTCCTCTACCAACTTCTGTGTACCGGTAAGTACCTTCACTGTAGAAATCAAGGTTCCGATCTTGACGAAAGCATATGTAATCATCAGGTGTAAATTCGTTACTGCTTATGGTACTATCCAACCAAGTTTCTGTTATGGCACAAATGTCAATATCATTCTCATACAAATAGTCTTGAAGTTCAACATACTTGTTCTTAATACTAAAAGCATTCATATGTACAATCTTTAGAGGATTAAATTCTTTTCCTCTCCGAATATGTGATGTGCGTGTGCTAGAAGTGCGGTTGAAACAATCCTGGGGAGTAGTAGGCCTACATGTGCTTTCATGATCTCCATTTAAACTAAAAGTGTCCTTGGTGCAAGTGTGCGGTGCAGATTTTCTCTTCTTACTGCCTAGGTCCTTTCCACTGACACTTCCGCTCTGTCGGGCGGATGGTCTGCGGGTGGAAGTTGAATCTGTGTCTTTAAATAGAGTCTTTTTCCTCGAATAATCCAGTTTGGGTCGACGAGACGCTTCCTGCGCAACTCCTCACGCAACTTGAAATCCTCCTCTGCAGTTGTGCGAGGTCAGGAGATATGTACACCTTATTCGGGTCGAAACAGACGCCATTAGGATCAACTTGTCTAACTTTGGGGCCTCCTCTCAACAGGCTTTTTTTGTCTTCTTCATTTTTGAGAATCACCTTGATTGGACGTGCCTTTCCATCAGATCTCTTTTTG
>CALNVZ010003435.1:13558174-13599504 GCA_940671915.1 Paracentrotus lividus | reverse complement strand
GCCTGGCACAAGACAGAGCTATTTGGAAAAGCATCATCAACAGGGTCACAAAGGGTCAGACATGACCTGTATGACATCGATCGATCGGTCCGCACAGCTCCGCAGAGTGCAGTAGAGGACTGGGAGAGTTGTATAAAATTCGCACTCTTGGCATATTATAGCTCACGCTGCCCTCGGACTGTGACCTGGCGATGCGATGCGATGTATGCAGCTAGCTAGCAGCCACGTGTGTATGCAGTAGTGCAGTGCATGCACAGTGCATAAACTGCAGTGTGTGTTGTGTGTGTAGAGTGGAAATGCACGATGCTTCTGGCGAAAAAGTTCTCCTAAAATACTCAATTCCAGAACAAAATTTATCTTCTCTCAACCCCTAAAAAGCCTACCTAACCAAACAAGATTACAATTTTTAAGTTCTTGATCAGTAAAATCGGACCAAAAAAGTGAAATTTAATCCAAATATCAGAGCCCCTTGCGAGGACATCCACACAGCTCAGTTGCCGTTTCATGTTTTTTGCCTAGAAATAATTAAAGGTGAAGTTAATGAACATTTTATTTGCACCATTAAATCCAAACTTTTAATTGTTATTATCCCTTTTTGCTCTAATTTATGCCACTCAGCTGTTCAGAACATTTCATGAACACCCCTTCAGAAGACCAAACAGACAAAAATAGAAGTAAAATGGCAGATAGGGAAGGTGAAACAAAGCCAATGTTGAGCATTGAGCCAGCGGAATCCAGGTTAGGTGTCCATAGTTTCTCAGAACGGTTGATGGATCAGGAAGTGTTCTTCCATGTAACCAAGATGAAGGACAGCTTTATGTTGTGGATCGGAAGCAAACCAGCTAGAATGGCCAACCTTGCAGTCGCCATCAATACCAAATATGTGAGTTGGGTATTAATAAAACTTCATTGATGTTCAAGATTTTAAAGAAAAGTTTGATGCAGTATTGCAGATAATTGCTGAAAGAGTTTTGTACGTTAGAACTTTAAGGATAAATATCTTTTGACTTCTCACAAGATTTACTTTATATTGAGATTATTTTAAGTTAGGCAGATAAATGATATTTCTAAAATTTCTTAGTTCAAAAATAATGTTTACTCAAGAGGAAAAGTCACTTTTATTTAAATCTATTTTTCTTTTAATCAAAGATACCTACACATAGTACCCAAGATAAATGAAAAAAAAAAAGAATGAAATAAATAAAGTGACTAAATCTAAAATTTTCATTCTAAATATGTAAAATAGTGCTCTATCTGCTTCATGTGATATTGATTAATACGTTGATATATGTAATTGGTTTATTATAATGATGTACATTTTTTATGTTGGATTTTCTTTTTCTAACAGGACCCAGTACCAAGCAGTAGCATGTTGATGGGTGATGTTTCAGACCTTCAGCCTACAAGTTTGGCTCAAAAATTAGGTAAGACTATTCAATACAAAGTTTTGCAGAGTCTGCAAAAAATTCAGTTTAAAGTTCGCTGTGTAACTGATGTAATTCCTAATGGTATGAATTCTCAGCAATATTTTAGACATGAACGAACTTTCGTTTCAGGTATTCTTTATTTTAAATGGTCAAAGGCAATCAGAGGATCAAGATTTAGTATCAGCAGAACCAACAATTTAAACCAATTGTTTAGTCTAGCAAAGCCTATTCCTACATTTATTGTTCAGTGTTATCAATCTGTAGTAAGATTCAGACAGTTTGTCAATATATGTGATATTTAAAGGAAAAGTTACGATAGTTGCAATGTATTTGTTGTTTTTCTTTATCTCTGGGACAATAATTCTGAAAGAAATGAAGAACCATAGGGGTTAACATCTATTACAAAGAACATTTACCAATACCGCCCCCCCCCCACTACAACGAGAGTGGAGGCATGGCAATACTCATTGTCCCAATTTTAAAACAAGTGCACAAATGTCTTCAGTATAAACATTTTAGTCGGCTTGGTCGGAGCAACTTGGTATAATGGGGTTGGACTGTAATGAAATATTAGGAATATATCGTCGGCCTCGTGCCAGAAGGGCCTTACCGTTGTTATTATGTGTACAAAATGAATGGCTTTTAAAAATGTTAAGGCCCTTTTGGCATGAGGCCGACGATATTTTGATGAGAATATCACATAACAGATGTATGTGGATTAATATGTCTTGGGGATCTTGTGCGAAAGCACTATTTTCCCCATCAAATCAGCCAAGAATTTCAATTGAAAAATCCTACTTGACAAGTGCTATAATAAATTAATACTGTTTTTTATTCATATATGCTATTTCCCCCCCCCCCTAGCCAAGTCGACTGTAAGCAGTTCTTTGTGAGTTGCAGCCTTCCAGTAGCAGACCAAATGATGGTTTCCCTGATCGACAAAAGGTTATCAGAAGAAATGAAAGCCAACCCTGATAAGTTTTGACAGCAGATGCTAAGCAAGGACTAAATTATTATGATAAACATTCTGAATGTGACTACAGAAGAGGAATTAGCTTTTGTACACTTGGCTAGTACAGTCCACTCCCATTATAATGAGGTATTTTACACCAAGCCAGTTACCTCAGAATCTTGTACTGGAGAGTGGACGTTTTTACAAAATTTGGAATAGGAGAATTACCTTTTTATAGCAAAATCTCTTCTTATAACAGGAGTAGACTGTATTCAAGACCTCAACAGATCTGGTGGAGCATACCTTATTTGTTCAGACAGATGCATTACTGGAATATTTTTATAGCTGCTTTCCTATAGTTAAAACCACAGAGAATGGAACAATAACCCCATACCGATACTGGTGTAAATGTATACCACACATATCAGTGTTTCTTAATCTGAAAGTCCAGACAGGTAGTTTGACTTTTTGTTTGGGTTGGATGTTGAATGTATAAATTGTTTAGAGATGCATTATGACATGGGTGACAGCTTTGAACACAAGCAAATCCTATTTTATAGGCAATGGCACCAACAAGGGATACTATTTAGGAGTATGGTGGTAAATAATTCAGCAACCTTACATATAATATAGACTACTGTATGCTGAAAGGAATTGTTTGCTCAAGTTTAGTGCTCTTCTTTAAAACATGATTAATTTAACTCAATTTAAAGCATAGGTACTTTAAACCTGGTGTATAGTTTTGGTAGCAAAAAAGGAATTGGCACAAAACCGATCAAATGTAGTTACATGTTGTCCACAGTGCACTAAAAGATAGTGTGAGAGATCTTGTGACATTCTTCGTTATTTCTGATGAATTTCATTGAATTTGTTTGAATATAGCGTAATTTAACTGCCGTTTATACCTCTGCTGACAAGTTCGCACGCCGGAGTTACGGCGTGAATTAGTGCGAACGATCTGTGTACACCCACACAAGAGAATCCCATTGGTTTCCACGTGAGCGCTAACCTGTGACGGGTCCGACTTATCTTTTTTATTCCTTATATTATGAAATAAAGAACTAAACGAGATTTAAGTACATAATTTGCTTTATTATGGTTCTTGGATTCAATCTTTTCATAATTTATCTTAATGTGAACCAAAATTAATTTTCTTTCTCCCGAAACTATAACACACCACTTAACCCCAACTTACTGGGCTATTTCGCGAGCTCAAAGTCCTAGGGGGGGGGGGGGGCCATTATGGCCCCCCCCTAAGATCTCGGCCGCGGATCGCGCGATCGCGGCGACAATTTGCATGAAGGTAGAGAATGACATAATCTACGCGGTTGTATAGGTAAATTACACTAAATTCATATATTTTATATGAATTAATTATGCTAATTTATTCATGAAATCATACTTTTTGCTCTAATTCACTAAATAAAGCTCCTAGAAAGCTAATTTTTTGTGAAAATATTCTTTATATCATTCCTAAGAATTGTACAAGAAAAAAATTCCTGTACAAAAATAGATTTCTTATGTATTTCCTTGTTTTTTGACGTTTTTATTTTTATTGTTTTTTCGACACAATTCGTTCGTGACATTATTTCAGCCATAAATAGCACCAAGGTAAATGATTCTTGTCAATAAAATAAAAAATAATCACTCATTTATGAATTCTAGCTGAAAACACATTTTGTATTGACTTTGTACATGAAATCACGTTTTTGAGCCATTTTTGGTCTGACGAAAATTTTTCAAAATCGTGAAACGTCGTAACGGTACGCCCGATTTCCGCAAAAATAGTTTTAAAAGATGCGCAAGACTTGAAAGTAAAAAGTCAGCGAGCGGCGCGATAAAATTTTTTCGCACTGCGGATTTATCATGAAAAATGTCGAGGGGGGGCCATAATGGCCCCCCCCCTCTCCCAGGTAAGTTAGGGTTAAAGGGATTTAGTAGAAACAAGAGCAATTATATCAAGATTAATAAAATTATATTGTTCCAACAGTAAAAACAAACTACTGAAAGTTTCAGATCAAATGGAAGTCATTTACTACCTTAAAACCGTGTTAACAAACAATGCCAAGCATACAGTTGAACACCAGTACCCTCTGCTGATAGCTCACCAGGCCGCTAGAGACGGGGGACTTTACAACCGGAAATGAGTGTGTGGAAGAGCACATGGTTTCATAAATCATCTGGTGTTGGTTTATAAATTTTGAGTATGAAATCATTGATATCTCAAAGGTAAAGCAAGCAATTAGCTTGCAATTTTGAAGAGATACCAGACTGACCTAAGTGTTTATAATTATGTTGGCAAAATAAGCTAAATCGAATAAATGTGATTTGAATATCATTCAATGTTACTGCATCCCTTTAAATAAACAAACAGAACCCATTATCGAACTGCAAATGAAGAGGGTCATTAGAGTGCAAGTGAGTTGTAATGGCATATATAATTCAATACAAATTTAATAGGATACAAGCATGTTTTGATTAACAGCCAAGTAAGTCACCAAGGTCCTGATATTTGTGACAAAAACAAAGATGTGTTAATCACTCAAAAGTACAATTTCGTTCCCTCACAATTTGAAGTTTACAAATGGTGTTCCAGTATTATGATGCAAATATTGCTGTAGGCGGTTAGAATTCAGCATACAAGTAACCACTCTTAAAACTGTCTGGCAAGTCCTATTTGAGAATTGCAGTCAAGTGATTTTGGCAAGAGGCAATTCTCTTTGCTTGAATGTGTAATACGTCTCATTTAAAAAGATAATTTCCTGTTTTTACCAGTGCAACTTTTTATGGATACCGGTATAAACTCTTTCTGCAGCCTTGATGCAACATGATATCAATATAAATATAATTTAGGTTTTGTTGGTCCAAAAGAGTTGGTGTTTGATAAAAAGAATTATGTTGTACTTGTAAGATCAAAATTAACATACATGTAAATACTTGTTTCCACATTTATTTTTGAATAAATGTAAATTAAAGAAAAGTACATTCCTCTCCAATGTAATTCATACGTCTCGGTGTAATATGTACATTCAGATTACAAAAAAATATTCTCATAAATTCGTTGCAAAATGAGAAATGGTAGGTCACAGGCATAAAGTACATTGGTTTAGACAAGTTAAATAATTCAAATTACTCACTTTAGGTAATTGTAAATTTGTACAGTGTAATTGATAAGTTATTATACCAGCACAAGAAAAAAAAAAAAAAAAAAGAAAAAGAGAGAAAAAACAATTAAAATCTTGTTCAGTCCGAAGATTACCCTCTGTACAATTACCCCCGGACAACAACCCCCTGCCAAAACTCTACCCTCTAACTCTAAACCTAACCCGATTTCTGGGGGTAATTGTCCAGGGGGTATTTGTCCTGATATGGGTTACCATATTAAATGTGTATTTTATTAAAGAACAAAATTAGGTAAACTTATTAAAAATAAGTTGCAGGGGGTGCAAGGTGAAAGTTTGCATGCATTAGCCTCATGATTTTACATACATGTACATTTTCTCCTGTTAATAACAAGATGCCCAAGAACAAGCCTGTTTATACCTTGATATATTATACTGAACATTTAGGCATAGACATTGAAGTACATGATTAAAATTTGGAGCTTAAAGCCAGTACGAACTAGCAGCCTTGTATATCACCACCTCAAATCCTCAACTACTCGATTCTGCCCTGATTCCTTACCCATAATGCTACATCCTGAATAGTGTAGTCTTATAATTCAGGCCCATTTGAATGAAAACACACCTTTTCATTGCTAAATTCACACCATGATAATTATGTTGCAAGGTATCAAAACACATACTTTTTTCCTCAAAACATTTTAGTTTCCCAATACTAATTAAAATGTAGGTTAATTTATATACTGTTTGTTAATAGTTATCTCTAAAAGGTATATTTTAAGACTAGCTATTTATAACACACAGTCAATGACAGTGTTGCTCAGTTCGCTCTCGCTTTAAGACTAGCCGTTTTGTAATGAGATCTCATTGCAACTGTGCTTGTCGTAAAGGGTGTAGACTGTATCATGTTAGAAAGAGGGAGATAGCAGGTTGAGACAGGATTAACAAGAAACATCTTGTCAAATACAGAACTAGAAAAGCGTGATCTTCTGTACAACAAATTTCATAGTAGACATAACAGTTCCATTCTACAGAAAGCATCATTTTCAAAGTTCTTGGGGAAAGACATATCTGACAAATCAATTTAGTTCAGTTCAGTTCGACATCTGGTTTCTTGCAGCGCAAATATACATTACAATCCCTAACAAATTTGTGAAGATTAAAACAATCCTTCAAATGGTCAAACTTTCAATAGTACGATTTTTCTCTATTGATTTCAGAGCTAATTTTGTACACTGAGAAGTGAACAAATGTACAAAGCCAATTACTGACTAAACAAAATAATTTAAATTGTATTTTGAGGCATGGGTGGTCGATAGCAACAGGCTCTACAATTTCAAATTACCTTTACCGAGATCGTTTTGTTCAACTGAACTACACAGTCCAATGACTCCTATTATAACAAACATGCATACAGTCCACTCCTGTTATAATGAGCTGCTTATGACCAAGCATATGGGCAATACCACGTTACTCACGTTACACAAAAAATGTAACGTGAGTAACGAAAGTTTTTCATCATTATTTTCTGAACAGATGTATGTAGGAAAATTCTATTAATGTTGCAAGATAGACCAAAGACTTGGGCATCTAGTGTACAACAGAAAGGCTGTCAAACCTTTCAAAACAAAAACTATGACACTTACAACATGCAAAGGCACCTAAAAAGTGTAACGTGAGTAACGTGGAATTGCCCATATACGCTATTTTGTATTTGGAGAAACTTTTCTGAAGTATAACTTTTCTTTTTTTCATTAGGATAGGCACTTAATTAATATCTAATTTCAAAACCAGTTGTGCATAAACTTGCCTGGCATAGCAATCTGCAAGAATAAAACTCTAATATAAAGGAACCATCGCATGGACCATTTGACAAGAATAGGAGGCTGTGTTTATGAACAATTGGGAAAAGCTTCTACTGCATTGTCTGCTTTAAAATAATTGGCTATCCTTTGGCCTGCTGTAAATATACTTAACACTTTATTTATAAGAATTTGCCTCATTGAAATAAGATCTCGTAACTGTATTAGAATGGAAGTGGACTGCACAAGTTTTCAGTTTTCTTGGTCCCAATTCAAACATAATAATTCCAGTTCAGTTTGAAAGGAAATTCACTGTATAGGCTGAAAATGCATTATTTTCACATTCCTACATGCACAATAAATTTTTGTATAAAAGTATAAAGCACAAATGTAATGCTCGAGCAAACTATCTAAATTTGCAAGGCAAAAATCTCAAAATGGTATTTTCACACTTCACAAATTAATTCTCAGAACAACTTTTTTTCTTTCTTGATTACCTATATAAAAATATTATTTACAGTATCTAAATTTAATTCCAATTATTATTTTGCAAAAATAAGATAATATGCAGCACAATAACATTATTGTTAGATATAAAAAGGCAATGACATGACCAGATTATTACAAGTCCAAGCAAAACATTAAAAAAAAAAAACCCTTCATGATTGGGAATGAAAAAAACCTTATTTGTAACAGGTACCACAATGCAAAGAACTTTGTAGTCATACGTGTAGATATACCCCCAAATTGGAAAGGAACTTCAAATGAATACAATACATATGTCTACTACCCATTTTGCTTCATAGAACATTATAATTGGATTTGAACAAGCATTTTATGGGATTCAGAGATAAAAATGATACATTGTCAATGAAATATCAAGCTTTTCTACATCAACATCTAGAGTACACAATAAAATGCTTTGAAATGTAGGACCTGTGCTGCGTTTAACCAGATCTTTACGAACGACTGGTGATCAGTTCTTGCGATAACTTATAAAAGCATGTGATTAGTATAGCAAACAAGAACATGTTCTAGTCGTTCGTTAAGTCTTTCGTAACTTTAAGAAAGACTTTGTGAAACACCACCCATATATACGTTAAATATTAACCTCGACTCTTATCCCACAGTCAGATTAATTCACATAATCCTGTCCTCATTAAAACTTCATGAGAACTTTGAGTTGATTCTGATCATATTCATGCGTAGCTCATGTTCTTCTCTCTTCCACTTATGTTCCTCAAGCATCCAAGTATGTTCCTCTCTCATCATTTGAACTCGTAGATCGTGCTCTCGCTGTAAAAGACGCTTCTTCATCGAGCCAACGCTCTCCTTCCTCCTCTTGATCCTTGCTCTACGAGAACTGCTCGCATCTGGTTGTTCATGTATGCCGTCTTGCATCTCGTAAGAGTGGTCTGTAGGTAGCTCTGTGGTCGAGCAGCTCGAATCCTGAGGAAGGATATTGTTCTGAGAGGAGAACTGAGAACTAGTTTGGATAAGATAGCCTGAAGAATTGTGCTGATGGTTCTGCTCTACTGATTGTGAGGACATGTAACCAGATGATGTGTTCGTCCCCATCCTCCTGGAGATCTCGCCCGTCCCCCCTGCAATCAATGAATGGTCCGCATGGCTCATTGAAAGCTCTTCTATGGATTGTGGAGTTGTTGCCTTGGCTGGTTGTACCTTTTCTAGATGGTTTATAACTGCTGATCAAAAAAAAAAAGAAGGAAAGTAGAAAAAATACAGTGACAATTAAACAAGAAAATGCCACGAAGCAAAAGATATAGAAAGGAAAGTCATTAAAGAAGAAAATGATTATTGAATCAAGTGACATTTGGTAACACTTAATGCTAAACTTACCATACCGATACATCACTAAGTCTAAATACTGACTGTGTTCAACTATAAACCATAACACATTGCAACTCCACCCTGCATTTTTGCTGGCAATCAGACATGCTCGGGCCACATTTGGTTTAGGCTTTATGTCATCAAAAGCAAAGTTTTTTAAAAAAGTTTTGGTGTAAGATTTTGGATGGGAATGGTTATATTGGGTCCAGTATTGGAACTGATTGCAGACCCTCTTTTATCAGTGCGTTTGTTGTACCATCCTTTGGTTGATGAAACCCAGAACAAATATTTCACGATCATTTAGGACAGGTGTTCTAAGTGCAATTTTTAATTTATTTGTAAAATACAGTGAATAGACATGCATATGTGTTATGGGGTAATCTATTCTAACTCATCACCCCACAACAATAGATAATATGTGCATAGACATAGTGGTATATGCATGTCACTGTCAAAAACACTTTTGCACTTTAAATGCTTCATTATGACCTGTCCATATATCCCTAAAAAAGTATTGTTTATAAGGGCAGTGTTTGATTTATGACCACAGACAATTCAATTTTATGTGATTACCTGAATTCGAGAGTCGATCTCCATATCTCTGTACTGGTGAGCTTTCAATCGCTGATTGCTGCATCTCCATTGTTGTTGTTGATGACCGTTGCTCTGCCATATACAGTTCTTCTAGTTCTGAGCTACTCTCCTCTTTGATTTCTATGATGCAACTGTCTCCAGGATCTGCCAAAGTGTCGGCTGTTGCAGGCTTGTTGGAAACTGCTGATGGTGGTGGAGTCGTGTTGGAAATCCAGCCAGAGGAACTGTGGACAGAATTCGGTGCAGGGGGAAAGCTGGGAGGCTGTGAATGATGAGCAGAGATGGGCTGCAACTGCTGCATATTGGGTGATGGGAGTGTCTGAATTGGAACCATGGATTGTGCTGATGATGCTTGCATCTGTAACGTCGGACCTGGTTGTACTAGATGGTGAGGTAATGGTGGCTGTGAAGGTTGTGTCTGAAGAGTCGAGACAGGTGGGGATAACTGGGGAGAAGTCATAGGTGCTTGAGAAGCGGAAATTGTTTGAACTGGGTGTGGGACCGTTGGTCTGTTGTTTTGTTGGATGGTTGTGTGAGGGGTTGGCATATCATGAGGTACTGCATTGATAAGAACTGGTGTTGGTTGAGTTGGGAAAGAAGAAGATGGTACACCAGGAGGCTTGGGCAAGAGAAATCTGTGTTTGGATACTTGAGGCTTCATAGTCTGTTTAATCATCTGTTTATTTTTACCCACGATACCTGAAGATTGCATGCTGCTAGTGGGTGATGTCATGTGTTGCTGCGTAACATTATTCCCATGGACATTTGTTACAGGATGACGAACACCTCCAAGGACTACAGTTCCTTGTAAATGTGGTTGTTCAGGAATATCACTATGCCTCATTCCAGCATAATCCAGCATTTGACCCTTGAGGAACTCATCTACCTCCCTGCTCCTATTGGTCATGTTCACCAAACAATTCTTGATCTCCCTTGCTGTGCGCTGTGTCTTGATGCCCATTGTTCTATTGAATTCCCACATCATGGCTGTCCAAGCTTTCCTCTTTAGCGCTTGTGTCTGCCCGTCTTTTTGTTTGGAGAAGACGACTGGTCGCTGCTTTCCCAGATCCAGAATCACATTCTTTTCAAAAGGTGTGAAATTAATTTTGCGAAAGGACTGCTGTGCAGTACCTGCTCCAGCCTTCTTCTGGAGGGTCTTACGCATGATGTTCTGGAGGCAGGACTTCAACTGAGCCACAGACCTGGTTAAGGTAGCAGCTTCATTGAATTTTTTTGCAATGACATCCCAGGTTCCACGTCTTATCCTCTTAACGGCTCCAGGGTGGAGCAAATCTGGAGCCTCCTGTCTGACAAGATCCAGCAAAAGCTTTCTCTCCGTCTGTGACATGCCAACCAAGGCAAACGGTCTTGTGTCCGAACTACTCATATTTGGGCATCCCTTTCAAAGTCAAACTATGAAACCTGCATCAGACGGGGTAAAAAAAGGAAAGAAAATGAAAAATAATTGTAACTGACTGAAACTATCTACAACAATTGATACTGTGAGTATTGAGGGGAAATTTGTTGGGCCTCTACATATCTAACCATCTCATTATTCTCAAGACTATTTATTTGACTGACATATGATTATTTTTGAGGCCCCTTTATTGCCAACTCCTTCTCCGTGCTATCTCCTTGATATATTATTAGATTTGTTTTTGCCAACCTAGAGACACCATGTATTTGTAGGCAATCTTCCAAGTAAAAATAATTGCGGAAAAAGGGCAGAATTTCACCTTGATTTGCAGCTGTTCATAGACATTTAATAGGCATCTAAATCTAATTGTAATTGTGTGTTTTATCTAGGCCTAGATCTAGATCTACTAAAGAGAAAAATATGAGAATTTAAATAGTGAGAGACTATGTGAGGTATTTAACACTTTTTAAGAAAGGAGAGTTACATAAAAAGTCACAGTCCAAGGTTATACACCAAACCGGCAGCGGGCGGGCCGGGCAAAGGCAAATTTTCTAACGTAACGGTAATAGGAAAAGGTCTGTTGCCTTTTTTTTTGGGGGGGGGGGGGTTGTCCGCAGTTAATCAAGCCATCAATCATCATGCACAATTGCACATCATGCCAGTTGTTGGTGTACTTGCTTTTAAATAAGAACAGTAAAGAAATGTCACCACAGTGCACAGGCACAGGTACTTCTCATGTTTCACTCATTCATTCATTCATCTTCTCTCGCGTTCTCGTACCATACGAACGTCTGTGCTCTTTTACGCCGAAGCTGGGGCAGGCAAGCCCTCCAAAATCCGATAAGGAAAATTGCGCTTGTCCTTGGATGCGGATCAAAATGGTGCAAGATATCATAATTGAACGCTAAAATTGCATTAATTAAAGAACTCAAAAAGTTCTTTAGAAATAAAGTTTAAGTCATGTATACTCACATCGATAAAAAAGGCTCATAAAGTAATGAATTTTGATATAGAGGTCTATTTAGAGATGATCGGTCTCTGGTCCAGACGTAGATGATATATGCGCCATGCGCTAGCATGAATAAAAGGATATGTATGAGAGATATATCACGATACAGTATACTTTTGTAGAATGCTCGTTGGAGCTCGTTGAGAAAAGGTGTATTTTTTTTTCTATTTTATACACCTTGATCTTTTTCAAGTTCAATAATTTCACATTTGAGTGAATTGATAAAAAATTATCAAAAATCTCCAGAACTGAATAACGGGAATAGCGGTATGGGCATACGGTAACATATACCGTTGATGGTACCGGTATATTACTCTCTAGAAATGTAAATACTGTGTAAGTTATTATGCTACTCCCAGCGAGTAAAAAAATCATCCGACGGATGGATAGCCAATAAACGCAACAACCAACCAACCAACCAAGGGGGGGGGGGGGGGGGGGGGGGGAGGGGGGAAGGAAAGATGGGAGGGAGAAATAGCGGGAGTTGGTGTGCAATTTGGTGCAACCCACAGCCACGCTATTTCTTCCCCTCTTTTTCATCAACCCCTTTCCCATATCTTCTTTTCATTTTCTCTTTCTCTCTCTCTTCCCCTTATCTCCGTTTCTCACCTCTCATTCCAATGGGTTAATTCTGAAGATTTCTTTAATTCTTTCTTTTGTAATTTTTAAAATCAGGTGACCAATATTGTGATTATAAAATTGTGTAAACATATTAATATAAGAAGTGTATATTATAGGTTATAATAGGGAGTCCACTAAAATTTAAGTCTTTTTAAGTTGTTTTCGCTAGGCTCATTGGATAAGAGCATGTTAAAAGAAACATTTGGTTTTTGAATTATCACAATTGGATGTTCATTTCTAAGATATGCACCAAGAGTGTCTCAGATATGAGCTGCTAGAACACTTTTACAAGTTTCAGACAAAGCCAGAAAATGCAATAAAAGCTCAAGTTTATGGTCCTTTTTTCTTTGATATATTAAACCAAATCATACAAACATTTTCTATGTGTGTACACATTGAAATGAGGATTATAGTAACACATTGAAGCATATGAGAGATGCTATACAAAAAGTTATGGCATACAAAACGATGTTGACATCTATGTTACCGTATGTGATCCAATATGACCACCGACTAAAATACTCCATAGGGATGTTTCAATAGGAACACCCTAGAACAAACAGGCTATTTTCATGG
Source organism: Paracentrotus lividus (assembly GCA_940671915.1). NCBI lineage: Eukaryota > Metazoa > Echinodermata > Echinoidea > Camarodonta > Echinidae > Paracentrotus > Paracentrotus lividus. The sequence continues at coordinate 13,586,133 of CALNVZ010003435.1, read as the reverse complement.
TGGTGTGGCTCAGAGCTGAGTGTTCAAAGAGGTGTAGAGATAATTAATATAAAACTTAATTGCCAGTGTAACATTTTTTGTATTTCACTCCAATAATTTGTTATAAAATAGTTAAGTATATAGAAGCCCACTTCCCACAGCTGAACTATTCCAATCATGAAAATTACAGTCAAAACACACTCACAGCGAAGCATCACTTTGAACATGCTGTAGTTTTCTTTATATCAATTTTTTTCACAGCAGAATTGACACTCTGCTGAGGTATTTTCTAAAGAAAGAAAATGACCATTTAAAAGATAAAAATGATTCTATTTGAGCACTGCCAAAAGACAATTTTCGAAAGCTGTTTTTTATGAAAAAAAATTGCTATTTCTCTGCCTGTGTATTATTGAGTAGGCAGAACTATAGTGCATGGGTTATTGTTTGCATTGTAAATGCATGGGTACTACATCAATACAATGAAGTGGAAACTGTTCTAGTGGCTTTTTGCTTTTGTTGGGCCATCCCTATTAAATGTCAAACCAACTGAATCAATGTGATATGTGATATCGTCTTGTCGAAATGAGAGAGAAAGTCGCAGATCAAAGATCGAGTAAATCGACAAACTAATAAAAAAGTCAAATTTGAGGAAATTTTTTTTGTTGATTTTCTGGTTCTACTATGCTTCATCTTTGCTCAGTTAAAAACATGAGTGAAAATAGAACTAGGAGAAAGTGGTAAAAAAGCAGTTTTTCGGCGAGTGTTTTTCTTTAGTGTCATAATTTTTTTTTCGGACATACAAGCGAACGTCCACGCTCAATTCCCCTCTCCGTTTAGCTCCGCCTTAGAACGCATGGCTTTGTCATGTATGTGTGATTTCAAACTGGATTTTTGTTTCGTTTTTGTGAAGCGAATAGCGAACTAAACTCTCTTAGCTGCACTCAGAAATTTTGCGTGCGATGCACTAACCTGCTATAATAAAGCTGTTTCATCGGGATAGCGCGTAGCACGCAAAACGAATGTCAAATCAACAATGTCGGGTGGCGAGAGGGGGGTGGGGGTTATTGGGGAAAAGCTACTTATTGCTTGACTTAGCTATACTGGAATCCAAATGAATGTTAATATTCAGCATTTTTTTATAGGCCGATATTTGTCCTATGGAAATTAAAACCTCCCTATATTACAAATTTGGTTCCATCAGGGAAACATAGAGCATACAAAAGAGGTACGTGAATATACTTCTGATACAAGTATTAGTTAAAGTCTCTCGGGCAGTTTATTTTTACAAAGTAATCGGTTTAAGAAAGTTAGCGTTTTACTAAACACGAATAACAAAACATTTACATCATAAATAAATTCCATTTCTAAAAATTATTAATATCTCTCTTATTACTGGTAACAGTTTGATCAAACTAAAAGACGAGATCGAGCAAATCATTTACGTTTTTATTCATTGTCTTAAGCTAACACTATAGCCACTCAAAAACGTGATCAGAGAATTCTAAATACATTGTGAGGGCAATATTCTTAAAACATTTTTGGAGGCTTAATCTCTATCATATACTTATTCATAAGAATATAAACAAAAGCATAACCCTGTACAAGAATAATTTGCTCTATAGACCATTATTTGTTCGAAATTTCCAACAGATTCAGATCAAAATGACTCGCTTTATAATGAGTAAGAGTATACGCGATTGACATTCAAAGAACGCACGCAAACATCGGAATAAAACCCCAAAAAGGTTTTAAAATAGTTTTGTTACTAACTAATTAGCGCAGGATTGTAAACGTCTTTCTTTAAGACGACTTTTTCTAAACAATTAAAGAACATGACGTTTTTATTTATTTGACAAGATATAAAACAACTAACCAAATAGTTTCTTTTTTTTGAGGAAGATGAATGTTATTTAACAACATCGCTTGCTGCGTTTGCCTCGATCATGCGTGAGGACGAGTATTGTTCTCTGTAATACCTGAATGCAGCCTCTCCTCATTGGTCAATCGTTTCACCTTTGTAACAAGTGGTTGCTAGGGCATTTCGGTGAGTAGAGCGGTGAACAAAATGGTCTTATTTTTTCTGGCTCGGAGTCAACGGAGTCAATACTTCGAAGATGTTTTCTCTTGATTTTTGTATATTTCCTAAGAGCACAATTCTCTCTCGCGTTCAGAGGCTAATATCTCCACTTCTATTTACTCTTTACAGTCGGGTTATATATCAAATTCAAGGCAATGAATCAGAGATCAATGATATCAAATAAAATGGATTTCAAAAATCGCGATTAGTCTCTCCTTTCGACGTGACGCATCACATATATTTCTGTCTCCTTTCCTATAAGACCATAATTACTATTAAAAACGAAGCTGCTTTAAAATTCTATATAGTATCGAAATAATTAGCATAATCGACCTATTAAAGCAGGGTATAGACGTACCTATAGAGACCTAGCAATCTGGATTTCGCATCTCTGACTGTCATCAGCTTTTTCATTATGTATTATGCTTATGAGGTATGATTATTTGGAGTACTCGGACGTTTATTTCCTATTTCGTCATTAATTTGAGATTGATTAAATTGATCATCGATGATGGAAATTTGGTCTGAAGCACATAGTGATGTTGTTTATACTGGGATATGCCTTCGGGGGGAGGAGGGGGGGGGGAGATCACAAATGAAAGGTCTAGTTAGTATAAAGTGCATTGGGTTGGTTATTATGGAGTATATTGGCCTACTTATGGATTATTCTAATTTTTCAACTTTATTTTATCGTCAAAATAAAAATTCAATTTACTGAAAATTTTTTGCCTTCTAATTCCTCTGTTCTATTAATTCGTCTCGTGTCTCATCTCTTTCATCTTTCTCTCTCTCTCTCTCTCTCTCTCTGACTTTAAAAAAAAATCGTTTGTTTTCACTCCTTTCGATACAGAAGAGCTCAGAAGTACCAGGTAAGTTTTATTTGGTGTCGATTTTTTTAAAGAACAATAACACCAGCAGGCAAAAAGCAGAAACTCTTCATGTATTATATGCGAAAGTAGAATTATATGTTAACCGTCAACTGAAGGAAATGAAAGCTTATCCCGAAACACAATCAGGTCGGCACCATTCTTCGGATACCTAGAAGGGAATGACGTCATAGTGCTATTTTCTGCAATCCACTGGAACTACTTCTGCCAGGAATGCGGAATACATTATGCGAATGAGATTGGGTCATAAACTTGTCTTGGTATGAAATGGGCACTGTCATGAACCTGAGCATATAGGATTGTATGAAAGGCATATCTTCATGATCATTTCTCTTTCTTGCTCTCTCTCTCTCCCCCATCTCCACCTCACTCTCTCAAACCCCTTGGAATCCTTTTTAAGAAAATCATTTTCTGTTGCGGTGCATGTATTATGGCTAAATTTATATCTATATTTAATTATCGTAAATCAACAATAAATTACTTTCAGAAAGCATTAGTTTTCCCCATATATCGCCCCAAATCCATTTGTTATACTAGCTCTATAATTCCATGGAACCAAAATGCTCCGAAAAAATGTAAATGGCAGAAGTTTGTATGAATATCCACTGAGCACAGATACTTTACTTCCCAATTTCAACAAGAGGGCGCTATACCATTCTCTGGAATAGTCTAGTTCGCATCTGAATCACTAAGTCAAATTTATTCCTCAAATTATCCACCATCTCTTCATCTTTTCTTTTTATCCTGCATGGGATTCCCTTTCTCACACACCAACTCACATGACTGTCAACTCTTTGATGGGATTGATAATGGAATCAATTTGTTTGGTGTGAATTACAAATCGAAAAAAAAACAAACGAAAAACAACAAAATCATTCCAAGGAGTCAAAAGGAACTCTCTGTGTGACTTAAACGTCGACGATTTCTGTTTTCTTCAATTATTTATTGCCAAAGACTTCATTCAGATAGGCGTAAAGAGACAGGTATCGACCATTTTAATATATAAATCAATATAAGAATAACAAAATCTATATTATTTCAGATTTAATCAGCGTTACATATAATGTGCGACAACCTCATTCATCGACATAGTGTAACGCATCGTGTAATATAAGTAAATTGTCCATAACCGGCCGCATGCAGGCATAAAGGGCTCTAGATATTATAATGCTTTTTGTACTTGTTAACATTTTGAATAAAAGAATTTGTTATGTATATCAACATTCATTCCTTTCTCATTAAAATTGCAAAGTAACTTCCGACAACCAAAGTTTTATATTTAATACAATGGATAACATCTTTTCAATAATTTAATAAATAGTTTGATTAGTCAGTTTAAGATAATTTTTTTTTAATTGCCATAATTAGGTAGAATACAGTTTGTCTACCAGTCACAACAGCAAAATACATATTTGTACCATGCTATTATAATTAGATTTCAAAAAGTGCGGAGGGAATACAAGTTGCAACTCTCCTTATAACAAACTCCGCTTGATCAATTAGTAACTTAAAAATAAAACATCACAGAGAAGCGGCTCGAATTCCCGATGGAATTCCATTTTCCTTGATCATTTTTCATATTTCTGGTCATTTTCACTCTTTGTTCAAATATAATATCAAATCAGATAAGGAAAATTTGATTATATTGAGTTGTTTATATCAGCGGTCTCTCTCTCTACATAATATGGAACCACTGTAATCATTTTATTGCATCGGAATACACACAAAATGAAGTAATAAATTCCAGAAGATAACACATTTTCATGAAAAGGAGGAGCAAAAAATAAGAAGAAAAAAAAGGTGCCTTGAATCAACGCATTTGGCTGGTAGATTACATGAGGATGAGGGCACGGTTTGCATATTTTAAGATTCATCTTATGGACGTTGCATGAGTTGTTGATTATTAGATGCATCATAATTTCATTTAATTGAATATAATATTAACAGTGCGTTCCAGAGAAAGCCGAAATTCTTTTCTTTTCTCCGTGAAAGCAAGCAAATATTAATGCAATATTAAGTGCAGCATTTTAAATTTCAACCTTTTTTCTATCATTTGGCATCTGATGCATTACGAAAGAGACATGCGTAGATGAGCAAGAAGTGTTTGAAAATTATTTATAAAAAATAAACTGCACAGAATAGTAGGTGGGATTTAGTAGGATTTACCCCCCAAAAAAGGATGTTCCAATAGTTTTTTTTTTTCATTGTTCTTAGGTTGTTAGGTTTCTTTCATTAAATTTCTAAATGATAGTGAATAGAAACAGTAGTTCCCCTGGTGAGGACATCCAGTGCGGTACCCATTGTTTTAATATGTGCACATTGATTTTGAAGTTCAAATTTCTAATTCTTCTTGCTTTTCTCTACGTGGCTCTTTTGTATTTTTTAGATGTCGAAATCAAAGAAAAATAAACTTTGATATGATGAACATAATATTTCATCAATCAATTGCTTTCATTGGGAAAATGACTAACCATTCGAGTTCAGCTGCCTTTTCTGAGACGCATTGTTAAATAAATCAAAGTGCACTTTCGTCATAGATGAGACGTGTATGTGTATCTTTGACTTTTCTCATCCCAGAACTTGACACTAGTATACCCGTGAACGGTAACAGCAGAATCGGGTAAATCAGCTTCGACTGCATCAGGACTGTCCAATGTTGTGCCTTCGCTAGCCCTTCGGGACCGCGATGAACCCGTATAAGATCGAGTGCCGTCGGGTAGTGTCTCAAATTTCTTCAAGATGCTGACAAGTTTCTTTGGTGCTGCAGCCTGTGGCTCTTCGGCTACTTTCTGTATCGTAAAACGACTAGGAGTTTTGTTCATCGACTTTCCAGTTCCGTCGACATTATCTGATTTTGTATAGAAATCAGGATCCGTAATTCCCACTGAATCACTTTTAAGGCGGTTATCTTTTGAATTATTTGGTTTATCACGAAGAAGGTCTTCGTTTACTGGTTGTACATTGAAGCGGCTCGACAATTGTCTTGCTACAGAAGATGCTGTTCTTCCAGCTCCTGCAGAACTCCTTCGACGAGATGGCACTCGAAGGTATTTATGTGCTGGTATATTGGGAACATCACTAGCTCTCCTTACCTGTGACACTCCTTCCTTCTTTTGTTCATTCTCGTCAACAGACGTGACACTGAATCTTGATGTGGTAGGCGTCGATACTGACCTATGATCTACGGGACGTGACTGTTCGTCTTCAGGGACTTGTGATACGCTGAACCTTGATTTGGGAGTTGTGGTTTTCGAGCGAACGGATGGATCAGCCCGTTCTGATTTAGATGACAAATTCTCCGCGGGAACGGTCGTAACTTGGAACCGGGAGACACTCTCACTCCGATTTCGATCAGACGTAGAAGTCCCCTCCATTAACAATTTTTCCTCCGGAACATTCGTCACTTGGAATCGGGAGACGCTGCCGCTCCGATTTCGATTAGTTGTAGAAGAATCATCTGATTTACAAAGTAACATTTCCTCAGGGATCGCCTTCACTTGGAAGCGAGAAATACTTTCACTCCGATATCGCTCAGATGAGGAAGATCCCTCTGATTTAGATGGCGATTTTTCTTCCGGGACCGCTGTAACGTTGAACCTGGAAGACATTCCGCTCCTACTTCGATCAATCGTATAAATTCCTTCTGATGTGGATTGACATTGCTCCTCGGGAATGGATGAAACACTACCCTTGGATAAACGTTTCTGGTATAAACCCCTTGATGTATTCCGAGGCACAACTTCGGAGAGTGCATTCTCGGGATCGTATAAGACTGTTTTTGTGTTTTCATCCCCGTCCTCACTCACCACAACGCTTGGAATGCTATCAAAAGATACTCTATGAGGGCTCTCCGGGAAGAAGACAGGATCATTGTCATAGCTTGTAGCAGAATGATTATTATTCTCCCTGTCTATAAGATTGATTAATTCACTGGTGCTGTGTATTCTCTCGTAGTTGTGATTTATCGACCGTTGGGCAGAGATTGAAGGATCAGCTCGACGGATCCCATTGCCTGAACTGTTCTCCTGAATCTTCCTGAGCTCGAGCTTGAGCTGCCGGGCCAGCTCCCCACCGGTGATGGTGTTGAGGGTTGCATCCCATGGCTGGCTCACTCTTCTATCATACATCGCACTACCCATGAGCGCTTGACGGAGTTCTGCTTCCAATCCTCCTTCGACCGGCTCTTTATCTTCTTCCTGATTACGTCGTCTCATTATTTTCTTGACACCGCGTCTGACCTGCCTGCAGGAGTCTCGGGTGCAGACGGTAGCGAAGTAGATGGCAAAGATAGCGGTGAAACCAAGAGCTAGCCCAATGTAGACGGCCTCTTTTTTCTCTACCACCTTGTCGCCTAGGTAGTAGGGGAGGTCATCTAGTTGTGAAGAGGTAAGAAAACAATAGAAATGAAAGAATGTATTAATATTCAACACAAGATTTGGCTAGGATCGCATTCCCAGGGTATTTTTTTACTCAATTTTACTCTACTAGCTCTTTTTGATTGGACAAGTAGTTTCAGCAGTTCTTTGTTTTTGGCTCCATGATAATATTAATAAGAATTAAGCAAAATATACATTCCATCTAAGCTATTTCGTGCCCTCTTTGGTATTGTTTTTAACATGACCTTTAAAGGATAACAACATGTGTTCACTACTCAAAACCATACCATACGGAATAAAACTAACAATATGAAGAAAAGAAAATCAAGAGGATTCATGGCTCAGTGGTATTGCAGGTGTCTTGTAACATGGATGTTAATAAGTTATTTATTGAAATTCTCATTACAATCTCGCCGCGGTCAAGATCCTATCAGCCATAGGTTCCCCTTGTTGCTTACCCGCAAGGATATCATATTATGCTTTACAAGCAGTCAGTTAAGTCAAGCATCAATGATAATATAAACCTAACTAGTTACCTTCGCACCCATCAATCTCATCTGAGTTGTCACCACAATGATTCACTGAATCGCATCTGAGAACAGACGGGATGCAACGCCCGTTTCGGCACTCAAACTCTTCATAATTCAGACACATTGAAATACCTGGAAAGAGCAAAAATATCAATTTAAAGAAAGATGATGAAAATGACAACGATGATGATGTTAATAAAGATAATAATAATCTTATAGTACAGTGCCGATGTCCGCATCTATTGGCCGTCTTCAGTGTTCACGGAGCTTAATCTAAAGGAACTTCTCACAAAGGTTCATAGCAACTACTTCACTCGAAAAAAAATTACTTTTCCATTATTCTCGTCGAGAGACACTATTCTTTTTCAAAACGGTGTCCAATAATACAATCTTATATGTCTTCATATCTTTCATTATTTTGTTAAAGAGCTTATTCATGGGATAAAACATCTATAAATAATATAGTTTGGGGTAATATGGGCAGATCCAGTGGGCGCAATAGGCGTTAAAATCGGCATAGTTTTGGCTGCGCCACCCTAATTTCAAATCCTGGATCCGCCGCTGCTTATCTAATTCAAAATGACATGGAGGGATATAAAGAGGGTTGAAATACCCAGAAGAACAGCTGCTCTATTTTATGGGTGTTTTGATATTAATTTTGTTTCGGCAGTTGCTCTGGCTTTAAAGATGTAGGGTTAAGATCAGGGTTGCAATAGGGTTTATAATGCTAGTTTTAGGGTCAAGCTTAGGTACAGCTTCGAGTCTAAATAGAAATTCTATTAGCGTTAAGGAGTTACCACGGAGCAATATCGCTGGAGTATTATGATACATGAAAATGTCAGAGCTTCAAACAAAGCTCCTCGTTTACCTGCTGGCAGCACACTTGTGAAGATACCGGACCAGCCACGCCCATACCCAACTCCATTAGTGACCAGTTGGATGCGGAGTGAGGAACCTTTTGATATCAGCTCCATGGGCGTGGTCGTACCACATATCCGTTGTGTGTCGACATCATGACCGCTGTCGTCCTTTGCTTTAATGTCACTGACCACCAAGTAGTCATCGTTGCAGTCATCATCCGATCTCAGCTCACTGTCATGAAGCTGAAAGCCAAGTGATAATAATCAAGAAAGATTATCAAAGATTTGAGGTATTTTACCGTTCTCCTGCAACAACATATGTATGTAATCAATATGAGGTTTGTGAGGTCAACCGAAGTTAGGCAAAACGGGCAAAATGATAAACCTTACATCACAATGAATTGGATTGCTATATGACATTCTGAAGCTTTTGTAATTTTTTTAATTTCACATAATTGTTAGGGTTAAGCAATGAGAGTTATAAAGAATTTACTGTCAGGTAAAGATTAAGCCCGTCCATCATAAAGGTTCTTTGTAGATACTTTTACAAATCCTTCCAGTTGGATTTTTAAAATCTACCCACCTGTAAGAGAACCCGACCATTTCCACTCGGTGTTGCTATGGTAACCGTACAGTTGATGTTGGGAGGATAATAGAGACCGCCCTGTGAGAAGATCATGTCACCTGCAGAGTGGATAGTGCGCCCGCATTGGTTGATCATGTACACTGAAAAAGGGAAAGAAAATAAAACACCGAAATTTAATCATGGATTCTACAAGAAGTCTCCACTATTGTCTGTCACACAACAAAGACTGGCACCAAAATTACAATTGACAGAATGAAAGAGCCATTTCACAGACAAGGCAAGATAGTAAAGATTTCGTACATCGGAAAAAAAAAAGAGAAAGAGAATAAAACACCGAAATTTAATCATGGATTCTACAAGAAGTCTCCATTATATACTGTCAGTCACACAAAAAGGACTGGCACCAAAACTACAATTGCGAGAATGAAAAATAAATTTCATAGACACGATAGTCAAGACTTTGTCCATCACTGATCGATGTGAAGTTGTTTTCTGGTACGACTGGGTTAAGTTTTAAGGGTGTTTTCAATTAACCTCTCTGTTGGAGAGCGGGAATGTCTGGTGGGGTAGACGAGAGGGGTGTGTGACTCATGGTAAAACGAAACTTGAAATGGAAGAGACGCTTCTTCTTCAAGACAAACCATTTGAGTCTGCTTGTGTAGATAGATAGATAGATAAATGGTTTATTGATAAAACAAAACATCATTGCGGCAAAGCCGAATTGCGATGCATTTACAAAGAATAAATTGACATAATTTTACATTGATAGTTCAGATAATTTGAATAATTAAAATACACGTAATACATGGTAATAATTTGTAGCTTAAACAGGAATACATAGAATTATTTGATTAACATTTACATAAATAAATTTGATTCCAGCTTTAATATGTTTATATTACGAAGAGTAAGTGTTTAGAGTAAAGAACATGATCGAGTTATAATGTGTGTACAATATTCAAAATTAATTAAATAAATTTAAATATATATTAATATTATTTACAAGGATATTATGATTACATGCAAACTATCAGAATAATCGTAAGTTTAAGAAATTTAAATGTTGTGGTAAAACAGAAATTTTATATATCAGAAATCGACTTAGAATATTCAGTAGGCCTACTATAATAAATCCCACTAGAGGAAGCATTAAAAGTGATAAATTGGGGCATGTTATATTTTTGTTAAATTATAATGAGTTTAAACGTATACAAGAGCTAGCTATAGCCGTTTCATAATCTATCGAAAGTAAAAATAAGTTCAGTGCCCGGTCGGGAACATTTTTTTTAATTGTGCACTCGCATGCTTTGGCAACTTTAAAGAGATTAATCTAGGAAAATATTTCTGGAAAATATTACGCTATCTTTTGGGCAGGAAAACAAGTTAGATGGCACGAAAGCTGCAAGTCAGCATGGGAACCTAAGTCATTTACGTATGCACCCACGATTTTTTTTTTTTTTTACGATTCCCCTGGCCCAGAATGCGCATTTGAGAACACATTAGCTCACATTGAGACAATATCGTTCGACGAAAAATTATGACTCGGTGGACGGCACGTTTGGGGAAATCCCACTTTGGGGCACGGTAATTTCAGTCTTCAATCATAATTTTGCTTCCTAACTTCTGCTCACGTCCCTCTATTCAATTCCCACATCCGTTCTGACTAAATGCCACGTCTTGAGGAAAAATAATGTCATTAACCACAATGCTCCTTCTTAAAAGAACAAATGAAGTATTTGATGAAGAATAGTTATTTTAGATTAACATATAATTGTCTAAAAGGCCCGGTCTCACCGCCAGAACTTTTGGCTAGAGCGTTCCTGGAGCGGTGAAAACAAAAATTACGCGTTCACACCTGTTATCAAAAGTTGGCCCTCCGTTAAGCCAACGCCGTAAACGCTCTGGGCCACCGGTAATGGTCCCTCCTACCGCTCCGAAAGTTTTGAGCTGCACAAATATATTGTGAGCGGTGAAGAGCGGGAATTTTCCGCTCCGGCAAAGTTCACCACCGCTCCAACAACGCCCCAGCTAAAGTTTGGCAACCGCTAGACGCAAGTTTCGTGGACGCTTGGGTCCGCTAGGCCAACGCAGGAAATCTTGAACGTTGAACCACCGCTGCTTCGCCAGCTTTGCCCGGCGGTGATTAAACGTTGCACAAACTTTGGTGGAGCGGTTGTAAGCGTTTTACGAGGCGGACACGGGATTGCTGGAACGGTGTCGGGCGTTGAAGCAGCGGTCCATTGCGGGTGATGAACTTTGGTTTGGCGTTGGTATGGAGGTGTCGGAGCGGGACCAGAATTTTATCAAATCTTAACAGAGCTTCTATCAAAGCGATCCGTTCAGCTCCGTAGTCAAAAGCGGTAGGCCGCTAAACCAACTTTAAACCCCCGCCGAGCCAACGCCCGCATGCGCAGAACGCCACTCTATCAACGCTCGCGTCACCGCTAAACCAACGCTCGCTACCGCTCGCTACCGTTAAACCAACGCTAAAGCAACGTCGGCTTCAGCAGTGCACCGCTAAGGCAACGCCCGTGTTTTCGATTTTTTTCCCCCCCCCCATTTTGTGCGCGGTGCGGTGACGAGCGTTGTCGAAATTCGGCCCCCTCTCCCTACCGTTCAAGGAACGCTCCAACAAAGTTCGGGCGGTGAGACCGGGCCAGCAACAGCATGCGTAACGTATCAGGACAACTATCCCCACACAATTACACAATTAATTACCCCCATAAATAGGGTTAAGGTTAGGAGTAAGAGAGTTAAATTTGGCGGGGGTAATTGTCCAGGGGGTAGTTGTCCTAGAACCCAAGCGTATACACATACATTGATATCATACAGTATAATATACTTAGAAGAAATAACGGTTTACCAAATTAAGGGATTGTTTGAATTAAAACATTTCATGTTTTATATTAATGAAGTCATTTAGTTTTGAAGCAATGGCGTATTCAAGATTTGGACATACATATAAAGGGGGGGGGATGCATACAGAAAATTTGAAAACAAATGTCACAAAAATGCAGAATGAGTGTTCGAATCCATGCCTTTCGAATCTACAGTTAGACCACTGGACTACGACACATTTTCTTTGTTCTACATCGAATGCCGTCGTACTCCCCAATGTGATGTCGTGCAATGTGTGTTTAATCAAGCAACGACGTGAAGGCGAAGGTAAATGCCAGCGATGTTGAGGCTGCATAGATTGAACTCTCAAGAATTTATTAGATGAGGGGGTAAAGAAGGGGGTTGTCTCTTACAAAGTGTTCGATTACGTCAGCATCACATGACTGTGTCATGCAGTCATCTTTACGCAGATGTGGGAGCATCAAACAATGGAAAGAAAGGAAATTGAAATTACTAAGAAAAGTATTTTAATGAGCATACGACGCGGATGAGAATAATAATGAAATAAATCATGAGATTAAAAAAGATGAATTTCCAAAAGCCTTGTTAGTTCAATAAAATAAAATGAAAGAGGAAATGAAAGATGATGAGAGTGAAAGCGAGAAAGAAGATGACCTCGATGTTAAATGCTTTAATCAATTATTTTGATTTTTAATGATAATTATGAAAACGATGTCGATAGCGGTGATAATGATGATGACGAAGGTGATGATGATGCTGTTGATGATTATGGTGATGATGTTGATGATGATGATGATGATGATGATGACGATAATGATGATGATGATGGTGATGGTGATGATGATGATGATGATGATGATGATGCTGTTGATGATGATGATGCTGTTGATGATGATGATGATGATGATGATGATGATGCTGAGGATGATAATGATTTGATCTCGAAATTTACAATGAACTTGAATGATGTTGATCTTGATGACATATCTCCGTAGCACTTACGATGAATATTTCATGTAATAATGAGGCTAACAATAGATTCGAGGAAAATTGTAAATTAGGATGATAAATGAGGATGATAGCGTAAGAGACAAACCAAGAAATTTGGCAAATATAAAACAGGGTATGGCAACAAAAATGTCGAATTAGGGGCGATGAAGAACATTGAATTGGAAAACGAGGAAGAAGCGGAGATGAATGATGTCACGGATCAGAACACACTCATGTAAACAAACGGACATCGTGTCAACTCGTACATGTTTGTAGGTCATGGTCACATTAACAACAGCAGCCACAACAACAACAACTAAAGCAGCATCCCAGTTGCTCTCTCTCGAAGAGCCCATGACATAACGAGCGACCAATTAGTGATACACAGAGCAATTATCTCTTCTGACAGACATGCCGCTGTGATTGGTCAGGTCGTGTAGTCCTGCAGGAACCTTTCCAAATGCTTTCACGAACCTGTCTGGTTAGTGCCAGAAGGTCATATATCAACCCCTTTTGGTATTGGATGAATACAGAAAATGGGAGCAACTTAATGGAGAAAGTAAAGCTCAGTGAAAGGGGATGTAAAACACGACGTCAGTTGCATGTGACTTGCATAACATTACGAAACAATGATTCTTCTTGGATTAATGATTGCGAACATCAAACAATTCACCAAAAAAACAAAATATCTTATCATAATCAAATGTTCCCCCATTGGTTATTGTTAAAAAATATCAGTATGTTATTTTTCCTTGACTAAATTAATTTTGAAAGCACGAGGTGTAGGCCTAGTGGCCTACTACTGAAAATTCAGAGTAGTTCTTCCGATCGAAAAAAAACAACAACTATAGGCCTACATGGTCGACTGAATTTGTAGATGATCCAAGATAATACAAGCGTATGCTTACACACTCATGTCGGTTTCGAGAGTATCAATTATGATTTCATTCCTTTGATATTTTTCCATCTCACTATTTCACGCACTATACGCAATCACAAATATAATTCACTTCATTACATCCTCTCCTCTCTCCTTGCGATGTCTCCTTTTTTTTAAATGTAATTTTCTTTCCCCTCCAGTCTTCCTCTGTCTTCTATTATTTTTCATCCGACTGCACCACGGAGAAATAATAACTCCTTGACTGGATCCATCCGCTATGTTCCCCAATCCATGCTCAATCCAATAAAGAGGTGATGCAGGCATTTTAAATCCTGCTCTAAGCTGGTTAAGTGGTGCGCTACAACGGTAATAAACATTTAATGAATTTATATAGAGGAGTAGGATTGCAAAAAGGTCAATGACAACATTTGAGTGTGAAGAAATCTAACTGAACAAAATTGAATTTTATAAAGAACACCACGAAGGAAAGGGAAATGTATTTGAAATAATTTTGTAAGTATTAAAAAAACAAAAACAAAAAAACAAAAAACAACCCCCCGAAAAATTAAACCCTGTTTCCATCATGAACATGATGAGAAGCAAATTAACTACGATAATAAAATTATTAAAAAAAAAAAATCCCCATTCGTTGCAGGGGCCATGGGCTGCAGCCCTCACTTTTGTGAGAAAAGGACAACAAATGAATAACGAGGCAATGATAATCTAGATATTTCTTGTTTACATGCACAGCACCCCACCGCCCTTCCAAAATCGCTCCACGGACCCTTCTCATTTCTATACATCATGACCATGATGATCATATTGGCACCATTTTGCTCCGTTCCGAATTCCCTTTTCCCTCTTTTGTCAGTCCAGTGGCATATCTGGGCTTTTGCCTAAAGGGGGACGACATCATTTTGAAAGATTTTTATTTTCTTTGTACGAAATCTCTCAGGGCACAAAAGTTAAAGGGTGTTTATTTCCCATATCCTTCCCTCTACCACCCATGGACTCCCTCTTGAAATGCACCGGTGGATAGGGGCCAGGCAAAAACGTACGTGAAAGTCGTGGACTGGCTAGGGAGGGAGGGGGTAAGAGATTATAATATGTAACTTGAAAGATGGTAGAGATATAAAAAGAAAGGGAAGAAAAAAGAAGAGTTGACAGAGAAAGCATATAGGGGAGACGGGGTAATATGGCCCCGGGTAATTATGGCCCTTTGTCTTTGAGAGCTTATAATTCTTTGCTGCATTACACAATGATGATTTAAATTTTTACACATGCCTAGCTAGCTCTTTCCTATCTATCATATGAGAAAAATAAGCCCATTACTTCAAATTTGTTGTGCTTTTATAGGGGAGCCTAAAATGTACAGCAATCACAATTCTGTTCGTTGGAAAGTGACAAGTCTGCTTTTTTTTATTTGGGGGGTGATATCATTAATTAAAATCATTTAAGATGAAATTTTGATGTGAAATCGAAACAATTAGGAACTAAAAAACACAAGGAAAAACTTCCACCTGAATATCTCTTCAATAGTAGAGCTGTAAGGGCGATCAAATGTGAAATTGTCTTTGGGGGTAATTATGGCCCCCATGCATAAACAGGTGTATAGCCGCAGATAAGCGTAGATGGGGACATTAACTTGTATGATTTGTACATAAATATATGTACTGCAATGACTGCAAATTGTTCAACATGAGTGTTGGCTGATATACCATTGATGATTAAATGCATGTTGGTGTTGATAGAGTGTAATTAGGATAGCCCAACAAACATTTTATTATAACATTGTACCACATATTACGCATAATATCTTTGAATTCATAACGGTCACTGTATGCATACAGCTATAGAGGGGCCCATGAATACCCCAACCTGGGGTAATTATTGGCCCCACAAAGTTGTTAACATATGTGGAATTAATATGCAAATGAAGAAGTAGCTAGGTATTTATACTTATCCTTTCGTTGTTTATAGTATAATGGACTGGACTGGTATTTTTACATATTTAGAATATCATTGGGGAGCTTTTCATTTCTTAAAATGGGTAGTAATGGGAAATGTGAAAAAGGGGGCCATAATTACCCCCAGTCATTAATTGACAAAAATAGGAAACGCACATGACGTATTAAAAGGGCTTTAAAAAGACTGACACGTTCACATTTTCGATCATGATGAAACGTTCACATCCAGATTTGTCTTGGGATTCCAAAAACAGTCATATCTAAAAATGGGTGAAAACTACATATATTATGTTATTGATGATGGGAAAGGGTCACAGACGGCTTGTCATAACTTTACAGGACCTCTCTCGATCTTTCAAATTGCATTGACGTCACAGCTGTAAATAAATGACTATAAATCTCTCTCCGCAGCTTAACAATGCTAATAAATTAAAAGCCCCCTCACCATCATACATGGGGTAAGGTTGTACAACAACCTACCCCTATGGTCGATGTAACACCCCCAAGTACATTATGTAAAATTACCGTTGTTGTCTCAATTTTCAGGTGTTAATATTTTTATTTCCTATTATTACTTTTTGGTCTATTCTCAGGAGCTCTACTTGATCTATACTGTATTGGCGATACCAAGAATGTGAAAGTTTTGAAACAAAGTATGGTTATAAGAAGATTTACAACATTTGTAACAAATTACTGTAGATGTTTACATATAGGTAACCATTAACCCCGTATGGTGTAAAACAACTTAACCCCCGTATACGGGGTAGGTTGTCTTACAAAAAAATGTCTTCATTAATTAAGCTGTAGTTAATCGGGTGGGTTTTCATGTTTTCAGCTTTTATATGCCTCAGGTTTTAGCCAACATATACCTTAACTAGACCCAAGATGGAGTGTGTGAGTTTTCTTTCAATTAGAATTATCTAGCGCACCAAAATTGTGAATGTAGGTGAAGTCGTGACGGATTGTTTCCATCTCATGGACCCGGGATCCCTCCCCTTACCCCAAAATAATGACTTATTACAAGCATTTTAAACTTTAAATTGGCCATCGTTCCAAATAACCAAACATTCATATTGAGCACTAACGTCATTAATTTACACTCATGAAATCTTAATCAAGACAAAAACACCTTTACATGTAAATGTATGTGAGAATATTACAATGTTCATGAGTACTTGTATCATGCATTATAGTCCCTATATACTTTGTAACCATAAACAAACAAGCGGCAGTATATCCTTTCCAAGAGCATGTTGAGAAAATTTATGATGGTAATCATATACGATCGGTAATTTGAAATTTATCCCAAAAAAAATACCACCATACTTGCAAAGCACTCTGTCATAAGTTAAACCAGTTTGCAGATAAGAATATGAAATAATAAACATATAGGGTCTATATAGACTTTGATCAAGCCTACGCACGTATTATCTTGTACCTGCAACTTTTATTAAGACAGCAGGCCCTGGAATCTACACGCATTTATACTGTGATGACAACCATAACACATATAGGCGATTATAAGTTTGGACACAGCTTGCTATTAAATCTTCTGAGCAATATAAGAAGATTTATCATGAATCTATAGCTTCATTTCATTTCATTTCATTTATTGTATAACCATCATCAAAAATACAAAATACAAAATACAAACAAAGTGAGAACAACATATTTACAACAACTAAAAAATACAATGATGGATGGTTTGGTGTAGCAGTAAATCAAACTTTCATGTTATAATTTGCCACTTCCAAACTATTGATCGAGTGGTGTTTTTGTTATGTTGGTATAAAAAAAATTATACGATATATATCTCAGCATTACTAGTTTTAATAAAACATAATATACAAATCCTTTGCTGTCGTTTGTATAATTTACACATGAATATTTCAAAATGTAGTGTTTTGTGTTAACTATAGGGTCCATGAATATACCGAATAAAAAATATGGCAAAATATTATTATACCCTCACCTCATAATAATAGTTCGTATACAAGGACATCAAAACCACAAGCATAATACGATAATGTACACAATACATCAATGTCATTCTATTTACTTTTTATCAGGAAATTAACGTTTTGTCTCGTATATTAATAATATTATTTCCCTTAAGTTGCATGCCAAATTTGACAATGAGTAGTCGTATTATTATTTTCGCTTTCATTTCCATTCTCTAAGCATCATGCATAAGATTATTTAGAACCTATAAAAATAATGTTGATTTTGATGACTGACAGAGGTATATAATTAATTTACATTTTACACGTTTAATGAAACGAAGTTTGGAATAAATGTAAGAAAAAAGAACATAATCAATTCGTAAACAGTTTTTTTTTCTTTCTGGGAGGCTGCAGACTCAAGGGTCCCTCCCTAAAATTACACCAGTGGATGAACATTTTGTTTATAGTTACTTTCAGATTTTGGGAGCCTGGAGTGCGCCTTTGAATGTTCTCAACAGAAATATGGTGCAATATAAATGCTGTGGATCATCATCATCATCATCATCAACATTAATTTTGTAGCCCAAATGTGCCTCGTCATCAGAATGAGATATGTATTCATGCATTGTTGGGTTTGAATATCTCTTCTCATCATATTTCTGTAAAGCTCTGTCTCAATGATCCCACAAAAATAGACCCCATTCCAATCTCCAGTAACATAATACACATCAATCAATCAAATGAATGTCAGCACCTAATAAGCAGCGTGATATGTGATAGTGTTCGGAACTGCACATGCAGCAGAAATATCCGTTCATGTTAATCAATCTACAAGATAGCACAAGCCATGAACATGCGACGTCGGACAATCTTGATTTATAGACGTGTATTTAGAGCACGAATGACTGAGAAAGAGAGGGGCCGCCCGCCCGCCCCCCCCCCCCCACTCAGACGGTCAACCATAAACGTAAGCAGATACCCCCATTTGGAGGGGAACCGTGTCAAAATTACCCCCTATTACAGGTTTTTGGAAGGGAAGCTGCATCAACATTACTCCCCCCATTACAGGCTTTTGGAGGGGAGCCAGCAAAATTACCCCCTTTTTACAGGTTTTTGGACCATATTTGGGACTCTATTTTAGGATTTTCTTCAAAGAATTGAAAACTATATACCCCTAATTCAAAATAGGTAGGGGGAAAATGGATTTCTGGATTTCCCCCTACCTGAGCCCATAAATAACCCCTATCCCCGAGAAATCGGCAACGAGCATACGTGTATGGTTGACCGCCTGAGTTTGGGGGGGGGGGGTAATTTTATGGCATGGGAAAGGGATATTCCCCAACACATGCACAAAATTTCCTTCAAATTGATTCAGATAAAATTATGAGACAGGGCTATCAACATAACTCGTATATTTAATAGTTCGTCCTGGGGTAGCTATCCCTTAGTTGATTCTAGGCAATACACCTAACTTCCCTATTTCTGTGGTTGTGTTGTCGGGGGGTAATATTTCAATGGGACGATGTGGTTCGCGCTGATACTGTCCGTGAGGTATAGTTGTTCTGGGCCATTGACAAGTTGTCCTAGAGCTGGGGTATAGTTGTCAAGGAGGTAGTTGTTCTGGGTATTAGGGGTGGTGGGAAGTTGTTCTGGGGCAGTAGTTTGGGGCCGTGGGTAATTCTTCTGGGGCACTTGTCCAAGAGGTCGTTGTCTTATAATTTGTTTGCTGTGTGACAGGAGCCTGGATCGAATCCCTGCCCAATGGCATTTCTGCGGGACAGAGATGTAGTGACACCAGGTAGTCTCATCGAACAACGCTGCAAAAACGTTGGCATAAATCAGCATCACTGGTGGTATTTATATAGAACAACACGACCACAAGAGTTGTTCTATATAAACACCACTGGTGTTAATTTAAGTAACACAAATTTAACACCACCATTTTTGCAGTGAACACAATATATCATGCGAAATATGAAAGTTCTCCAATTTCACAAAAGGTTAAATCTACCTTCAAAACAGAACAAAAATTAACGAAAAGCAACAAAATAACAACTACTCGAATATATGGTATTTTAACGCGGATCCTGCACTATATGTATCAAAATGTATAGTATCATAACGTGTTAGCAAAATAGAAATGACAGCTGTATTCATAATGGAAAATGTATATGCGATGACAATAGGTGAAATGATCTGAAAAAGAACAAAGACCATACGTACACTTTTGTCCATTTTGGAATCGAAAAATCGCTAGCGACGAAAGCTGCGAAAAATGAATTGTGTACTTTATGATAATGGTTTAACCATAATGTGATTAGTGGTACCTTGGATTTGTCTGCATTCTGAAATATATTATCTTTATGAAATCTAAATGACCAGCCCCTAAATATAGATGTATAGGCCTACTATTCGGAGGGTGGTCCATAATTTCATTGGGGGGGGGGGGGGGGGGGGGTAAGCGTGAACAATGTCTTCATTAAAATTACATCCATGGAGGGGTAGGGTAAATCCTTTCACTCGGGTCAACCATTTAATTTTGTTTTACTTTATTATATTTTTTGGGCTAATGACTGCCGCTTTCTAGGCATTTTTCTTCTATATTTAGGGTTGGGAGGGAGGCGCTCGGCTCATCAAAGTGTATCCGCGCCGCTTATGGCCCCATACAATACAGGCCCTACAAAATGCTGATATAATCCACAAACGTAATAATTCGGGGCAGTAAAGCCCAACTAATGGAAAAACTCAAACTAAAACTAAAAACTAAAAAAAAAAACAAAACAAAACAAAACAAAACAAAACAACAACAACAACAACAACAACAAAAAACAAAAACAACAAAAACAAATCTAAAAACCACCCAATGTTAGGCATACAATCAGAACGTGGCTTACTAGCCCCCCCCCCCCCTTCGCTCAGCCCGATACGCATCTGATTATGGCTTCAGTATATCTTTGTAATAAAATGTAATCACATTTTAATTGGATAATGTAATTGTCTTGGCAATTCATGAACATGGGGCAGACAAAATGTGTGTAGGCCTACCGCACGCTAGCGGTTAATCGGAAAATCTCTATCATGTCCAGCAATATATATATAGCTGCATGAAAATTAACTTTTCAACTAATAATAATACTGTAGCGGATACAAAATAAGAATAATTAACGGAAGTCTGCTCTTTCTTATCATATTTTTCGTTAATTCACTACATTTGTATTGAATGTGGTATAAACTAAGATATGATTTGTGTAATACGATGTGGTAGACGAGTGGGTGGAACATTGTTGAATAATTTATGAAAACTTTAAAATTATGGAACCACATAAGTACAGCATACTATGAATGATATAAACAATTAGTGTTTGTACTTTAAACGATAAGTTGAATTGGGCACATGTATAATTAAAGGCATTATTCATTGTAGCTCCCGCAGCCCCTAATGACTTTATCCTATTATTTCTGCGTGATCAATTGCATAAAAACAAATACATGGTTTTTATATTAAGTTATATATACCAGTGAGAAATATCACGGTTTTGGAACCACCTGTATGTAATATGATTATGTAATAGATTCATCTTTTGTACTTTTATTTTAATTCTAAATATATATACAAAATAGATTTCCCCTTAACTATTCCCCCCCCCCCATTTACATTATTTACTTGTCACTTTGGCTTGTAATTATCAGACATTCTTTCAAAACGTTGAAAACAATAGAACACTGTTGTATTTGTTTTTATTTTGAGTGTTATTTATCAAACTTTCTCAACTCTAGACAATTGAAAACCTGATCCGTTTTTACTTTTAATTTATTCACATCTAAATGGAATTTCAATATTAAATTAAAATGATGACTGTATATTAATAAATGTCACACTAATTTGAAATAGGAAACAAAAAACAAAAACAAAAACGAAAACAAAACAAGAAAAACAAACAATGGATCAACTGACTCATTGTCTTCCATTCTTATTCCATGTCCATCAATAGCTGAGACAAGACCGAAGTCCAAACAGTCAACACAATCATGCAACAGGCAGGTAAAACCATGTTTATTGTATAATCGAATTCACCCTTTACCAAGTTGGTAAACATTACTAGTACAAAATCAAACAGATTATTATATCGCCCATTTCAAGAGCAATGCTCTAAAGTTTTCCATGCATAATGGTTAGTGTTAGCCTTCAGAAGAGTTCATTATGTCTGTGTTCTGTCTGATTTGTATCCAAGGTGATAGAACACCTCTATCACGTACGAGGCATTGGTATAGATTTTCCTACTGAGCATGCAGCCGTTGACCAGGGATTAAAATAGTGAAAGGGAAGGGAGGGGGGGGGGGGAACGCCGCGGCAAAAGCCACTGCTTTTGTTTTTTTGTTTTTTTGTTCAATGCTTTTAAAAAAGCATTTGGGGCGCGCGCCTCTAATGAGTATCGGCATTGCAATGAATGTAGGCCTGCATGACATGTGGACATCGCTAATTAAATTGTCTTAATTTATTATGGATGACTGTGTGACAT
This sequence comes from Paracentrotus lividus, assembly GCA_940671915.1. Taxonomy (NCBI): domain Eukaryota; kingdom Metazoa; phylum Echinodermata; class Echinoidea; order Camarodonta; family Echinidae; genus Paracentrotus; species Paracentrotus lividus. The sequence goes on along the minus strand of CALNVZ010003435.1, from coordinate 13,563,679 downwards.
AAATAAAGTTTCAGATAGTGTATCACCACCACCAGCAAAAGATGTAGTTCCCTCTATGAAAGAACATGGACTTAATCTATAATAAATTAATGTTTTAAATAGCGGGCGCATTTATTATTACCATATTTTGAAAGATATAGGGTGGGGTTGGGGGGGGGGGAGGGTAGGGTGAATTTTTTTGGGCCTCCGACCATCCAGAAGACCATCATATTATATCAGCCATTTCCATAATGACTTATTTCTGAAAAACTTGTACCCTGCTTTTTTATGATCGATCCCCCATCAAAAATACCCAATCACTCACAACCACTAAAGAGGGGGATGTTAAGATCGTTCTCAGGGGAGAGGGAGGGGTGTCGGTATGGGGAGGGGAGGGGAGGGAGGGGATGTGGGTAGGGGCAGGGAGTGTAGGGGCAGGGGGAAGGGGAGGGGGAGGAGGGAAGACTGTCAGTCATCAGAAGGTCCCATCGACGCAAAATATATTCTGAAGATATGTCAAATGGACAAGGTACTCAAGAAGATAGACATGATAAATAACATTATATAAGAGATCATCATTCATGACCATTATGATAAGAGACAAGTTGAACAAACCCCATTCCAGGCATCCATCATGCGAACAGAGGCCTTACCATTCTAAATGGGTATATGCCTTAGAAATATACCTGCAAATGAAGCAACATGTTTTGCTGATAAAGCGAAATTATGAATTTTCTAGCTGACATAATAATAGTACAAGACAAACAATACAATACCACAAACGCGAATACATGCATGGTTGGGTGCTTCAACATCATATCCAAGTTCAAACTAGTTCAAACCAGGGCATTAAATGTTTGCAAAAATTTGTCCAGATAAAACTTGGTCGATAGTCATAATTTCCATATATTTTCCCGGAAAAAATACTAACCTGTCGCCTGGATCTTGCTGGGTAACAAGAATAGAATTATGAACCCGATGTGTATAAATCGTAAAAATCGAGGCATTGGCAGCAATATCGGCCGTCCCTGGCCCGATGTAAATCCACCACTGCTGCTGGTAGGAATATATGGCTTTGGACTGGTGCTCCACTTCTTCCCCATGTGTATGAACATGTACGCATTGTTACGGGATGAATGGGTGATGGGCGATGCTCTCCCGGTGCGCTCCACAAACTTTTCTTCTTCTATCCTGTACTTCAACTTTAGACTTGACCTTATTCACTAGTACATGTCCCAGCCCATGTCCCAGTGTAGTTGTTATGCTTCCGAAAGGATGAATCACCGTTTGAAATCAGTATAGAACATGATCAAATATCCAAGGTGTACTATGTCTAGACCGTACATAATGATCTTTACAAAGATATTCATTGCACAATGAATGAATGCTGGAACGTCGACCAGCTGAGCTGAAGCCGACACAGAGTACAAGTAAACATAGGCATAGTCTCGTAAAACAGTCGCTCTTCAATCTCACGGCTTCAGACTTAGATAAGATAACTAGACAAGTCCAGAAACGTACCCGTTCGCTCTTATCCAATAAAACCGGCAGATTATATAACATAATATAAATTATGATTGATTCCGAATAAAGTACAATACAACTATTCAATTTTGTGGAGAAGCATGCAGGTCACGAATGCAGATTTACTTTTCCGAATCAAAGACTATTTTAAGAGATTATTTTTCGTGTCGCCACAATTGTTCTATTAGCGCATCATAAAAAGGGATCTTTGCGGCGTCGCGTGAGATGCGGACACATTACGGCCCAGGCGGCGGGGGGGCGAGGGGGGGGGCGTATCAACATATTATGTTGACACACTCTATGGATCATGTGAGAAGGATGTTTTAATTTAACCCTTCCACATATTTAGGTCCTCCACTTTCTTTGTTCGTTATGTGTTTCCTCTTTCAACATTGCTCGACTAGATCCGGAGCTAATATTTCACATATTTCCTGTTCCTACATCGATTTATCTTCTCAAGATAGGATTTACATGGTGAGACTATATGGTTTCATCTACATTTTCCAGATTAGATTTTATACAGAATATGTTTTTACAAGGGCATTGAGCTCTCTCTCTCTCTCTCTGACGGTGAGCGTTCTGATGAGTCTCTCCCCTCTCTATTTACCATTTTTCATCATTGTGCAGAAGTATGAAATAATTGTATTTAGATATTTGTTAAAGTAAGAATATAAAAAGAAAGCAAATTATCATAGATACTTTTCATTTGATTCTCTAGGGCCTACCAATAAATTAATAAAATATGAATAAATAGGCCTACATTTCCTTTCTAATATTGTCCACAGTCATACTGTAAGATGATCATGACCGCTCTTCCGCGAACTGCATTTGAGACTAACTGTAATTTATAATGATGAAATATAAAATGGGTATCATTCATTTACACCTCTCTCAGGCGTGTCAGAACTATATGCTACCTACACACCTATACATACTCGATGATTTCTAATAACTTGCGAATGATGACCGACCTTTCAAAAGTTGGCAGTCGATCAATAGGCTCTGGTTTGATACTAGGTGTAGTGCCCCCTTTCGTCCGCAGATAGCACAGTCAAAGCGATAATAATGAAGTGGTATCAAGTCGATAAAAAAAAAAAAACAATATATATATATACTACTGTGAGGCCAGTAAAATGATTTCAAAACTGGGAAATTGAGATGGAGAGAAAGATCAATTGGTGTGAGAGACCGAAGAGACGACCCGAGAGAATGAGAGTAAGACGACGAGCAGAGAAGAGAGAGGCGGGGGAGGGAGGCGACGAGAGACGAGAGAGGAGAGAAGGGGGGGGACGGGAGGGCGGGAGAGACGAGAGAGGGAGAAAGGCCGGCCGGGGTGGGCCGGAGAACAGAAATGGTAACCACCGGAGCCACATTCAGCATGTCATTTAGTTTCATAACAAACAACCTGGTAATGCAAAGTATTTCCATAATGCAGATATCAGCTTGCCAACTGTTAAAATATAATCTATGTTTTAGAAAACAACACCATGTTTGCGAAAACGGAAACCGAGTGACTACCCCAAACCCCTCGATAATTTTGTTACCCATAAATTCAAGATATTGTAGCTTGTTGCTCTTTTTTTGCTTCCTTGTTGTTGTTGTGGCCGTTTTTTTTTAAGGGGGGGGGGGGGCGACGGGGTGATCAAAGGAACAAATGAAATGTACTTTGTCTTCTATTCTGATCCATTCGTGCATTTATTTATTTATGTTTAGAAGATGATATTTGAAATAATTTTCACAAATGTGTTTGACGCCGTTTGCTGTTGAAATACTATTTTTAAGGACAATTAGGCGGTCGATATTTACATTTAACAAGTTAAAAAGCGCTATGTTGATAATAGGTGATATATGCGCTCCAAATACATCACTGTGTGATACCAAAATGTCTTATCACTTGAAATTTTAGCCCAAAATAAAGAAAATTGAATTAGTTTTCAAAATGTTCATATTTAATTTTTTTTTTTCATGATTTTTCATAAATTATTAGGCCCACACAGTAAAAAAATACTCAAATTTAAAATGGAAATTTCACTGTGAATGAACTACAATGACATTGCTGTTAATTTTAGACTAAAAAATTTGAGGAGGATACACTTAATCTTTTAAAGGGGCCAAGGAAGTGAAGGAGCAGGCGCGTATCCAGGATTTTGCACCCCGGGGGGCCCGACGTGATTTTGGCGCCCCTGTGTACTTTTCGAAAAATGGCGCCCCCCCCCCGCCGAGCAGACATAGGCCTACTGCTTAAATCCACGTTGAAGGATTTTAAGAAGAATTTATTCCAAAAAAAAATTTCTAAAAAAAATAATATATACATACTAATAATTTTAAATACGAGCGCGAAGCGCGATCGGATTTTTTTCTCTTCTTTACCACCAAAGCATTGAAACTTAGGGGTTTCAATTTTGTTTCGCTCCTCATCAGAATATCAGCGCGAAGCGCGATCGGATTTTTGTCTCTTCTTTACCACCAGAAAGCATTGAAACTTAGGCGTTTCAATTTTGTTTAGCTCCTCATCAGCATATCATATGAACGGAAATTGTAAGTTGTCCATCAAAACGATTTGAAAGCAAGCCATACAAAATTATTCGAAATTTGACCATCAAGTAATGTGTAATCGAACCAATGTAAATTGATGTTTTGCAGGTCTAATCCTCATAATCTGGTTACAAGAAAGAAAAATAGGCGAGCGCGAAGTGCGAGCCGAAATTTGATGTATCGGAATGATCTGAAAGCGGGACATTTTATGCGTTCCTCAGGAACACAATGTAATAACTCTAGGAAAAATGATGCTAGCGCGAAGCGCGAGCGAAAATTTTGCTCTATTGTATAGAGACCAGAAGTTTAGGACCAATTTGGCCTCCATAATTTAAAAACAAATTTGTTGCCCAGCAACGAGTGTTCCCCAGTAAGTTTACATGTGAAAGAAAGATGAATTTGTATATAATTCTGCTCCCTCCCTAAGTTTAAGATAAATTTGGCACCCCTAAGTTTAAGCTCAATTTGGCGCCATACATGCATATTTTAGGTTAATTTAATGTCTCTTTGTTTAAAATCAATTTGATGCCCCTTAGTTTGAGGTCAATGTGAAATGCAAAAAAATTAATGTGTAATTAAAAAAATGTATAAATGTATTGATGGTATCCCATAATGTAAATTCTCTCAAGAGGAAAAACAAAAGTGAGCGCGAAAATTCTGATGCATTCGAATGATTAGAAAACATGACATTTTATGCGTTCCTCAGGAACACAATGTAACAACACATTGGAAAAAAATGATGCGAGCGCGAAGCGCGAGCGAAAATTTTGAAATTTAAATACAGACCAGGAGGCATGGAATTTGTTGCCCCCGTAGTTTCAGGCAAATTCGGCACACTTCCACAAGTCTAGGATATAGTTGGAGCCCCTATAAGTTAAAGATAAATATGGCGCCCCTACATTTGAGCTCAATCTGGCATCCCTAGGTTTAAGATCAATTCGGCGCCCCTTAACATCAGGTCAAATCGTCGCCCCTAAGTCTCAGGTCAATTCAGGGCCCCCTAAGTTTCAGATCATTTTGGCGCCCCTAATTTTAAGATCAATTTGGCGCCCGCTTAACTTCAGGTCAATTCGGCGCTCCTTAAGTTTCAGGTCAATTTGAAATGCAAAAAGAAATGTAACGTGAAATCAAATAATTCAAGTGTTTTGATGGTTAGAATCCCATCAATTATAAAAATGTAAATTCTGGTAAGAGGAAAACAAAGGCGAGAGCGAGGAGCGAACGGAAATTTTGAAGTATTCGAATGATTAGAAAACAAAACAGTTTAAGCGTTCGTCAAGAACACAATGTAATAACTCAATAAAAAAAACATGTGCGAGCGCGAAGCGCGAGCGAAAATTTTGCTACATGAAAGTTTAAAACTTTGCTCTTTCTACATAGGGGAGACCGGGTATGGAAGTTACACGGGTTAGTTGTTACAGTTCTCAGTGTGCTAAGATGGAACAAGAGAGGATGTGCTAACTGGCA
>CALNVZ010003435.1:13478756-13528188 GCA_940671915.1 Paracentrotus lividus | reverse complement strand
TGGCGGGCACTTGCAGCAGAAAAATTTGTGGCGTTGGTCATATGTGCTTTGTGGTGTTCAGGATAATTCAAAATACATTCAAGTAGTATCCTCACTCTCTTAGACTATACCCACCATCAAACTTGGTTCTGTACTACCTTAATAAGGTTTCAATGCATATTATATGTACTATACGGGGCAATTAGGTCGTGACGCCCCCAAAATATAACCAAATAGCACCCTGTGGTAAAATTTGTGCAGTTGAAGCCTACATAAAAAAAAACAAGTTTCAATGGTGCCGTATAGTCTAACAGAGTTGGAGATACTACTTGAAATGAATTCCAAATTAATATATGACCACCGCAAAGCACAGAATGAGCAACGCCAGACATTTTTTCTGCTGCAAAGTGCCTGCCAGACGCCCCAAAAATACGGCCCAATAGCCCCCTGTGGTAAAATTTGTGCAGTTGAAGCCTGCATAAAAACAAGTTTCAATGGTGCCGTATAGTCTAACAGAGTTGGAGATACTACTTGAAATGAATTTCAAAGTAATATATGACCACCACAAAGCACAGAATGAGCAACGCCAGACATTTTTTCTGCTGCAAAGTGCCCGCCAGACGCCCCTAAAATACGACCTAATTGCCCCGGATAGTACAATTTGTGCGATTGAAACCTTTTATTATAAGGTAGTACATGAAAACAATTTGTTAATGGTGCGAGTATAGTCGAAGAGAGTGAGAGATACTTCTTGAAATGTATTTCAAATTAATACCTGAACCCCACAAAGCACATATTGACCAACGCCACACCATTTTTCTGCTGCAAAGTGCCCGCCAGACGCCCCCAAAATACAACCCAATAGCCCCCTGTGGTAAAATTTGTGCAGTTGAAGCCTACATAAAAAAAAAAACAAGTTTCAATGGTGCCGGTATAGTCTAATAGAGTTGGAGATACTACTTGAAATGAATTTCTAAATAATATATGAACACTACAAAGCACAGAATGAGCAACGCCAGACAATTTTTCTGCTGCAAAGTGCCCGCCAGACGCCCTAAAATACGACCTAATTGCCCCGTATAGTACAATTTGTGCGATATCATTGAAACCATAGTACACGAAACCAATTTGCTAATGGTGCGGGTATAGTCTAAGAGAGTTAGAGATACTACTTGAAATGTATTTTAAATTAATACCTGAACACCATACCATACCTGAACACCATACCGGACTATACCGGCACCATGAAATTTTTATGTATGCTTATACTGCACAACTTGTACTATGAGGTGCAATTTGGGCCGTATTTTGGGGGCTCTCTGGCGGCACTTTGCAGCAAGAAATTTGTCTGACGTTGCTTAATGCAATGCTTTGTGATATTTATGTATTAACTTGAAAATTCATTTCTAGTAGTATCTTTCACTCTGTTAGACTATACCGGCACCATTGAAACTTGTTTTTATGCAGGCTAAACTGCCAAATTTACCACAGGGCTATTGGGTTGTATTTTGGGGGCGTCTGGCGGGCACTTTGCAGCAGAAAAATGTTGTGGCGTGTCAAAATGTGCTTTGTGGTGTTCAGGTATTAATTTAAAATACATTTCAAGTAGTATCTCTAACTCTCTTAGACTATACCCGCACCATTAGCAAATTGGTTTCGTGTACATATGATTTCATGATATCGCACAAATGTTTACTATACGGGGCAATTAGGTCGTGATTTAGGGGCGTCTGGCGGGCACTTTGCAGCAGAAAAATTGTCTGCGTTGCTCTTCTGTGCTTTGTGGTGGTCATATATTACTTTGAAATTCATTTCAAGTAGTATCTCCAACTCTGTTAGACTATACCGGCACCATTGAAACTTGTTGTTATGCAGGCTTAAACTGCACAAATTTACACAGGGGGCTATGGGTTGTATTTTGGGGGCGTCTGGCGGGCACTTGCAGCAGAAAAATGTTGTGGCGTAGGTCACTATAGTGCTTTGTGGTTTCAGGTATAATTCAAAATACATTTCAAGTAGTAACTCCACTCTCTTCACATATACCCTACCACTCAAACTATGGTTACATGTACTACCTTAAATAAAAGGTTTCAACTGCTTATATTATATTGTATGGGTCAATTAGGTCGTTTTTGGGCGTCTGGCGGGCACTTAATTGCAGCAGAAAAATGTTGTGGCGTTGGTTAATATGTGCTTTGGGGTGTACATGTATTAATTTGAAATTCATTTCAAGTAGTATCTCCATGTTTGATCGAGAGGAAATTCGAGGGCCCCTCCTTTTTTCCTTTTTTTTTCGAGGGGGGGGGGGTTTCGGGCGTTCCTTCGGCATTTGAGTTTGTAAACATTTTAGATTTACCCGCACCTTTCAGTCAAACTTGGTTTCGTGCAGTACCTTACATAAAAACGTCTCAAGACATCATTCAACTGCAGAAATCATCACTATAGGGGGGCAATTGGCGCACTTTGGGGGCTTCTGGCGGCACTTTGCAGCAGAATTTTTTCTGTTGTTGCTCATTCTGTGCTTTTTAGTATTCATACTTTCATCTGAAATCACTTTAAGTGGTACAGTTAGACCGCAGCGCTTGGAAAAGACGCTTATATACGAAAAACGTATTCATGCCCGAAACGGTTTTATGAATATTCATGAGCAGAAGGGGTAAATGAAAACTGGCGCTGATCGCTCATTTCTGCATGGATTTTAACCATTTTTGTGTGATATTATTTTCAATAGTCAAATTATCCATTTCTTACATTATCTAAGGAGTTAGATGTGGGATAACATTTCGAAATGTACGTTTGTAAATTGGTCGCGGTTAAGAACACTTTAAGTGATGAAAAAAGGCAAAAAAAGTAAGTTAACTATACTGAGCTACCATTTTTTTTAGCTCATTGTGAGCGCTAACTCTCCAAATATTCACAAGAAACCATTTGGAAAATCATTCTTGTACCAGTCAGGATCGAGGCAGATGTAAGACGATGCAGATATATTTTCTATCAAAAAATGGCGAAGGTTACAAAGACCCGGCGACCGTAAATGGAGCGCTGTGATTGGTCTGCGGTCACGCTCGTACATACGTCACACATTATATGTCGTCTGCTCGCTAAGCTGGACACGAGTACGAGTGTGCGTAATGATTGAAATCGGACGCCATTCAAGAATAAAATTACAATTGAAACCACTTTCGTTAAACTTTCTGCTAAACCATTTTGAATAATATATACATGCACTATGATAGAAAACCAAAATGTTTAATATATGAAGTATATCACAGAACTATGGTATATTTGCATCGAAACAAGTGCAACATTTTTCTTCCAAACTCTCCCATACGTTCATTTCATGTAAGTTAATCAAATGATATTCATTCAAATATGTCAACTGAGTTTGCACTTATTCTTGTTACAAAGTTTATTTTGTCAAAATATGATAAGAATACGGTAGTCAAATAATGTAAACCCTGATATAAATGATCATTCAAGATGACAAGCAAGCCTGATGAAAATTGTTTCAACGTTTAGTTTGTTGAAGCGTAGCTGTATGCATTGAGAATGTAATCCTTAGACAGGTGCCATTTCATCTTTTGAACATCCTGTCAATTGGATCTTATCCATTTTAATTTGACTAATGTTCCAGTTGATCTAAGTTTTGTGATACCAAAGGCTGAAGTCTTTTGAGGATGAAGATATGCAAGACCGAACAAAAATAGAACCAAGAGCTTCAGATTTTTTTTTGTTTGTTTATTTTTATTTGTTTTTTTAAATTTTATTTGTTTATTTCTATTTTTTATTTTTATTTTATTTTTATTTTTATTTTTATTTTTATTTATTTATTTATTTTATTTTTTTTGGGGGGGGAAGGGCCAGGAACAAAACCCTTTCAAAGAATCAATTTGTCTCACCCCCTCCCCCCCCCCCCCAAAAAAAAAAAACAAAAACAAAAACAAAAACCAAAAACAAAAAAAAAAAAAAAAATGAGAGAAAAAAATACAAACAATACAAAAAAAACAAAGGAAAAGGCTGAACCTGTCATTTTTTCCAAAAACTCATTTAAAAAAAGGGGAAAAAAAAAGAAAATCATTACATCCAGGTTCTCAGATAACAGACAACTCTGCCAAGCAGTACTAGTTTACATGTATCAAAGGGTTCCCGTTTACATAAAGCTTGAAGATGATTCACAACTTTGCTTGCGATAAATTTCTGCAAAATGTTACGGGAACCCCTTGGTACCCATTCCGTAAATCTCTCATTACAAATATCAATCTACTGATTATCACCAAAAACATCATGACCAGTGAACAACAGGATCACTCCACACACAATCACCGTAGTCCTACTAGCAATCCACTCAATATCACTGACCCATACTAACCTAAACCAGCATCACAACAACATCTGACACAAAAACCACATTGACTTTAACATCAATATTAACACTTTATCAACAACACCACTTCAATAAACATCAACAACACCACTAAAATTGTCCAACCCTCACCATCACCAAAAACACCACTACATACAAAAACCTACAAAATTAATACAGACATCAAACAACATCCCCACTGCTATGACTGAAACCTCAGTGTTATTATAATATGCATATTTTGTTGATTGTACAATGATATATCTATTTCTTTAAGTGCTATGTAATCTGTTCTATATATTATTACAATACCTAATATAAATTTATTTTTAATGTCAAAAAATTTCTCAATAACGTAATGAATCCCAATAACTGATTAATAGTTGTATCATACTTACTGATTTTATATATATTCTGTATAGTAAAACTTCATATGAATATCTTAATGTGTTTGATTAATCTATAAATTACTGATAATAACTTTGTTGACATAATTAATATCATTATAGTTTTCTTAAAGAAATAACATTTGAAATATTCTCAGTCTCTTGAATTTTGTTGAAGAATGTATATAAACCCTTAACCTAGTGTTCAGAATCTTATTTCAAATCATAACATCAGAACATTCTAAATTGAAGTTTTTCTCGTTAATAACGAAATGTAAGTGTGAACTATGCCTCAATCATGCATGTAAACTTGCGATCCGTGAATTCTTTCCTTACCGATATAATCTCTTAATGTTAATTAAACACCAGAACCAGGAATTTTGCCAATTCTGTAATATTTTCCTTGATCCTTTAATTTATAATATGAAATATTCCCAAAAACATGCATAATTTGAATTTAACTAAATAGTATATCAATGTAATTAATGTGAGTGTGTAATTATCAACTTATTCATTTCCAAATGAAATATTTAAATGCTACATCAATAATGTTATTAATTTATGTACCTGTAATGTATTTTTATCCTACTATATTTTACCTTGTATATATCTATGTAATCCTTGTCAATTCAGTTGTGAGACTGCGATATTGGAATTTTTGTCAATAAAACCTTCAATCAATCAATCAATCAATCATGACCACCCCACTATCATCACCCAAAACAACACTAGAATCTCAACATAGTGCATCTATTATAATGGTGTATTCAGGATTTATACCCCCCCCCCAAAAAAAAAAAAAAAAAAAAAAAAAAAAAAAAAAAACTGTCCTCATTATATTTGGAGTAGACTGCATTATCAGCAATACCACCAAAATCATTATTTTTCGATTATAGGCTACCAATGTAACTAAAATAACTGACAAACCCACTACCATCACTGTCAACACCAACATAAACAACACCATCATCAGTAGTACAACCAAACTACAAAACCTGAGGCATTAAAATTAACATAACCATGTTTGGACATCATGAAACAATTGGAATTACACCCGTGATATTAAATAAAAGAATTTACACAATGGCTGTTAATTCTAATCCTCTCTTGGCATCAAATAATTGTGTCTTAACCAAGGATGGTAACATTAACACCTCAAATTTTACAGTGCATCAGTCTTGACTTTAAACTACATGCACATTTGAAGCGACTTGTTGGTTTAAAAAATAGTCATTAACAAGATATCTTATTTTGGATCCATTATTTAAAACTGAAATGCTCACTTTAGTATTTTACAACATTGCCATGATGGTATTATAAAGGCCTACTCCACTACAAAAATATCAAATTAAACTGTTGAGTAATAAATAATGATAAATTATTTGCCCACCTAAACCCTTTTCTAATTTTAAATATAAAACATTAAATTATTTAATCGAAGTAAAGTGGTGGACAATTAAAATACATTTGTACGTGTGCTTTTTTTTTTACAACTCCTTTACATATTACTTGCTAGATTTGGCTACCGTAAAAACTGACATTTTTTTTTCCAGCTTACAGGTTTTTTCAACTTGAAACTTTCTGAAGTGCTGAACAATGCTACAGTGTAATGCACTCTGGTTTAACAATACACTACGTACACTTTTAAATCTAGTTTGTAGATTATGGAGATTCGTAAAAAAAAATTTAGATAAATTCTGCATCTAAAAAAATTTGCAAACCTCAATGAGACGACAAAGAAAAAAAATCATCCAGTGATATGATTCCTACAATCAAAGGTGTCAATTTTGACTGCATAATAAGGCATGCTAGGAAGGTCTATTATTGCGCTGAATCACCAGTAAAATGCTATCAAGAATTCTTCTTCTCTGTGGTAAACTACACTGCTGGTGTAATATTGTACCATGAATACATTGAGAATGGAATACCACACTCGTCCACAGGTGTTCTTCACACTCGTAACTTGTTGTGGGGCTAATTCTTTTTTCGAACACTTTGTTTCCTCAGCAAACCAAAAGGTAGATTATATCCATGGTATGGTGACAGTCCTTCCACAGCTCATTATACATCCATTAACACTTCATTGTTGCTGTTTATCCGTATAACGATGAAGAGAAAGTAGTTTTGTAATGTTGAAGTCAAGCCTTCGGTTGTTGGAATTCCTGAAAGACAAAGTGAAAATACTAGATGTTAACACAATGCAGGAAAACAACATGAAGTATCCAAGACATGTTGTAAATTACTCGTCTTGAGTAGGTCTATGACTCTGACATTGACAAGTGACATGGAATGATATATAGATAGATTCCTACACAGTCAGAATTTCTATATAAATTCTGAATGAATGCTGATTAAAATAGTTTTAAAAATAAATAGGGGTAGAATCTAGCAAAGATGTCTAGACTTAGTCGTAGAATTGTGCAATCATTACCTTTCCATTAAATCATGAATATTATTGGTCTGTATAACAGCAATTTTGGGGTGGAGCGTTCGATGCTAGTGGAATTCTTTAAATCAAAGTTAGCTTAAAAGTAAAGGCAGACTGGGGCGGTGGGCCGAAGTTACATGTCCAATAATAAAATAACTTTTACATGACATGATTGCTTAGTTGGGACTGAACACAGAACAGCCGGGCACGGCTGAAACACGGCCACTGCACAGGAAAATGCTAGCCCAGTGGATTCGGGCTTGTGCACAGGGCTGTTTACCCCGTAGAGCGGAAGTGTAGTCACAATTCCACGGATTTTTGCCCAAATACGTAAACGATACTTCATATTTTTCATTAAAACAAAATGAGCTACCAAATTTAGTTCTTTGTCACCGCTCACATCTTAGCAAAACGATCATCGACTCCATTTCAATTTTTAATTTTGGTACCAGTCAGGATCGAAGAGGATGTAAATAAGGTCAAAAACAGTAAAATAAATTGATCAAATATCACCAAACAATACCCCCATTTATAAATATCAAAATCTAACGAAATTAATCATGTTACATACCAAAATCAAGAGCAGAGTCCGGTGATTAGCTTCCCACTTCGATTGTGTACAGGTTTTGCATATAATGAGCTTGACATGAAAGTTTGTTGACCCCATGAAAGTCCCCATGAAATCACACGGCGATTTCATAGAACGATAGCCCAAATCTGGTATCGATATTTTTTTCAAAAAGTTGCGATATCGCCTTATTATGAGATGCGGGTCGGTCTAACTGGGTATCTCCTTCATCTAATCGATGCCCAATTTTAAGGCCCTTTGGGGGCGTCTGGCGGGCACATTGCAGCAGAAATTTTGTCTGTCAATCGTCATTTCGAATTCAGTGAATTGAGCCGGAAAATCTGTTATGGGTTTGAAGTGGTACCTCGCTCATCTAATCGAATGCATTTTGGGCCCTTTAGTAAGGCCTAGGGCCTTATGCAGCAGGGATGCACTGCCAGACGTTGGGTTTAGTAAATGTGGGATTCCTCCCCATATATTCCAATACTCTGCTACTGGTACCTCGTTCATCTACTCGGATGTCTCCTAGCTGCCGGTCTAAAGCTGCACTTCTTGAAGGTATAAAAGTTCTAATGTAAAGTATGTTGAATTTACGCGCTTTTTTTGTTAAAGGGTAAAAGTAAGAAAATATTCAACAATAAGGTTTTCATTGATAGTTTATGGGGTAAATGAAGGGTGTGCGCGTATGTTTGTGCGTTTCGGGGTGGAGGGCATAGACATACCTACAACACCGTTCAAATGTCACAGCAAAGATGGCGGACCTTCAGGGGCCTGGTGGAGGGTAGGGTAACTGCGCAGACTAGTCATGCATCCATGCTATTAGTATAACCAATATACCTCCTTGGTGTAACTATACTCTTTTTCGGGGGGGGGGGGGGGGGGTAACTATACTTGTCCCAATGGTGTTTAATCTGCAAGCACGCATGCAAGCTCCAATCTTGCATTTTATATCATGTATATGGTTCCTAAATGCAAGATTGGAGCTTGCATGCGTGCTTGCAGATTAAACACCATTGGGACAAGTATAGTTCGTGATACCTTAGCGTGTTTATTACGTATACCGTATAGTTTTTTGCATTTTATATCATGTATATGGTTCCTAAATGCACACATATTTTTATTTGTTCTGAGTTTCTTTTTAAAGAAAAAGTCGGTTGTTTATAACATTAAAAATGGTATGCTTTTGTTACAATATTATTAACAATCAGAAAGTTGTTCTGGAACGACTCAAAATAATGATCTTTGTCGAGACAATTATGCTAGGGCCGGTGTAGTGGATGACGACGATGAAAATAACTTGGATTAACAAGTAGCACAAACTTTAAATAATCTGGTTAAAAAGGAACAAGAGAGGATAAAATAAAAATAAATGCCAGGAATGTGCACTCATTGCGTGCAAGAATAAGTGATAAACACAGTTCCTTCGTGATACCTTAGCGTGTTTATTACGTATACCGTATAGCTCTTTATTTTTTTTAATGCAGACAGACGATATCAATATTCACATCAAGCTCACAATGCACTCACGTTTTTATTTTGAACATGATATATCATATTACAGTAGTGCATAACCATACTTCGGTATATAAACAATCGATTTTAACATTTTTTTTAAACATTACAATTACGATAACTTTATGGTAATGAAGTTAACATTTTTAAACCGAATTGCATATTTCTGTTCTCAGTTATATGTAATGACTGATATGATAAAAGACGGATCTACTACAACTTGCAAACAGTAAGGAGGTTTTCTCGTATACATGTTGAAAGCCCATCTTCACTTCTCCTACGTGAACCCTTCCATCTTCTGTACAAGAGAGAGAGAGAGAGAGAGAGAGAGAGAGAGAGAGAGAGAGAGAGAGAGAGAGAGAGAGAGAGAGAGACTTCGCCCGCCCCAATAATTAGCAAAGATGAACATTACCCCATTAGAGAACTGGGCCCGTATTCCATAAAGCATGAAATTTAAGCATTTTTGCTTATCTTTAAAATGCGTATTCCATTAATACGCCTTACTAAAAATTCTGTCCAAGCCCATTTTTGGTAGTGAAGCATAAATTCTTAGATTTTTGCTAAGTCAAAAGTCTTAAATGGAATTGCGCCTTCAAATCGCACATAACAAATGAGAATTTTATCCTTACTTTAAGCCTACTACCTAGTGGCTTAACTTTAATGTTGATTATATGGCAAGCTCATTTGAGACCACAAAAATTAAAAATGACAATATTGATAAAATTCAGACTTTTGCTTGATGCTTTTTGACCTCAGACAAAGTGCTTAAGATGTTTGGTATAAAGGCTAAGAATTTTTTTTTTCTTGGACAAAATCTTATAAAAATATATAGACTTAAGACAAATTGCTTAAGTATAGTTTATGGAATACGGGCCCTGGACTCGTGACCATTCCCGGAGACCATTTTGTCCTCCAGCCCTGCCCTGCAATTTTGTACATCTACAGGTTCCAATCCCAGTCACGCCTTTGGGATGGTCCCAGACGTAAATAGCCATAATTGTCAAAACCCAACAAAGCAACCAACTAACCAATAAGGGCAAGCAATGAGGCTTATTACGAATTTTCTTCAGGAGAGGTTTCAAAGACATAGGATTGTCTTCAATATTTTTTTTTTTTTTGGCGCGAACTTTCTTATTAATTAGCGCGTAATTCCCAGGTACCACTTGGCTCTTCACCGTTAATCAATATCTAATTGCCACTGAACATGTTCCTTATCCAGACACTCGAGCATCAATAGACATGCTGAAGGAAATCCTTCAGCCTCTATAAGATCATCTTACAACCACATTACTTTCTTACCAGCTTACAATTTACTATATTCATGATATTCTTGATACAAATATTGATATTAATAATTGCCTATTCATGGCATCCGCCTTAAGATTGCTTTTGTTTTTCCGTATCAGGTTTCAAGAGCACATATAAGACATTCCGTAATACAAGGATGTTACTAAAAGATATCGTTTCAAGAACATCTTTAATGATGTGGTCACAACTATTCATAAGTGCAACCTCCAACTATCTATGACTGGCAAGTCTCTATGTCGTAGCTAAAAACACTGAAAATACAGTGCATCAATTTAATATTTTGATATTAATCAATCTAACCAATTTTGTCGTAATCGTTAACATATTTGTGAACATTCCTGCCACCTTTCATCTGGATTACACTACGATCCCCCCATGAAGCAAAACTACAACAAGAAACAACAACAGACGCACATAACCAAACAGTTTAGGCATCTAATAAAGTAATAGTTCATTCACAGCAGAAATATTTCAACTAAAAAAAAAAAGACCGACACAAGACTGGAAAGCCAATATTCGGTCGGTGTAAAGTCGTTCTCAAAAATATTACTGAGGTATACTTTTTTCAACTCGATGTTTCACGCACTCCACTCCAGAAAATGTGATCAGGAAGATGCTTGATTGCCAATCATGGGATGCCAAGAAGAGATAAAGAAGCGTTAAGGCATTCAGACAGACTAAATGAAGACTACCGTCAACATAACACTCGGTGATCTTTTTGCTGACTGATCATCATGATCATGGAGAGACAGAACAGCGTGTCTGCAGCTTTGATATTCAGGAGAATCATAGCAAAAATAATGATTCCTAATGAAAAATTGACTATATGTTGCAATTAAGTGCTCGGGTAGAAAAATATTGTTGCCAAAGAAGATCAACCAGATTATAGAAAATTGATTTTTTTTTTATAAAATGACACAAAATGTATTGCATCAATAAAAACATAAAAGGTTAATATATTTTGAAAAATACCCCATTTTTTAAGGGGAGGGGTGGGATTGCGCAAACTATCAAAACCAAAATCTCCTCCATTTATTTATCTCCAAATTTAAACGTGTGTTTAAAGACAAAATTTTGACTTGATTTATATGTCAATTTAATTTACCGGTGCCATTAAGAAATTTAAGTTTGGAATATTGACAACTATTTATTTCTATATATCTTATCATGCTTATAGCAAATTTTGCTTTCTCCATTTTGTTCGATCCAGAAGTACATCCTTATTTGAAAAATAATATACTGGTATAAACACACCATTGAGACCTGGGAGACATTATCAGGTTTAAGTGTGTGCATTTATCATCATCCATCAACCTGGTTATTTAAAGTGTTCCAATCGTCTTACCACATGTTACATCGAGGAATGGTTACACATAGCCCATAGTGCACATCTTACACATGGTGATCATGGAGGTCTCAAATCAGGACATACTCGATCACGAATTCATCGTCACCCGCCATCGAGTTCATGCTGGAAGACTCCCGTCGAAGATAATCTAAAATGATCATTTTACAGTAACATCGTAGTTTAGTTTTGTAATTATGTAAAAAGCATTGATAGTTATTAACGTTATGCGTACAAGTATATAAACAGTATTAAATTATACGAAATATATATAGGTAGGTACATGAATATTATAAATATAAAATGTAACAGCTTTTCGTTCTACTTCATTGGAATCTTGTCTTTCACTATTTTCTTAAAACATCACTTTTGTCTCTTAAAAAAATATTACTTTTGTCATCATTGTTTTCACACCTCTCCATATTAGCATTCTTGTATATTTTTCAATATCTTTCTATAGCTTGGTATCTTATTGAATGTGACAACGAGACTCATCAGAATTAACGAACCATTTGTTCTTAGCGTTCTTCCAGACATATCCATTCCTCATTATCCTCTTTTAAAAGCGTTTATATATCCCCTCCTATCTTCCTCTCTCGCTCTCTTTTAAATATCCCAGTCCATCTCTTCTACTTTCTATCTTACAAATGAAAACACATTTGTTTGTTTGGAACCAAAATTTGAAAACAATTTGACAATTATTGTCTGAAAGTTATTTTAAGATATGAGTGAAGAAGCTATTCCATCTTCATAAGGTATTGGGATCAAAAAACTATTCTAAGCAACCATTTTTTTCAATGTGCAAGGTTAGCTAAAGCTCAATACGCTTTTGTCTCCTTTTCTTTCGATTGATCGGTTGACTTGTGGACGAAGGAGGAAGGAAGATTGAAACCTGATTCTATCCCTGCCCGTACCAATTAATATCTCCATTAATCTAAAATCTTTCTTACACATTATCCTAGAACTCCCCACAACAAAAAGGATTCGGAGGGAATTATGATAGTGAAGCGGGAGGGGCGGGAGGTCAATTAGTTTTCACCATTTGTGCAATCATATCGTCGTCATCATGGAGTGGTGGTCCTCAATCCATGACAACATTGAAATTATTATTTATTTCGATTTATAAGTGAATCTGTCCGATTTTTTTTAAATTTTTTAAATAGGATTCAGATTTAATACCCACAGGCACTCTGTGATCCAGTGGTATAAAGTGTTGGCACACTAAAGCCAAATAGACACGGGTTCATATCCCGGGAGAAGTCTTTTGTTTAATCTTTGGATGTTCTATCCAAGAATAACAACGCAAAAAAAAAAAAGAGCTTCTAAGTTATATTCAGCTAGGCAAACATTTTCTACAATTCACTCATTTATTTCATTATAGAAATAGATAAGAAAACCTTTCATGGGGGGGGGTGTATTCCCCTTTCCCCATCCTCAAGAAGGAAGACATTGTTATTTTTACAAAGCATAGAGCCATATGTACTTTCTTGAGAATCTACTTCCATTGAATATTCAAGAAATACATATGTTTTGATTGCTTTGGCTTATTTCCTGAAATATAATCTCTTCCCCAGCTCTCAGATGTCTTGTTTATGTTTCATATTATTAAATGTATTCGATAATCAGTTTCGGTGTAAAAGTAGGACCAATTTCAATAAGAAGTGCAATTTTAAAAAATTTTCACATCTTTTATCTTCTTATGTTTCATTTTATCCTTATTATCTATTTTCTCTGCTTTTATGAAATAAAATGTGTTTACCATTTACTTTGGCATTTTCTCCTTAATTTGATTACTGACATGAATGAAATAAAAATGATATTTTTACAAATAAAGTAACTTTCAAAAGTCAAGCGCATGCGCTCTAAAATAGGAGATCCAGTTTTTGCATATCGACGTGAATGCTTCGTTCAACTGTGACTCTTGTTTTCAGATTTTAATAAAAAAATAATACATTGTGCTATTACTTGCAAAAGAAAAGAAATATACATAATCAGGATTATGCATGATGACAGTAAATCTTTCTCTCAACCCATCTTTCACACAAGGTGTTTTTATTTGTGCATGTTTCTCGCATTAGCGATCAAGGTCGCTATCACACGCGATTTACACTTTTGCTTACAAAAATCAAAGAAAGTGCACATGATATGCTGATATTTCCTTCATATTTAACTTCTCGCCCAAATTCGCAAACATGTGGATTGATCGTCAGTAACTTTGCGTCTGCTTTTCAAATCGTCCAACGCAAAACTCATCACATCTTAACGATATGGGAGGGCCTGCTTCAATCCCTTTTTTTCTTCTTTTTTTTTTCTTTCTACACCAAAAGTCACACGATAAAACAGTTTAAAAGAAAATTCTATTGGCCATTGGGTTAATGTGCTTTTTTTTTTGTTTTTTTTTTGGTCCAGTGTCAACCTGGTCTGTCTGACTGAGTCTAAATCACTTAGGTGAATCTTACCCAAATGTAGGACGAGGTGTCAGTGGCTGGGATTCCAGTCATTAAAATGTACTTTTTTTATATGCGATCTCTGTTCTTTATAGTCTATTTATTTGTAATTTCAGCGTTTTAAACACAATTTTCTCTGACTAAATGTTTCTCCTGCAAGCCGCGTACCAAAAATTCAAATCTTTCCGGCATGGTCGGCGTTTTTGCTTTAATAAAATATCAAAAGTGTATCTTGCAGCGTAAGATAGGTTGACAATAAGCCCTTCTAAGTTTGCGTTTATAACGCAACATTTTCCAAATCACATTTATTACTCGTTCAATCATCGCGATAACAATGACTATATTTCTACCATTCTATTTATGATTTCCATTTGTTTCTATTCCTGCTTCTCTCCTCCCCACTGCCCTCGTTTTTAAATCTTTATTTCATACCGCCCTCAATTTCCATCTTTAATCATCATCTGTGTATGAGATTAGAGTGATATGAAGATGACCGTTCCCACACTTCTGTCTTTGAATTCTTCTTTGAGGTTTCCAAATATAATTGTCAGATCTTTCGAAGGTCAGTCCGACGAGTAACGTGCCCCTGACATTGTTGATAATAACTCATTTTTAAATTTCGTTAAAAATAAAAGAAAGGGATGTGCAAGCTAGCAGAAACTGCTGGAGAGGGGGGGGGGGGGGTAATGCAAATGAAAATAACTACTGGTTTACCCCACCCCAGCAAAAAAGAGTTTATTTCAACACTCGGTCTAACAAAAGTTGGTCCAATTCTATAATTGTCTAATACCACATGGGCTAAACCCATATGGTCTACTAACATTTTGATCTAACTTCCATTTGGTATGTTCTATTTCTTACTTGGTCTCATGGCCACTTGGTCTGATTGCCGATTCGTCTAATTCTCAAATAAATATTTGATCTATGGCATTAGACCAAATAGGAATTTGATGAAATGGTATATAGTTGAAATGGTAGTTAGACCAAAAGGTAATCAGAAAAAGTTGTTGTGGACAAAATAGAATTAGAGCATGTGACATGAGGCCAAACTTGCATTGGTCAAATTGGGTATAGACCAAATGGAAATTTACTAAAAAAAGAAAAAGAAAAATATGTATTATTCATGAATTTGTTTATAAACCGATAATTGGTCACGCATAACTGAAACAAAAAAATCAATTCTTGACAAGAATGAAGCTTTCACTTGCTTTATCGCTTGTACTTCCAAATTAAAAGTACAATATAGATGGACATAGTTAGATAATGCATTGATTATACTCTTGACAACTGAATCAATATCATGATATTGACAATAGCTTAACATATTATAAGAGACCCTCAAATAGTGATCATAACATCTTTGAAATAGTGTCAGATTTCGTCTTGCTCCTTGAGAGTCACGCAATATTCAAAGCATCAGAGAAGGAAATTGAAAAGTACAAGTCGTTATACTCAAAGCTAATCAAGTTTTTCAATTTGATTGTTGATGAAGTATCTGCAATTTCAAGTTAGTTTCTGTGCCAGCTTGTCTAAGGTAATTGATATCTATTTAAAAATAAAAAAGACATTATCATCATCGTATCATCTCATTTTCATGTACCCTGGTTCTATTCGTAACTCAAAGAGGAAAAAGGACAACTTTTCATGTACATTAAGTTCCCGTCAAGCTCAAAATAAATGCGAGCTCTGTTTATTCAAATTCAGCTAAAATTTCTTGTCGGAAGCATGGAATTGGCAACGGCGGAACCACTCTCTTAAGTCAATTACACTCGTATTAATATACTCGTAAAGAATCATCCGTCATATCACCGAGTTCTATTCTCTTTATTTCGATCTCCAAGACAACTGAATAGACATAATTTTGTATTCAGGTTTACGATGATTAAGACAGACAGGAGAGAATTGGAGGAAATTCGATTCCGAAGGGTTAGAATGTCACTTTTTCCTGTCTCGTTTCCCTTTTGAGCTAAAACTTTCGGAGACGAAGAAATAAGAATTTACCTTTGTACATGCAATGAATGTTGCATATTAAAAAAAATGCCACTTTGGTACTTGCATGCCCTTATGTATTTCGTAGTTTACTTTCATTATTGATGTGTACAAATTATTTTATCATAACTAATGCAATACTTAAAATATGATAAAGTATGGCTTAATCAATTTCAAGTATGTCTATATACTCTTAAGTGTTTTTGAATAGGCGTTGTACCCTCGTAATTCATTTATCCAGGACACACTTTAACCAATATACCCATTTTCACTCTCGTTTGTGGGTAGTGAATTTTGGAATAGGTTACCCATCAATATTAGACAAATCAAATCGAGGAACATTTTCAGAAATTCTCTCACGAAACATTTGTTACATATCAACGAATGAGAGCAACTTTTCAAATTACTATCATTTAAATGCATGTTTTTTGTTTTACAATTTTGATATTACTTGTATCATATGTTGTGACAAACCTAAATTTATTGATTTACTATTATCATTCTTTCTTTTATTTGTAAAAGTAGGTTATACACACGGTTGGTTATACAATATTGATGTAAGGGGTCAGGCTCGACTAGCACTTGTGCTATTATCTGACTCTTTTTACCAGTCAATGTTACTATTGCTCTATGAAATGTATTGTACTGTTTTTGATGTTGTTGGTAAATAAATAAATCAAATCAATCAAATCAAATCAGATGAAAATGTTCTATGATATCATGGATTCATATGGTTCTTGTCATAGATTTTTGAATGACACAATTCTTTTCAATTGTATCTCGATTGTTTGGGGGGGGGGGGGTTGAGCGTTGGGAAAGAAGTGGAAGAGAGCGGAGGAGGGGACATACGTATTCTTGCTGATTTTCTTTTTGTTTATACCTTAAGCTATATAATTTTTTCGTTAGCATTCTTTAATATATAACTTGTAGAGCCCATTGATAGCTTTGCCGTTATCTTTGTGATATCTTTGTAAAAAGAGAAAAAAATCCTTAGCTCTTCACCCATCGGAGAACAAAGAACAAAGGTGGTCCAGTGCCAAAATATGAATAAAGTTATCAGTTACTTTGAGCTGTCTTAATAAACGAAATTACATCCAGGTTATGGATCATTTTGTGGCAAAAAAACTTTGAATTCTTAAATTACATTATGACTAAGTCATTTATTTAGGTAGCTGAGGCCTCGTCACAACTCATACCAAAGTGATCGTTATGTTTCATAGGCTGTGCCTTCGTCTCCTCCGATCTACCCTATGGCAGATATACACATTTTTCTCACTCACTTCCATTTCTTTAAGTTCTATATTTCTATTTTCATCTCTCTCTGTCTTCTCCTCTTCTTCCCTAGTCATGCAGTTCTTTAAAAATAGATCACCTTCTTAATTCCCATGTTACGACGTCATGGCTCTATTTAAGAAACAAACAATGTGGTTACAAGTAGTTTTTTTTTTTTTTTTTTTACTTGAGTATATCCTGGATATCAAATTTCTTACATTTCAATTTCAAAGGTCGCAAATTTCTTTAAAGCCAATGGGATTTGAAAACTCAACATATTTTAATGCTTCTTTAAAGCAAATCGCTTCATATAAATAAAATTAACTGCATACACCTATATATTATAATTAGATAACTGTACAAAGTGGGTAAGATTTTAAACCCTGTTCAATCTTGTAAGCTAGAACCTTTAGCCTTTCAAAATATGCCATAGTTTTGATGATGTATTTTGGGGGTCTCAGTATGAAAACGACCTTTGTATTAACCGGTATACCAATTATTCTTGTCTATAGCCTAGAGCTTTCTAATAGTTCTCTTACAATAATCCTCTATGCATGCTTCTATAAACGACTTTCATTTTTGAAAATAGTTCGGGCCCGATCAAGTCGGCATATTAGTCTTTTCCTTGAAGCTGAAATAAGTCATTGTCATTACCGTCTAAATCCTCGAGACAGCTGGGGACTGAAGTATACCGGTGATGGCGCACTACTAGAGCGCCATACCAACTAAACCATCCATCAGCGTCGTAGCATTTGGTAGTCGGGCGTTGCACTGTGAGGACGCAGTTGTCGAGTGTACGCATTGCAAGAAATTAAAGGAACTCTTCATTGCCTGTCAAACCAGTCGAATGGATTCGTCAACGCGGTAGCTAGAGACTCACTCGAGCAATCAAATATTGACCTTGTATTTGAGGAAGGGGTAGAAAAGCTATAAATTGGAGCGTGGCTGCCAATCAGTGGTTTATACCGTGTCGTCTGCTAGGGGAGAAGGTTTGCGCGGTTTCTAACTTTGGAAAGTGATATCTTCAGTCCGTCTGCGTCGTCAATGTTCGTTTTTTCGTTCCTTGTTTCCAATCGTGCCATTAGCTGGTATCAACTTACTCCATGGTTGGAGATGAAAGTGCATTAAGGATATCCACTTGGGTTTAATCTCCACAACATATGTCTTGAGTTTTGCTACTGACTGCCTGAAATTTAAGAAGGCATTGTTGAGGAACAGATTTTGAACTCCACACGCACTGTTTGATGACTTTGACTTTTCGTCACCCTACAAACGTACTTGGCTCTGAGAATCCCCAGGTATTTCAGGTAACATCATCCAACGGAGAGGACCAAATTATAGACGTGGAGATCCTGATTCAGATGATAATCTGATTTCTGTGGTCAATATCATTATTATTGCTGGGCGTATAATGTCTATCCGACGCCTATTGTAACTTGATCTCAAATCGAAATGATGCTCTTTTCGTCGAATCTTGAAAGAAATTACATGGATATGTTATCGAGTAATGTTTTTGCAGGTTGATAGAGATGAATGACTCTCAGTAAAGTACTACATACTTCTCATTATCGTATCAAAACAGCTGTACATTTTTTTCCCTCGAGAAACACGGAACTAAGATCGCATTGAACGTGAGGCCATGAACTCTATTCATGTTGGTTTTGGCCTTAGGTAAACGAGTTCTTCCGTCAGTTAATGAAATTAAAAAAGGCTAGTTGGTACGATTTAAGGAATAATACTTTGGACACAGCTCGAAATCATTACTTCTTGACCGATAAAAAATTGATTGCCAATCCAGCTGATGAATTGTGTCTACGGACTGCAAACCTCGATTATGAATTTTTAGATATTAGTGCCTTGGAGGTCCTAAGCGTATACGACGAAGGAGCTAGACTTGAGTTTTATTATCTTCTTCACGTCCTTGACCGTCGTATACGTTACAAAGTTTTTTTGCTCTGATCTGGTCAAGTACATAAGGAAATCACCTGGTGAGAATCGTCGTCTTATATACCAGATCGCAGACACTGATTCGTTACTGGTATATCCTTTCACCAAAAGAACTTTTCTTAGCCGCGGAGTTGGTTTGGCTTGGTCCCAAATATCGCGTATAAACATAGAAAATATTATTTCTATTCATAATAGAGGAGCTAAAATTTGACTTCACAATGAATGAAACGGACTCACTCGCCATCACTGAAGCACCTTATGATTACGAGAGCCCACTTCATTACTCCGAGAGGATCTTTCTCGCGACGATTTCGGCACTTATCGCCGTCGTCGGACTCGTGGGCAATGGCCTCGTCATTGCTGCTGTCGCACTTTCGAGGAAGCTCCGTACGGCGACCAACGTCTACGTCGTCAACCTCAGCGTGGCCGACATGTTCACGTGTATTCTTATGCCTTTTCACGTCATCGCCGTCTTGAGTACGGAGACGTACCCGATCGCCGATTGGACGTGTTCAATCGCCGCAGCGAGTAGCATTATATCATCTGGTTGCAGTATTTTCACACTGGCCGCAATCGCACTAAATCGTCTATTCCTCGTGACCCAACCAAGCCATCGCTATCAGAGCTTCTATCGAACCCGTAATCTCGTCTTTACGACGTTCCTGACGTGGATCGTACCGACTGTCTTTACCCTCTTACCACCTATGTTCTCCATCGGTGAGATCGGCTTCGATGAGAAGTACACTCGATGTGGACCAAAGCACACAGAAAACGCCAGTATATACGATATGACCCTGGCTACCATCTTCTACCCTGGTCCTCTCGTCATCATCGTCGTCTGCTACGTCAAAATCTTCACCTACGTGCGACGTCACACAAAATCGATGTCATCGACGGAACCGTCATCATCATCCTACCCGCCAAAGACTCCATCCGACACCGTCGTGGTACCTCCTCCTGTGTCGCCCACGGCTGAGTCGGGGGAAAAGGCGGAGAAGTATTTCCAGGACTTGAACAGGCGACAAACGAAGCAGCATTTCAGCAGACGACAGATTGAGATTACAAGGAATCTCTTCTATGTCGTGATCGCTTTCTTCTTGTGCCTGACGCCGTACAGCGCTTCGTTGATGATCCCAGGCAGTGATCACATCGTGCCTTATGCTGGAGCCATCTACTTGTTAGGAAGCTGTGTCAATCCATTCATTTATGCTACCAAACATCCACACTTTAAAAGTGAGTATTCTATTATTTAACATTTTTAAAGAATTTTTTTTACATAACCATCTTAATTTGTCAGCTTTCTTATAAATTTTGTAGTGATTTTTTTTAAAAGAGTAAATTCAATTAGAGGAAGGAGTGAGAGATAAAATGGTGAACATGGTAAAGTGAGTTTTAGTGAGGTTTGAAAAGCAAGAAAGAGGTATGAGGGGTGGTCTCTATAAAAAAGAACATGGAGAAAGGAAGAAAAAGTCTAATCTGTTTTGAAACAATGGTATATTCACGCCCAACATAATAGGAGAAAAGTTATCTAAACAATTATCTGAATAACAATCACTACCCTTACTAATATCATTTTGATGGATAAAGGGCAATCTACCAGCACACATTTTTACACAATCCTTTGCATAACAGTACTACATGAAATCAAACAGTAGCACATCACATTACAATCTGAATATCCTATCAAGCATTTCCTGAAAAACTGATAAAGGAAGTTATTAACCCATTGTAAAAAAAAAAGAAAAAAAGATATAGGTTAAACAATATACCATGGAGTCGTTTACTTCTGAATCTGCCATTCATGTTACCAAATTCAACTCATACTTATGCTTAAAGGTCCTCAATGCATTGCTGCGAAAGAGTGTAATTGATTAAGTTGGCTAATGCTGTTTTCGATTAAAAAATCACAAACCCAAATACCATAAATGGTTCCTACATGATTATCGAAAGTTTTTTTTTTTTTTTATATAATTTTTTTGACGGTAGTAGCCTACTGCTCCTGCTTCATAACGTAAATGAAAATTCACCAAAATATTAGCTTATCATAATGGGAATGATTTCAATGAAGTTTAGCAAACGTGTTGATACTATACAGACATTATGTACGACACAAAATCAAATTTAAGGGATGATTTCATACTCCAAGGCTAAAACTCACAGAATTCTCAACTTCAACTTCAGAACTGTATCCAGCGCTATTCTTCATCTTAACCAAAGACCTCATTATAACCCTATATTTTTGAGAAGTTTATCCCAGAGTGCGTGACGCAAAAGCAAATGTTGGATCACCTGAGACCAATATCCACTTTACAAACCACATAGAGCCTGAAATATGCGGAATGTGGCATTTCTCGTTTTCTAAAAGGTGATAAATCATTCCATGGGTGAATTAGTCATGGTCGTAAATATAATTGAAATACTTATAAAGTACATAGAACCAATAATATTTGTCGGGGTTTTCAAAAAAACATTTTCCCTTGTTTTATGACAGGCCGTAACATTCCTTTTTCCAACCATTTTGCAAGGGTGGTATAATTCCAAACAAGCATCAATCCCCCAATACACTGGTTGAATTAAACAATTATAATTACATTTATTCCAACCTGTCATCATCAATCATATTCTCAATGTTAACAAAAACTAGAGCACTTTGCTCGCTTGCCCACGTTCATTAGGAATTCCAGAATCAAAGCCTTGAACTGAGTGTGTACAATTTGAGGTGAACCCCTGTGTTGTAAACCGCAACTAATCAAGGAAAGAAGTTGGCCCCTACTGGTTTTCATCCCTGAATGGTGAAGTGTAAAGACCCCTTACATGGTAATCAAATCTGGTTAAGCCTAAATGACGTCTTTAAAGTGCAATGCAAGTACAGCTAAGATTTAAGGGGGAAAAAAAATAAAATAAAAATCCACATATCTAAGGGATAAGCTGACTATTTCATTTGATGAAAACCTAAAAATGTAAATTTGTAATTTGCAGTAGTGATATTTTTTAAATTGATAACTCGAATGTTGCTAATCGCTTTAATGTAAGAATGAACTGACGAAAAGAATGTAAACAGATGTGGAAAAGAATTTGAAAAAAAATAAAAACAAAAGAGATAAAATTATGCTATTGATTTGAATAACCCCTTGCATGTTAATGTAAATACTGAACATATATTCTAACCAACCCTAGACATAAATGAGAATAAAACATATAATTATCCACTTAAAGAAGTAACAAATAAGTAAATGATATTTAATATTTGCTTAACTTAACAACAAAAAGTCAAAACCCCTCGAAATGTTTACCACATACATGATGATGTCCAACAACAATAGATTAGTCATAATGTTTGACTACGTTGTCTATCAAAGTCAAAGTTACTAACTTACAAGATAAGTGGTGTTCTTTTCCAACTTCTACGTACATTTCCTCTGCACTTGTAAACAGAATACTACAAAGCAACATTCACCCCGCATCCTTCCGCCTATAAGCATTGTTGTCTTGTTTACGTCCACTAAATAGTTATTTAAAGTTAATACAAAACATCAGAGGCGTAGTCAGAGTCAATAAGCAGGATGTTGGTCGTACCAATTTCACCGCCACATTTTTAGTCAAACATCATTTATTTAAAATGTATTTTGATGAAAGAAAAAAGGAAAAAGGGCTTCGAGGTATCTTTTTTCCTGTAAATAAGAAAAGGCTACCACTTTGTATGCGATTTATAAACAAAATCTCTATCTTTTCATTCTATGCCGCCCCCACATAAAGGTTTTAATGAAGGGGGGGGGGTCCTATACCATATCCACCATATAATTCTTTCTTGACGCCCCTACAACCCACTCAATCTTACTCATCAAACCATAAAAGTTTTAAGCAGGTTCTGGTCTTGAACCTAACACCGGTATGTTGGTTGAGGTTGATTACACTATTTAGTAGATAATCATTTTCGCAGCCCACACATCATTTTGGTCATAAGTTTTTTTTTTTTTTTTTTTTTAAAGATGTATAATTAATGTTTGTTAATTAATTTATGTTAACATTAAAAAATTTTTTTTTTTAGAAGTGTACCTTGTGGGTGATAGTTTGCTTGGCTATTATACGACAACCCATTATGAGTATTGCTAAAATCCTAAATTTGAGCAATAACAATTCTAAGAGGTCTTGTGAACAAAAATAGCAAACCGATGACAGCAAGTTTAGAATTTGGGGGAAAGTAAAAATTATGAAGATAAAGTTTGGGAAAAAATCATCCTCACAATGTATCGTTGAGTACTTTTTTACTCTATATAAGAATATACCTTTATGCAGTTGGTTGTTTACAGTACGTTCATATTAGGCCAATATATCCCTATTTCGTTTGTTATATTTGTTGTGAGTGGGGTTCTAATTTCCATAACTAGAGCCATCTATTGCTGTAATAATTAATTAAATATATCCCACAAAATATTGCTGAAAAGGAACAAAGGCTATCTGTAGAAATAATTATAAGATCTTCAATAAAGAGAGACGCACTTAAGATTTACGTTTCATTACCCCCCAAAAGCCAAAAATTATTTTTCTTCAAACTTCAACGTCTAATTGTCTGCCATGGGATGACGACACCATACGGGATAGCAATTAGACATCGAGCTCGCGTGGGAAATGAAACAGGGCTAAAGAGTCAACTTAAATAGTTCCCTTCTGGCTGTTTTCATTCATAACTTGGCCGCGCTCGAAATATGCAGATGTTTCTCGTCATAGAAATATTATCTGTCCGCAGCTTTGGACTTGAAATGTAAAATATTATGACTGCATATGTCAGGAACAACTACGAAAGAAAACTCCTTTCATCGCTCTTTTATTCAACACAAACAAACATATTGCAATCGAGAAGAAAGAAAAAAGAAAACAGGACAGGGTGTGACAGCCTGAACAAAATCAGAAAAGAAAATGATTATCTGATGGTGTCAGCAAATCGAAAATAAAAATATACTTAAAGCTCTGGAAATTGCTATGAATGATATGATAAAGAATTAAAAGTGCAGCAGGGCGGTTGGGTAGGGAAGGAAAAGGCGTTTATCAGTCAATCTAAGAAGAATGATACCAGGAAGAGGGCATGTTTTCATTTTCCTTGATTCATAAACGTCTAGAAAGAGAAACATATCTTTCTTAACTGGTAATGTAACGTGCATCATCCAGTGTGGTAGGTTCCACAAGCTGTGCTCTATTGTCTCAAAACTGTTTCTGCCTCACAGTGTGAACTTGCCAACCCCCTCAATTTTCAATGATTTAAAATTACATTTAAAGTGTCGCAATGTCTGTGCATCTCGCAGTGGGAGTGCGTTCTACTTTTTTTCAGACTAAAGTGAGCCAAGAAAATTATACCCTGTGAGGACGGACCCAATTGTAGTAGTATTATCAGGGGTTTGTCAAATCAAAGAATGCAAGGGCAATGGGAACGGGGCTTGTGTCAGGTCACAGAAAGTGTAAATAGGGTCAATGTCTTGCAAGGAAATTTCAATATTGGAGGATGCATCGGAGGAGGCGATCATCGTTTGTTAAAGAAAATACATTATTCTACTAAAACAACAACAGCAACAACGACAATAACAAAAAAAATAAATAAATAAATAAAAAAAAAATAAATAAAAAAAAAATAAATAAAAAAATAAAAATAAAAAAAATAAAATAAAGGAAAAGAAGAAGTAAGGATTCAGATTAAAAATCAAGTTCGTGATGATGATTATAATGTTGGTGACAATCAATACTCAATATAAGTTAAAAAGCATTTTAATTTTCCTGAAAAGGGGAGTGAGAGGATAGAGACACCGATGTGGAAGCAGGGACAATTCTCGACACTCCCTACATCTTACTGAGTCTTAATCAATTAGTTCCAGTTTTTATTTCAAATTTAAACAAAAGCATAATATTGAATTTGCGGTCTTAGGATTACCGTTAGAGCAATTTCCTTAAGGTGTCATTTTCGATTTCCTCCAATTGATAATTGCTTTGATCCTGTTCTCTTAAAACAAACGCCATTTCAAATCTAACAAGACGAAGAGGAAAAGGTTATGGATAGTATATCGAATTTGGATACCACTCCCATTTTGCAGTTTAAACGAAAACAGGAATTACCTTTCATGAGAAAATCATGGTCAAAATATAAATTTTTCGGAGGTAACTCTCTGAGGTGGTCATCTCAAAGGTACTTCAACCATGTCCCTCATTAGTTCCTAATGTCTGGGGATCGGAGACCCCTTTGTCCCTGGTGTCCACTCTGCAGATTCGGAAAGCCAGACTAAATTTCCTGGACATGCAAGAGGAGAAAAGAGATGGGGTCATTTGCGTACCCGGTCACTACAACCCCCATGTCAAAACAGTTATTTGGGTTATAAAAGAAATCTTTGGTGATTTAGGTCAAACTTGAAAACCAGTCATGACTCATTTAGAAGACGTCTTGTGCTTTTATTGAGACTATCGACATCAATGGTTGCTCGAAGATCGCAATCTTATACATCCATTATTAATTAATTGTGACGAAGTTCAAATTCTATAAATCTTTTAGGGTTGTCAGATGAAATATAAGGTTCTAGGACAACTACCACTGGACAATCACCCGGCGATAAACCCGGCGCCCCCGGACAACTACCCCCTCAAAAATCTTCCCTCTACACCTAACCCTAACCCGGGGTGGGGGGGGGGGGGTAGTTGTCCTGGGGTAATAGGGTAGATGTCCTGATATCCCATATTTCGTTAACGCTCTCTATTTTTTTTGCTGAAAATTGAAGATGCTAGTACTAGATGTTCCTATGTTATAGTGCAGTCACACCGGTCAGACCGACCTCCAACCAACTACAATTAAATGAACATTTCAAGATGGTTTGTTTGTTAGTTGGTTTGAGGTCGGTCTGGCCGGTCTGACTGCACTAAAACATAGGAACATCTAGTACTAGCATCTTCAATTATTCGGCATATTCTGCATTCCCTATAAGTATTACAAAACGTTTGTAACGTTCGACGTTAGCGGAATATATAAGTCACTCAACTGTGATTGAGGTTTATCTATTTGTTTATTTGTTTTTGTTCTTTGTTGTAGATGTACTCCGATGCATCATCCAGTGCCGATTTGCCGACATCAACCAACCAGCCAAGTTTCTTCGTAGGATCATCTCCAACAAACAGATGACACACATCGTAAGCAACAACCACTCCACCAAGAAGGAACCTCTCAAATAAATGTTATAAAGATCACTCAAACACTATTGAGAATGAAGCGCTTGGTTATAAGGATAAAAAAAGTGTTGCATAATACACTCCTGATTGAGCAGAGCTTTTTGAAACGACGTTCCAGCCAAACGAGGCATTTTCTCTTTCCCGGTATGTATTTATCCTCACCTGGGTCGAAAGTGGAAAATATGTTTGAGTGTCTTGCCAAACGATGCCATGAAATAGTTCTTAACATTGCTGAAGAAGGGTTTTTATACCTCGTTCAATGTGGTTCATAGCATGGTGGCAAATGATTGATCGAGTTCGGCATTTCAATAATTATCTGTGCTATCAACAACATCTTGCCTTTGATCGGCAGGGTTTAAAACTTTGGCATGGTGATCGTCGAATTGCAAATGAAAGAAGAACACCAGTGCCGTCCCTAGGATTCGAATCCTGCGCTAAGTAGTCTGTAGTCGATGACTTAACCACTGGACCTCTGCGAGAGAGAAATAAGACGCGAAGGAGGATGCATAAAGGATGCGGTAGAGTTATTGAGCGCTACTCCTCATCTTCTCTGTGGTTTGGCAGGAGTTGAAACTTTCGTAAGATGATCTTCAAATTACAAATGCAAGGGGAACCCATGATCTGATTAGCCAAAGTGGCCGGGACGACGGAACTTGTGGTCGCTAGTTGAATTAAAGACGTTTTGAAGACGAATTGAAGAAGACATTATTATCATGAAGCACTTGCAGATAGGCTTGACAAAATTTGCTTGATCATCACTTATATAGCTTCTGGCCCCCGATGATGACGTCGTGATGTCAGTGGAAACACTTTGAAGTCTATATAATGTTGCAAAATTGGAAAGATCTGAAAAAAAAAGATAACGGACTACCTTAACCTTAGTATTATTGTTCTTTATAATGTCACTGGGATTGTCTTTGGTTATACCATATTTAATGTCTTGTTTTTATACGTTTATATTTTTATGTTTGAAAATAATCAATACTTGATGAGCGGTAAGCTTGATGAGCGGTTAATCTTCCTGTCTTGATAAATGTGATATTTCATTTCATGTTAATCATGTTAATATGTATGCACTTATTAATTTTAAATTATTTGAAAGAGAATGAAATATAATTCTTTTTATTCAAGTGCACTTGAAAAGAAGCAGTTGCAGGATGTAGGTGAAAAGAAGACAAATCGTATAAACTAATTAACTGTAACGGATATTTTGTCATCACGTTACACATTTTATATTGTGGAAGTAAGTGATAATCGACTTTACTTGACCCCAAAAATACATAATATCTAGAATAACTTTAAGATGAGAAATTTAAATATCAATTGAATTTTGATTGTAATAAGCGGCATGTCTGGACTTTGGTTTTGACAGGAGTAAAACCTGCAAGTTGGTAATGAATCGTAATCAAAGCAAGGATAGAGCGTTCTTTGCAAGAGTATATCCAGTAGCCTTTTGCAATTCCTTGCGATTCTTCATCATATCATAATTGTAGCTACAGTTCGGACACGTAGAAGCCTGAAATAAATTTGTACTTTCCTTCGTCCAACGAAAGGATTTTCTGCGGAATCCGACGCAGGCTAGACGCAGATAGGTGAACGACCGACGCACGATCGATTATGACTACCGCGGAATATAAGCAAATCTTTGTGACTTTTTCCTATTGCAAGTCTCTCCATTGCATCTCTCAAAATGAATGTTATCTGACAATTTGTGTGTAGTATTGGGAATCTGTGAAGTAAATATTCCTTAGCCATTATACTGTGCAATGTACATGATATTTTATTTATCAGTTATCACAGACTCCATAGAATCGTGTTTTTGCTGCTATATACATTAATTCTAAGACCACTGAAGATACTATTAAATTAAATAATCACACCGGGTCAATTGCATATTAATTACTGGTATAGAACTGAATTCTTCCAACACAGAAGTATAGCCTTAAACTTTCGAACTCTATCTGAACATGCTGAATGATGTTTATTCAATTAATGTCAGTATTTACGTTATTAAAAGCGTATCCATGTAATTTCAATAATTGGTTTTGTGTAGGAATTGTCTATTGTCAATAGATGAACTGTACTATTAATTTATTTGTATATTGTTTCTATGTTATGCACCTATGCAAAGTTTCTCAATTTTATTATTTTTAATTTCGATTTGAAATATATTATAAGCTCGTTATGAAGACCTCTTGAGAGTACCGCTTACACGTCTTCCTTGACTATACAGTCAAAACTATATGCAAATCGTATGATCATCTCTCTGTAATTACGAAAATTGTCACCTTTATTATTTCACATGAGCGATCTCAATAAACAAGATTGATTTTTCACTGTATTCAAATCTGAGCCACTTCAAATCAAGAGGCCTTTTAATTATATTTCAGCAAAACAACGTTCCGTTAAAACTTAACTTGAGAATTTTTACTGTAAATCAAAATTCACAAAAAGGCACCCAACACCATATATTTCCTTTGAAAATGCACAATATCCTTTTCCATGATTGAATTAATGGTGACTTACATTTGTCATTGTATTTTTGTAGGTAATTTTATGAATTATCATTGACCAGTTACAGAAATGGATTAAATTATTTGGTATTAATTATATTTCAGCAAAACAACGTTCCGTTGAAACTTAACTTGAGAATTTTTACTGTAAATCAAAATTCACAAAAAGGCACCCAACACCATATATTGCCTTTGAAAATGCACAATATCCTTTTCCATGATTGAATTAATGGTGACTTACATTTGTCATTGTATTTTTGTAGGTAATTTTATGAATTATCATTGACCAGTTACAGAAATGGATTAAATTATTTGGTAAAGTACCGTAAATCATGTTCCCAGAAGAGGACGTAAAACGTCGCAGCTCAAAAAACATTGTAAGTTCAGTTGCCAAGTTTATTGCTTTTATTGATATAGTTTAAAATTGTGTCATTATCAAACTTGTTATTTCTCATTTTCAGTTATACAAGAGGAGACAATGTTGTAAATTATCTACTTTAATCTACTTTAACGTCATCTAACATTACTTGTTTAAATAATGTGCAGGTATATCATATTGTCTTCTTATTGTATGTAAGTTAATAATATTACGGGCATTGTTGTTTTGATGTACCAGTTTATATTGATGTAATAAATCAGGCAGCAACCTCTGTAATGATGTCCGAGATTACACGGCGTCTACTTCAGTTATATTTTTCTTTTCTTTTTTTTTTCAAGTTTGAGTTCACGTTTATTTCGGCAATGGTTCGTTCTATTGACTTATCAGCTACTAACAGAGTTTAAACAAATAGGCAAAAAAAGAGAAAGTTGGTATGAAAATAAAAATAAGAGTGGAGAGAGATCGAGAGAAAGGGAGCAGGGAGAGAGAGAGAGAGAGAGAGAGAGAGAGAGAGAGAGAGAGAGAGAGAGAGAAAGAGGGTGTCATTAGGTAAACATGTGTATAAATTATTAATGTTAAATACAAAATTAAATACTCATAATATTAAAAAAAATATATATAAAAAAGACCGAAAAATGAAAAAGAAGCAGACACTTTCATAACATAACATTGAATAGGAATTTTACCTAAGACATGTATTTAAAATATTCGGGAATTTTTTGGTTATTAGATAGAAGATGAACCTGTCATTGACCTCGGGTATTCTAGGTCGAGTGTTACTAAATTCTTATTGCTAATGAAGCTGTTGGTCTCAAATTGACATGGCGCCTCCCCCGACAAGAACCATCGGAGAACGAACCTCGCCACACCGTCTTGACGAATCACAAATATGGATTAAAAGATAGAGGCGTATTACGATGGCGCGTGAGACGATGGCGCATTTTTGAAAAAAATCTTATTATAATGTTTATATCATTATTTTAGAATTCTTTCCATAAAAAATACCCCGAGTAAGAACTCAAAGTTAGACAACATAACTTGAACGGATTCAAGGGCCATGGAGCAGTTTTCTCCATATAAATTGGCTTCCACTGTGACATATTGAAGAAGAAATGATAAAGAAGAAGAGGAGAGAGAGAGAGAGAGAGAAAAAAAAGAAAAAAGATAGAAAGTGACATATCTAGGATTTCAGACTTTCCCATGGTGAGAATCAATCACGTATCACTAAATATCATTCTACAAAAATTTAACAAAACATCGGCTCATTCATGGCTGTGGAATGCTTGATTGAAAATTCCTGAGAATAATATTCTCCAAATTCATCGAAAATTACCGTTGAATTGAATTTTGTTGTTGACGAGAGCTATATTACAACTTTCTGCTAGGTAATCTAGGTCACCAAAAACAAGAATATAGATGAAAATCCATGGGGACCTGAGATGACCCATGACATCATCGCATCTTCCTCTTCAGTCCCATGTATGCTTCACGGTGTATGGAGTCGACACCCATTCTTCAATTATAAGGTGCAGTAAATCACCACTAATAGGGCGCGATTCAGATTGGGGGTAATTAGTACACGATGATGAATAGCGAAGGTTAGTCTTGTTCATTGGTCATGATCGTCATTATACAGTCAGTCTTACTCACCAACTCTCCTTCCTAACAAAAATATCTTTGTTTTGAACAAATTGATGACCCAATTCATCCCGTTAAAACAAAAAAAAAAACGTTTTATTTTCTGTTGTAAACTTTATATTCGTGGCGTCGTCTCTAATATACCGATAATCAAGTGTATATTTGGCAGCGAAGTTGTTAAGTTAACTTCGTTCCCTTCGTATTTTCATAACGCAGCTTCATTAGTCATTGTAATCAAAAGTTAAATTTGATCAAGACTGGTGAGAAGAAATAACGGAAGGTTAATATTCTGACAAGAGATGACAACAACTCTTGGCAAAATCATTCGCTGATATTTGACCGAGAAAATGCACAATCACGTTACAAGCTTGCAGCAACAATGACGTTGAATGTCTTAATAATAAAGTTCTGAAAGCAAAACATGACAATCGAGGAAATATCCTAATAAAGTTTGATCAAAGTTGGCATTTTACGGATATGAATGTTACTTGATTCAGATTTAACCTTAGGCACATACCTTTTCGTTTCCTTGAAAAAGTACTATAGCGTCATTGCTATGGTTATAAATACAATGAGAGCTGAATTTTGCTAAAAAGGAGAAGAATAATAGCAATATGTCAGTCCTTAATTATGTATGTATATAATTATAAGGCACATGTTTATTCTAAAAAGGAATTCATGACTAAGAGTATTGTCATTGAATATACACTGTAGGATAAAAACTGTAATGTAACAAATTTACGTTTCTAGAAATTTACGGTTTAAACGGACAATCTTCTTAAAACACTATTTAAAAAAAAACTTTTTTCTCTATATTCTCTTCTTTTGTATTTACTTTTAATATATCATTTAATGATAACAGGTAAAAATCATTATCATCTATCATTAAAAAAAAAAACAATATTTCTACTGAAAGTGTGCAAAAATATTCGGAAAACTTCTCATTACGATTAAAATAAAAATCAATAACAACATAAACTCAACGATTCGCCGATGAGTTGAACCTTCAAAATATAATAATACAAGGTTAACAAATTATAACACGGTATGATACGCATACGGTAGGAGCACAGAGAGATCAGAATACTATAAAAATAATGATATCTAAAGTTTTTCATTCAAAAGAGAATTATAATTGCAACCACACGATTGCCGTGCGTACTGATGAATATATTTGCAGCCGTTTCATATTTCTTCGACTAAAAGTTTTTGCAACACCTGTACTTGCAACTGTAAAACGGCCATAATGACACTGACCTTAATTAAATTATATGCTCATTCAGAAGACAGTTCAAAACCTCTACATGTACATATTTATAATAATGAAGAATGTAAATTTTTACTGATGTTCTGTATACTTATTTTAACCATCCAATCGTAGTTAGGTCCCTGCAAACTTCACCCAATGAACTGCTCTCCCTGATGTGCACCTCTATACCTACATCATGTACATGTTGGCAGATGTTAAGTCCTTCGATGGACAGGTGTAGGATATTGGAACCAGCAACCAATGAAGAGCTGTCGGAAACCATGTCAGACCTTGATCAAAGTGATCTCTATCTGGGTTTCATCGAAGGTATTCTACCATCCCTATTGGATCGTAGCAAGTACCAGGGGTACAGAAAGCTTAATTACAGGAAATTATACTAGATTTCATTAATGAGGATAATATTTCGTCCTTGCACAGCGGCATATCACATTTATGATATGATGTCCGTCTGTGGTTGGTTTAAATGTTGCCGGAGTCGACATTCACGACTCATACAATATTACAAGGAAGAACCGAAAGTGAATCGTAAATCATACCAGATCGAGCGAATCACCAAGCAGTTACAAGGGCTATCTGCATCACGGAATCCATGAAAATGCCGAGAGCTAGCATCGGAAATCGCATGAGACATTTTCAGATCAATCTTGAAATAAATGTCGGCCTGAGGGCAAGTCGAACATCATGACAACGGTTCCCTTCCCGTTTAATTTAATCCAAGCATCGAGGCCATGTTAGGAATTATATGATACATAATGCTTAATAAATTATATCTGGGGCTCGTTCAATGTGCAATCATTTTGCTGCAAAGGTCAAGAGCATTCATATATTGTAAGATGTTTCGGGTTGGGAACAGTGAAAATAATGAGAACAGACAAAAACTTGGTGATCAGATATTGTCACTGCATGACCGGCAAGTGACACTTCTAAGCCTTAGAGGTGTGCTAGTGTTTCCATGTATTTCATTCCCAATTCAGAAAGTGCCCCGTATGTTAGTGGAAATTCAACACATTATAACTCTAAACAGTAGTTTAACATGGGTAAACAAGTATTCACAAAATCCGCGAACCGTAATGTATGCAAACCGATGTAATATTTTTTAGCTAAGAGCTGATGTCAAAGATTATGTATATAATCTATGAAGAAATATACTGCCTTTTACATGACCATGTCTACTGCAAGTATATACTAGTAATACAGTTTCTCGATGGTGTTTAAGTGTACCGAATCGTATTGCATAATGATCAATTAAGGCGAAAGGTGACGAAAAAGTACTTGGCAAAAGGTTAACGAAAGAATGATGACGGGATGATGGAAGGGTGGCGAAATGGTGACGAAAGTGTGACGAGAGGGTGAGGAGATGTAAATGAAATAAAACGTGACGAAAGGGTGACAAAATAGTGAGGACAGGGTAATGGGAGGGTTAAAAAAAATGATGACGAAAGTGTGGCGAGAGGTAAATGAAATAGTACGTGACGGAAGGTTGACAAAATGGAAACGAAAACTTAAAGAGAGGGTGACGAGAGGGTGACGAGATGTAAAAAAAAAAGTACAAGACGAAAGGATGACGAAAGGGCGACGAAAGGGTTTCGAGAGGGTCACGGTGACCAGATGTAAACGAAATAGGACGCGATGGAAGGGTGACAAAATGGTGACAAAAGGCTAACGAGTGGGTGAAGAAATGTAAACCTAATAATAATTGATGAAATGGTACGTGACGAAAGGGTGACGAAATGGTGACGAAATGTTGACGAGAAAGTGATGACAGAGTAACAAAAGGCTGACAAGAAGGTGACAAAAGGGAATGATAGGGAAAAAGTGATGAGAGGGCGACGGAAAATGAATGGGTGACGAAAGGATGACGAGAATTTGACAAAATGTTTTTAAAAAGATAATTATATCCTTATAGCAGAACGATGCAGAAATAAAATCTTGATATAATTATGACGCATTCATTGTCAACTTTTCATCACTCTTATTAAAAGTAAGCTTTGTTCTAATCAACCTCATGGTTAATTTTTTTTTGTTCAAGATTAATCTAGAACTCACTTCATTAGAGGTAGTGAACATTTAGTAAAATATTCTGTCTGTAGACACAATTTACGTGTATAATCACTGAATTTTAAGCTAAATTCATATTTTCGTCAACCAAATTGTTTACATTTATAAGAATTCGACAATACACCAGACGGTGGCCTGTACTTAAAAGAAGAAGATTTCAAGATGATGCAACATTACCATCCATTGTATTATCTTCTGGGAAGGAGACATGCTTACAATTTAGTTGTCACTAGGTCATTAATCAAGGCGTCCAGACAAATTAGACAGACTTCCACTGTTGTCTTCGAGAATCGTAGCCCCAAGCTATTGTTGCACCAACACATTATGTCACCTGATCTCTGGGGTTTGGAATGAGCTTAAGATCGTGTTGAAATGTTGACTTATTATAGTAGATGCAGGGAGGGCTTAGATCCCCATATTCTTGACTGTAATCAGGGATGTTGCTGTATAGATGAGGATATGGAGAGGTATTCTATCACCATTTTTATTGGCAATTTCAAACTTGAAATGTGAAAATCTGTCAACCCTTGTTGGAAAATTTTTAGTTTAGTTTCCATACTACATGTACTAGATTATTAGTTGCTTATCTCCCAAGAGTATCGCAAGTAAGATGTGATAACACCCAGCTTTGAAATTCTGTTTGAAAATCAATAAGTTTCTGTCAGGAAATGTGATTCCAATGAAGATTTATTTTAATTCGTTGTTTTATGTTGGAAAACATTCAGCAAATGTATTGATAAAGGAAAGTGTATGATTATGATCCCTTTGTGTTCTAGTTCAAGAATGCATGTGACTCGGAGTAAATATACCTTCAAATTAATTGATTCATAACTATAAGTGATTTGTAAATGCAATCTTCTCATTTCACGTTCTATGTACATGTACATGTAACCGAGGGGTCGAAATATCCGACAACACTCACCCTCCAGGTTGAGAAAAAGAATAGGAGAAGAACGATATTAGAGAGAGACAACTCAAAGTGACGGAATTGAAATTGCAAAAGTTATGTGCTTTTGGTTAACGTAACGCAGAAATTGGTTGATGTAATACAATTTCAAATAATATATCTATTTCGTTACTCCGATATAGGCCTGCGTAATGCAATAGTTTTGGAAGTTGAAAACTATTAATTAGTCATTATCTGTCCAGTCACTACGTAAATTATATATGGAAATGGAAGAGCAAATCTGATTCAGAGTGAAGATATCTAAAAATATGTATGATACAGTATATCTTACCTTTGATATTTGAACAACAAATGTTTATGATATGTGCCATGGACTCTTCATGTATTATGAAATTTAAATGAGAGAATAATGATGAAATCTAACAGCTATGAGGGTGTTTGAATAACTACTGCACTCTGCAGATAGTGATACACTTTCGATCCTCACGGCATCTCTCAAAGAAAAACGTTTCATCAAGTTCACTTTTGGAGTATTGCAAAGTCAATCCCCGAAGCATGTGTGCGACAAGCTACATGCTCATATTAAAGCCCCAAGATTGAATTAGCTTGAATTAGAAATTTTTGCCCTCTATTACCAAAATACTGATTATGACTTCCTGATTGAAATTTTCAGCGACGAAAACTTGGGGTGACGACTGACGGACCCTCGCAAGTGCTCTTCGTCGGGGGAGAATAAGCAGATAAGGGTGTTCCAACTGGTGGCCGTTAATTGGCTATTGCTTTAATTGAGTGGTGGATTTCAGACTGTGAGACGTGTGTTGTAGCAAAATAATTCACATTCTCAGAGATTATATTTACAGTGTCGCAGTGACCTTTTCTCATTGTTTTGTTACGATTTCGTTTAAAATTAATTGCTGTTCTTCAACATGTTTATTGCGACACCATATAAATTTACTGTAGATTTGACAGTAAAAACACCGACTGCACAGTAAATTGACAACACATTTTGTGATATTTTCTAATTATTGTAGCAAGCAGGAGTTTACAGTAATTTATTGTTCTAAGCCGCTTACTTTAAAAACTACGGTATTTTTTTTCTTCAGTGAAGTAGGCTAATCCAAAAGGCAAGGAATCTTAGAAGACCTCAACTCACTAGCAGACATCTTAGCATCCCATGCATTCAGTCTGTTCCTCATCCTATTATTCTTCTAATTGAAGATGGCACCTTGGCAAGAACAGTCGGAAG
The DNA here is from genome assembly GCA_940671915.1 of Paracentrotus lividus. Lineage (NCBI taxonomy): Eukaryota > Metazoa > Echinodermata > Echinoidea > Camarodonta > Echinidae > Paracentrotus > Paracentrotus lividus. Next base: position 13,491,433 of record CALNVZ010003435.1, on the reverse strand, counting down.
TTTGGTGGAGGAAGTATGGTATTTACTAACAGGTTTGTGAGGGAGACAGGAGAGGAGTTGTCTTACAATGAGAGGCGCTTGACCCATTTTTGAGATGGGGTGGGGGCACACAAACAAATATTACACAAAATATCGTTACCACCTACAGAATTAGCATTAGCACTATTGTCGATTTGTTGTGATGGGAATTAGGAATTTTATCACAATACAAATTATTATACATTTTTTTTTGGGGGCGGGTGGGAGGGGGAAGGGAGAGAGGTTCTAATAGACGATTTATTATCACTTGGTCTAATAGCAGTTGGTCCAAAGCCTAAGAGCAATTGGACTAAACCCGTTTAGTCTACTCACAATTTTGTCTAATTTTCTGTTGATCTAATACATACTTGTCTAATTCTCGTTTGGTCAAATGACCGTTTGGACTCTTTACCAATTCGTCTAATTACCTTTTGGTCTACTTGGTTTTTCGTCCTTTTCCGACATTAATAATTGGTTTATACTGTATTGTTTAACAATCCTCATCATGAATGCATTGCATAATATCATTCCATCATAATTCGCTAAAAAATAATTATCAAGCTTTCGTTTCTGTATGTAATGACCTATTTTATACAAATTATCATTGCTGTTTATAAAAACTTTGACCACTCTAAAAATGTGTATTTTTTCCTCAGGTTCCAAATTCTAACCAGATTTTGACAGCACTCAGTTTACCTTCCAATAACTTGAAGGGAAATAAATAATTTTGTCTTTTAATTTTTCGACACGGCAGCAATCACAAAATGCCCAAACGCACTCCTTTTCCTTGCCTTAAATTCGAATATTAACGTCTGCCTAAAGCAATCACTAAAATGCCCTCAGAAGTATATATGACGTTTCCTCTCACGGGCCTTCTCGGGCCGGGTGCGAACAGCTGGGCCGACGGGCAAAACAAAAAAGCCGGAATCAGAGTAGTATTTACAAATGTAAAGATAGATATATTTCCTTGAACAGCCTCACGAGTTATTAATTTTTCTTTCTAAGTTTGGGAGCTCAAATGAGATTTCACGCTCTTTTTGACGCGCAGGTGTCAGCGATGATGGTGAGAGGAGGCTTCCTTCTTGTCCTGCTAAGTTTTAGAAAGGAAAATGAGGTCAATGAACGCTGATGGTCTACCAGGTAGTCCTACATATAGGCCTTTTCTTTCCCCTTTTGTTTTAGCTTTACTTTTATCTTGATAGCATGAAAACCAATAACAAGTATAGCTTATATATTTTTTACCTAATAACTGATAATCTAACAATTGTGAAACAAACCGGAAACAAAATATTACTTTGACATCAGACAATAGGAAGAAGAAGAACAATACAAAAACATGAAAATTGAAAACTGAAAGCAAAATGAAACTAAAAACGTGAAATATGTATAACCCCTCCCCCCCCAAAAAAAAACAACAAAACAAACAAACAACAATAAAAAAACAACATACTGTAACAAACACTGACGCCAACAGTAACTTTCAATATTTAATGCAGAAACGAATTTTCGATTAAAACCTAAATATTGACAACAACTGTCTGAAAAAAAAAGCAAAAAAGAAAAGGAAAAAAAAAACATACTGTACATGTCAAAGTATCTCATTGAAACTGTAGCAGTTACTTTCCTACCTGGCATCATAAAAAATCTCATCAAGTAACCATACAGCAGCGTTTCAAAACTCCACATACAAAAAAAAATTGGTACAGTCGGGGAAAAAAATAATTTAGGTGTGAAATCTTTTCAAATAATGTATGTATGAGGTACCAAAGTAAAGCCCCAAAATTTTCCCTGTTGATGCACTTTGTTTTGTATAATTTGCTTTCGTAAAACAAAAGTTATGCTAATTTTTGTGCGTCGAGGAACAAGTCGAAATTACGCACTTCTATTGTTCTGGAGCGCTGAATTCATGGCTATTATGCGAAACCTACACAATGGCATGGGACGTCGTGCGAAAAATATATTTTCTTGATTGTAGAAAACTGGTCATATCTCAAAAATTACAGCACAAAATGTGATGAAAAACATTGCAGAAGAAAGTCTGATTTCCCTGCTTTATGAAAATACCAAACAATACCAGGTTGTGATTAATCTCCATACTATAAAGAAATGTTTTCCACTTGGGACATTTTATTTTACACAGGCTGTATTTTAGCCTGGAATCTTATACTAGGGTCAGTTTTAGAAACCAGTCCAATAACATTAGAGAGAATAGAGAAAATTACTCATTAAACATGTCACAATAACCTCGTTGCATTTCCAAGTATTTTCTCAACAATGCATACAAAAATATGTCATTAATTAACACAAATTAGAAGTCGGGTCAACAGACACTGGACGCTGACATATCGGCTATATAGAGTGCTAAGGTGGGGCAGAAACGCCCAATTTCTTCCCATAACACTCATCCCTATACATAGCCTTCATGTCTGGTCATAAGGTTCCTCTCTGAAGTCATTTTATTACTGACCTTACACTTTTTAAAGCCATATCCATGAAAATTTATTCAACAAAAAACTTGATTGTATTGGTGGAAAATATTCAAATTGCCACAAGTTCTTTACAGAGTAATAGTTATGTTGCCATCTACGACAAAAATATGAAAATTGAAAAAAAAAAAATATATATAAAAAAAAATAAAAAAATAAAATAAAAAAACATATTCTTAACATACAGATCTTTCGTATGGTTTATTGATAAAAAAAAAGAAGTTTGCTCGGATTTATATAAAGTTTCCAGAGAGTTTACGGTAATTATAATTTTAAATAAAACATCCCATTTAATGAAATGAGCGATACATATCTTTTTTTTTTATACGGTGGGGGTAAAACTAACACAATCAAATGTGTTGACGCCTTTTTGTATGAGTGACAGAGGTATATTTCATCCAAAGCAATTTGGTGTAGAAGTTATATGTCTCGTCCAGCAAAAGCCGTGTATACGGTCATGGTCATATCAGCTGATGTGATAACTCGACACTAATCAGTCTAATGAAACACGAGTGTGAACTCTCTATCAGGCATGTCCTTCTAATGAAAGAGTTCCCTCTTTTTAATCGATTAATTCAGCCTGCTTCGATGAAAGATGCTCTGGAACAGTTAGGGTCAATAATCGGATTGTCAGGTACAACAAAATATCTGGTTTTACTTTGTTTCACTTGTTAATCAAGACACCTGGTAGATGTTTATATTTATCCAACTCAGAAGTCTAAACCATTTGACTCGTTTGAATTTAAGTTAGAATATTTATTGTAATCAAATAGTGGTAGGCCTAACGGGGGTATTTACTTATGTAAGATTGTTTTTTTAAACGCACTCGCGCTAAGAAAGAGAGAAAAGTGGAAAAAAAACCCCGATGACATCGATAGACAGAGAGACAAAGAAAAGAGAGAGACGGACAGAGCGAGAGAGAGAGAGAGAGAAGAGAAAGAGAAAGAAGAGACAAGAATATATACGATTACATAAACAGACAAAGAGACGAGAAGAGAGAGAGACAGAAGAAGAGAGAGAGAGAGAGAGAGAGAGAGAGAGAGAGGGAAAAGAGAGAGGAGAGAGAGAGAGACAGACAGACAGACAGACAGACAGACAACAACAGAGAGAGATAGATAGAGAAAATATATAATACAATTATATATATATATATATATTGAAAAGAAGTGGGTGAAGAGAATAATAGTTGACGTAGCTCAAATCAAAGTTCCCAGAGCTATCCTCCTTTTTTGATAATTTTTTGGTGAGATTGAAAAAATGTCTCCGCCGGGAATCGAACCCGCCTGTCCTTCAGCTTTGAACGCCGGTGCCTTAGAGAGAGAAGAGAGAGAGAGAGAGAGAGAGAGAGAGAGGAGAGAGAGAGAGAGAGAAGAGGAGAGAAAAAGAAGAGAGAGAGAATGAATTCGAAAAACAGAAAAGCATATAGCCATAAAGACAGACAGAGAGCCAGAAAAACCAACATAATAATACAGAGCAAGATTATTCAGCAGCGTCGCGCATACCATTCACCCAAATTGAAGTTACTTTGGTGACGCGAATTCTTTCAATTGCAAACTTCATGAACTTGTTCAAATATTAGCCATGACATCTCCCTCATATTCTTTGCAAATATAAAATCCAGTAGACATGTAGATTAAATTAAAAATACATGCACATGTTGAATATGCCAAACATAAAATGGCTAAATATCAAATCAATATCATTGGATTTATCATGTTTATGTGTTGTTTTCTGGGATTGATGTCAAGTAAAAGAGTTGAGGCATGCCTCACGAGGTCGACTATTCCGGACACTGAAAATCAGCCCGACATAGTTACAGGTCAGTTCCATCTTATACCACGCTTAATAAGAGTACGTAATATGTGTTAATGTTCATGAAAGTATATGAGCATACAACAGGGGTGTTGCTAAAAACAACAACAAATCAACAAATTTACTAAATTGGAAGAAGGTATGCCAAACGAAATGCGCCAACAGGTTTGCCATAGATGATTGCTGTAGATTCAATAGAGGGAGAGAGAAGAGGAGGGGGGGGGGGTGGTATAAACGTCGTTAATGTCGCTATCATCCAAGGTCTTCATTGTCTTGTGGAGGAGAGTACTGTTGCTCATGTTCACTAATTTTATTTTTTTTTAAATTCGACTTCACTAACTTTCACTCGTAGACGAAATCAAAAAGGTTTTATTGTGAAATGAAAATAATTCGTACTTTCATTCCCGGTCTTATGCATGCCAGCTGTCAGAAAGTATTTTCTTGAACTTGAAAAAAAGAAAAATTTAAAGGTCATCTTCATAGGATATAGGACTAAGTTCTTAAACGATAACGAGAACAATCGTGGAAATAACATCTTCATCAAAGTTATTATCGAATCAACTTGTTTTCTACAGATATTCTCATTTCCGATGACGGCAGTTGCCTAGCAACATCGTCGGGCTTGGAGTCATTCAGCAAGGAGTTGAAATCTCATGCAAACCAGTTAACCTTTGACCTCTATAACGCCTCAATTGATTGCTCCTATCTCATCCAGGCAGATGACCCCTACACCAGGGTCATGGTTGATTTCCGGTGGTTTGATGTCAATAGAAGGTACCTATATTTCAAATTTAAAAAAAAAAAAAAAAAAAAAAAAAAAAAAAAGGGGGGGGGGGAGGACGGAGAAAAAGAGGGAACAGAAAGGGGAGAGAATTGAAAAGAAAGAGGACGTTTTACAATTATATCCCATAATCCCTTAAAAGGGTTAGGGATTAGCAATATTGACTTGTACAGCTTAACTTTCCTTGCAATTTGCGAAATATTGAAACAAATGACACAGACCTATAGAATAAAACCCTCCTCTTTTATCATTAATGTCTTCCCCCCCAGGATTGAATACATTTCTGCCACATCTTCCCCATGAATACTTTCATTAAGAATTACCATAGTGATTCCGGATGACGATAAAGATAAAAAGAGTACCATAACGATGACGAGTTTGACGAGGGTGACGAAGTAAATGACGCTATGCGTCTACCGTGGGTGACGACGATTGATTTATTTTTGGGCTAATATCATATTTATTAAAAATTTCTTTCCCTTGAGGTATGGCTATGAAAATGACAACTGCGACCACGCAAGTGTTTCATTCTTCGATGGTGCCAGCACTTCTTCGACCCAGCTGGGTAATACGCTCTGTGGTACAGACAGGCCGAGCTTGATCCTATCATCGGGGACCAGCGTAACAATGCAGCTCAAAGCATCCGGGGACTTCAGTGTCATGGACTTCAGGGCCATTTACACTGTATTTTCAGATGGTAAATTACTTACTTGGAAAAAGCAGACCCATATGATTTTTTTTATTTTCCCGCCATGATATCTGAAGCGATTGATTTCGTGCATGAACATAAACATGTAAGTAAACTGTCAAACCCAACTAACTTTCAGCCAATCAGAATCACGCATTTATTATGATGTCGGTACGACCTCTCGGTTGTGAATATTACCCGTCGTCCACTTTCGCTTTCCAGCTGCAACTCGATCTCACCATTATGTTGTATTCTTACTGTTTTTTTATCTGTCGTCATTATCTCTATAATTGTTATGTAATCACCGTGCCCCTCTCTCACATTTCCCTTTTCCAAACGTGTGCGTTATTTCTTTTCCGTTTTGCTATCTGAACGTTCCTTTTAAATATCTATACCTTCATGACCATTTATTTTCTAGTTTTAGACTCGTAATAATATATTCGTCATTCACGATCATGTGCGATATCTTGGTGGTAAATCGATTCCGTTGTGGCAACAGACTCTTTCATCTTCTTCCTCCTCTTCCAGTTTTAAATGTTCCTTTACTTAAAATCTCTTCTTCTAGATTAAAGATTATAGATATTCCATCTTCGTCTCTTGACATAGACACATCGTGTTCATCATTCACCTGTGCGACGACCAGACGGTGTATTGATTCCACTGTGACGTGTGACAACCAGGGTTTCAGTAACTGTGGCGAAGAGGACTTCAGCGATCAGGAAGATGCTGGCTGCCCTGGTAAATAGCCTCGCTCTGTCTTTCTTTTAGTTTGGTATCTCTGTTTCTGTTTTGACTGATATTTGATTTCATTTGTCCATATTCGCAATTACATGTTATATATAGTTGTTTATTAAGGTTTGGTACAAATAATATGATTGGCAATTCTTACTTCTGTAATTTTTACAATTGATTCACTATCATGATTATGATGGATGATTGATAAAATGATAATCACATCAATACCTCAGTTCACGTGTTTAACTTTTCCTCTCAAGTTTTTGAATGGTTTGTGAAGATGTATCAAAAATGAATTCCTAATCTGGAAAAAAAAAATCGTTTGATTCTTTCATGCCAGTGGTCTACACTTCACCCGATCTTCGCCCACTCCTCTACGTAGGGCTCGTCCTAATTCTCCCCTTCCTCTTCCTCCTCTACTTCTGTTGCTGGAGACCCGGCTACATGATATGGGCCTGTGGTTGCTGGCGACACAAGGCTTGCGGCGACTGTGGGTGGTGCTGTCCGCTTCGAAGTCGGGGGCTTTGTCGTCGTATCTGTTCGTGTGATCGTCGAGCGACGTCGAAGTCGAATTCGGTCGGCAATCTTCGAGAAGACAGAAGAATGTATAGGGAGAAAATGCTGTAGCCATCATGGTTGCATGTTCATGTGAAGTTTGTAAAGAATAGACTGTTATTAACAAAAAAAATGTGACTGAATTCATTCTCGCGGGGGGGGGGGGGGAGGTTGGCTCACAAGCCAGTCTCAAGTTCAACGAGAAACCCGGAAGAAAGTGAGTGAGTGGGCGAGAGGAGTGAACCAGAGAGGGAGATAGAAAGAGGGGCAGAGAAAGATATACAAATAGAGAGGGAGAGGGAGAGTGAGAGAGAGAGGGAGAAGGAAAGAAAACATTAGTCAATCAGAAAAGCGAAAACGTTAAAGTAGGTGACAAATACAAAATTGTTTTCCTTCTCCAAAATGTGATGACTGTAAATAAGATTATTTTGTAAAACCATTAAAATGTATGGGAATTTCATAATGAAAGTATAGGTTCTTTCTCCAAGTACTATTATGGGTTTATACACTCAGGGGTGTATTCAAATATAGATAAACAGGGGCGGGTGACGTGTAATCCACTCAAGATGGGCAAGTTATCATTAGCTTAGAATTGAATGACCTTGAAACTTTTAAATACAATACAATAAACTAAATGTAATGAAAATACAAACAATGTCTTCAACCTTCTTTGGTTTGTCCCCTTCCCTCCCCCTATCTCTCCCTCTCTCTTTCATCTTTCTATAATTATATTTTGCACAAATATATTATTCAGCTCCTCATCAAATTCTAAATACGGGTATACACAAAACTGAATTAATAGATGTACACAAATAAGCTTATAGGTGCCCTGTCTAAACTACGATTCCGATAGTACCGTCAAACTTATTTTTAATATGTATATAAATTGTGTATCAATAATATAGGATGATGGGCTCTCCAAAATCCTGGCTATATGCTTTATGTTTGTCTATACCGGGTCATGTCCATTGCTGTGGGACGATCATTCATTTGGATTGTTCACTCTATATAAAAATTAAAATACAGTAAAAATGTTTGAGTGAGCTTATTTTGTTTTGCATAACAACGGACCATGTCTATAAGGCAAACTAGACTTGGGTCTATACCATTGGCATAATAAGAGTACATAATTTTCGAGCAATAACTCACTAAACAATGCATCAATATGGTTGTGCAAATAATCTGATTGGCTTAAACAAACTAATAATATTTGCAGAACGGTATTTCAGCCATAACGGAAGCATAATTTACATTGTGTAAAAACGAACGTACGATGTATATACAGCGTCTCAGGTTGCCTAGGTAACCGCATATGTCTTGATCGAAATGTCCTTTCCAATCGGGTTTTTAATTAACATCGAAATGAGCCGTGACTGGATTTGAAAGCCTTGATCAAAGCAGTGACACAGTGCGTGCTGTCACAGCACATCATCACAAGTATGGGCCTGGATATCGAGTGATGTTTTTCATGATTCGGTGAGGGTTTATCCTGCTTTGGGAGAGTATCTCCGCCATTTTGAAACATCTCGCCTGGTGTAAAATGAGAGACTTGATCACCTACAATAGTATTTTCATAATGGTGGATACTTTTCCGTACATCAGGAAATGAAAGTCTTTTTCGTCTTTCATCAAAATAATAAATACACGACAAAAGGTGTTCCATTTTTTTTTTACCGTAAATATGTGAAGCCATATATTTTTTTCGCCACACCAACTCACGATTATTTGACAGGAAAGGTGATAAGGTCCTGAAACCTTACAATGAATATTACATCCACAACTGAATCTTTTTCATCAACGATCATAGCGACATTTCAGCAATGATGATGTCACATCTGTTTTGCATGTATTTGATGAATATCCTTTTCATAACGGTACGAGGAAGCACTAACACAGGTAAATTGTATTTTCTGATTATTTTAGGTTTTATAACAAATTTAGAAAAAATGTATACGAAATATCTTTCAAATCTATATACTTTCTGATTTATATATATATATATGTGTGTGTGTGTATATGTATTTGTATATATGTGTTTCATTTCAAAGCTTAAATCTGTTATTTTATTTTCATTTTTTGCAAACATGTTAGGCCTTAAATTAAATTGATCATTATCTTGATTATAAACGAATTTGAATGAACGACTGCGTTTTTAGAGAAAACTTTTAAACGTTCATAAATCATGGCTTTTGTTTAAGGGCTATTTTTCGAACAGAAATATGTTATTAAAAGAATAACAACATATTGAAAGTTTTCATGATGGTTATTGCAAAGAAAATGCAATAGAACGAGATAGTGGCGCCCTTTCTTAGTCCAAATCCAACAGTACATTCTAAAGCGCATAAGGAATGGGTGTGTGTGTGTGTGGGGGGGGGGGGTGTCAGATGTGACCCGGATGCACAAGAATAAGACAGTCACCTTCTCTTGATCCTTTGCTAAAGTGCCCTTAATTCATCATTAGTTCGTAGGGATACGCCACTGCATTTCTCCTGACTCTCTTAGTACTCCTCATTTTCTTTCTTTTTTTTTTTATCTTCAAAACACAAAGTTGTCCTGTCCAGCCTTTTGTGATGCGAGCCTTCAGAAGGCAGATGCAAACTTCATCGTCACCTCGGCTACTGCTCAGAATAAACAGGTCCTGAGGACTGCACCTTCGTGATCAGGCTCTTAGTCAACCCCAATGCCTCGCCGTCGAATTCATCCTCCATTTCTACCTTGAGGTACTATTTACCATATTCTTCCAATAATAATGTTTGAAGCCTCGTGAGGATAATATAATTGATACAACAGTATCCCAAATCCTCGATCATGACGCAACCATCTACCATATTGAAGCCGAATAAGGACAACTACCCCCAGGACAATGAATTATACCCAGGACAACTACCCCAGAAATAGTGTAGGGTTAGGTAGAGATATGGGGTATATTTTAGGCGGGGTATTTGTGGCGGGGGGGGGGTAATTTTTCTAGGAGGTATTGTCCAGGGGTTCATCGTGCTAGAACCATATTAAACATTATATCACGACCTCAAGACCTCAGTGTGGATGGTTGCCAATTTGATAATTTAGAACCCCGGATAGATTAAAGACATTCTATAGGAACGCATAATACCGTATTTATAAATGCTACCATTCACAACAGACACTTCCGTTAGTTACGTTTTGTTGGCTTATCCTATTTCATCTCTTTTCTATCATTTCTTATGTTTCTGCTTTTTATTGAATACCGAAATTGCGCTATCCACGCTGACTCGACGGAAAGCATCCGTGGGGATCGCAGAAATGAAAACATTTTGAACGCAACCGACGTAACCTCAACGTAAGTGTCTGGACTGCAGCATAACATCGGGAAACATGACGCACCTATTATACAATGTCGTATCAAAATGAGCCATCACTCGTCAGCATAAATAATTATTTTATTTAATCCCCAAAAACGACGGAAGATTGTGTTATTGGCAGACCCAAAGTGTACAAAAGTTCGCAGCAGAAATATAATAATTTCAAATCACCTGGCTGACAAATTGAAACAATAATAACATGCTATTGCTCCCAATCTATGTTTATGATGATACGTAATGTAAAGCTTGCGTGCTGTCAAATCGTCCATGAAAGGTATAAAATCTCTCTCAGTCATGTCAGTTGAGTTTAATTACCTGCTCTCTGAATGAAAAGTAATAATACGGTAAAAGTAAACCTCCGCGGATTATGTTGTCATTCAAATAATTATGAAATATTCATTATCAGATTACCCTCAGTTTAAAGCATATTGTTCAAAAGGTTATGATCGGTAATCATGAATTACCGTTTGGTACAAATATGAAATATAACCTGGTGGAAATGATTGTATATCAAGCGGAACAAAATACAATTAATTAATTTGGTATTTTCTCTTTATCAAAATTATGAATCATATGACTAAACGACGGTTTGTACGGCGCTCATAATTCGCTATCTATGTAAACATGACAAAAAACTAAACGCAAGATTTGCGCTTAATATCTTATTATGATTCTAATGTGTAAAATTCACCCTTTCTAAAGTAAGACGTCCGTACTTGTATTAAAAATGAACACGGGTCGAACCCTAAAGCTATCATATTGCATATATGCCCATCAAGCCATCCCCTCCTTAATAATTAATAAAAAAAAAAATCAGAAACCCATACCCATGTTTAGTTATACAACAATATCAATTTTAGAGATTGTATACATATTTTCTCGTGTTCAAAAATATCCATGACATCATTAGTGTTTGTCACACACAGATGATGAGAATAACCCACTCCTACCCGATGGTCAGGGTTGTCGACGGTCCTCTCTTATGATATGGGATGGAGACAACGAAGAGACGGACGATCTGATTGGTCGATACTGCGGATCCGAGACACCTACAAGCTTGATTCTACCGGTGTCAGTTCTTGACTGTCAGTTTCTTTCTAAACGAATCACGGCTGCCATTTCACAATCCTCTACACTGCATTATGATAACGGTAAGGATACCGATTGTTTGTATACCCCCCCCCCCCGATTGCAAAGGTAAATTGTACTTAGATCATTGAATAAAACAACTGACCTGAACCTTCAAGATACCCAAACTCTACCAAAACAAAAAAATTTAGTAGAGCTGACTGTATAAAAGGCACTTTAAACAAAACCTTGCTTGTCACCTGATTACTGAGTGTGATAACTAATAAATTCTGGTCCATTGTTTTAGAAATAGTACAATGCGTCAGACTTCCTCCATGAATTTATCTACTTGACATCAAGATTATGTCTAGCCATAAATGGTTTGATTTTTCTGTGCGTGCAAACTTAAATTGGTTTTTATTCCCAACTCCCTCTACTTCGTTTACCTCTTTCCCAATTAAGTCAGCAGCCTAAAAAAGAATATAACGAATACAATTAGAAAATTGATAGTGCGAAAGGAAGGGGGTACTTCCGAAAAACTTATGATATCGTCGGCTGGAGCCAGAGGGCGCTATTGCAGATCAAGGATGTTCCGTTTGAGCCAGAAGGGCGCTATACCATTGACTTTGTACAGTAAAAGCGCCCTATGGCTCTCAAGGAAACATCTATAAGATCCAATAAAGCCTTATGGCTCCAACAGACAGATATATCGTTTGCAATCCTAATTTAAATAGTAAATGGCACTATAAACTACCTGAAGAAGTTCAACAAGATCAAGAAAAGGCATCCGTTTGATATATACATCTCCTTTTTTCTCCTCCCGGTTTCACTCATTCTCTTTATGTCATTTGATTCTTTACTACCAAGTTCTTGAAATGTACCTATTCTCTACATAATGTCATCGAAGATTCCAGCGCAAGTCAACACAAATTTCATTTCTATAACTATTTACACTCCGTTCAGGTGTTTGTGATGATGACGTTACCGAGTTACGATGTAACAACGGACGATGTGTTCGCGCTTCAGTAAGCTGTGATAGCCAATAACTGCGGTGACAATCCAGACCAGTTCATTGATGCTCCAGGATTTGCAACTGGTAAGTACTGATATGTCATATTTAAAAAAAAGAAGATAGTTAAGAAACTTAATTTACCTCTCTAGATTTATAGGACTTTTGAATGTCATGTATGTTT
>CALNVZ010003435.1:13400086-13478656 GCA_940671915.1 Paracentrotus lividus | reverse complement strand
AGAAGGAAAGAAAACATTAGTCAATCAGAAAAGCGAAAACGTTAAAGTAGGTGACAAATACAAAATTGTTTTCCTTCTCCAAAATGTGATGACTGTAAATAAGATTATTTTGTAAAACCATTAAAATGTATGGGAATTTCATAATGAAAGTATAGGTTCTTTCTCCAAGTACTATTATGGGTTTATACACTCAGGGGTGTATTCAAATATAGATAAACAGGGGCGGGTGACGTGTAATCCACTCAAGATGGGCAAGTTATCATTAGCTTAGAATTGAATGACCTTGAAACTTTTAAATGCAATACAATAAACTAAATGTAATGAAAATACAAACAATGTCTTCAACCTTCTTTGGTTTGTCCCCTTCCCTCCCCCTATCTCTCCCTCTCTCTTTCATCTTTCTATAATTATGTTTTGCAAAAATATATTATTCAGCTCCTCATCAAATTCTAAATACGGGTATACACAAAACTGAATTAATAGATGTACACAAATAAGCTTATAGGTGCCCTGTCTAAACTACGATTCCGATAGTACCGTCTAATTATTTTTAATAATGTATATAAATTATGTATCAATAATATAGACTGATTGGCTCTTCAAAATCCTGGCTATGTGCTTTACGTTTGTCTACCAGGTCATGTCCATTGCATTGGGACGATCATTCATTTGGATTGTTCACTCTAAAAAAATGTAAAAATTAAATACAGTGAAAATGTTTGGGTGAGCCTATTTTGTTTTGCATAACAACGGACCATGTATATAAGGCAACTAGACTTGGGTCTATACCATTGGCATAATAAGAGTACATAATATTCGAGCAATAACTCACTAAACAATGCATCAATATGGTTGTGCAAATAATCTGATTGGCTTAAACAAACTAATAATATTTGCAGAACGGTATTTCAGCCATAACGGAAGCATAATTTACATTGTGTAAAAACGAACGTATACGATGTATATACAGCGTCTCAGGTTGCCTAGGTAACCGCATATGTCTTGATCGAAATGTCCTTTCCAATCGGGTTTTTAATTAACATCGAAATGAGCCATGACTGGATTTGAAAGCCTTGATCAAAGCAGTGACACAGTGCGTGTTGTCACAGCACATCATCACAAGTATGGGCCTGGATATCGAGTGATGTTTTTCATGATTCGGTGAGGGTTTATCCTGCTTTGGGAGAGTATCTCCGCCATTTTGAAACATCTCGCCTGGTGTAAAATGAGAGACTTGATCACCTACAATAGTAATTTCATAATGGTGGATACTTTTCCGTACATCAGGAAATGAAAGTCTTTTTCGTCCTTCATCAAAATAATAAATGCACGACAAAAGGTGTTCCATTTTTTTTACCGTAAATATGTGAAGCCATATATTTTTTTGTCACACCAACTCACGATTATTTGACAGGAAAGGTGATAAGGTCCTGAAACCTTACAATGAATATTACATCCACAACTGAATCTTTTTCATCAACGATCATAGCGACATTTCAGCAATGATGATGTCACATCTGTTTTGCATGTATTTGATGAACATCCTTTTCATAACGGTACGAGGAAGCACTAACACAGGTAAATTGTATTTTCTGATTATTTTAGGTTTTATAACAAATTTAGAAAAAAGGTATACGAAATATCTTTCAAATCTATATACTTTCTGATTTTTATATATGTATATATATATATATATATATATATATATATATATATATATATATATATATATATATATATATATATATATATATATATATATATATATATATATATATATATATATATATATATATATATATATATATATATATATATATATATATATATATGTGTGTGTATATGTATTTGTATATATGTGTTTCATTTCAAAGCTTAAATCTGTTATTTTATTTTCAATTTTTGCAAACATGGTAGGCCTTAAATTAAATTGATCATTATCTTGATTATAAACGAATTTGAATGAACGACTGCGTTTTTAGAGAAGACTTTTAAACGTTCATAAATCATGGCTTTTGTTTAAGGGCTATTTTTCGAACAGAAATATGTTATTAAAAGAATAACAACATATTGAAAGTTTTCACGATGTTATTCAAGGAAAATGCAATAGAACGGGATAGTGGCTCCCTTTCTTAGTCCAAATCCAACAGTACATTCTAAAGCGCATAAGGAATGGGTGTGTGTGTGTGTGGGGGGGGGGGGTGTCAGATGTGACCCGGATGCACAGATAAGACAGTCACCTTCTCTTTGATCCTTTGCTAAAAGTGCCCCTTAATTCATCATTAGTTCGTAGGGATACGCCACTGCATTTCTCCTGACTCTCTTAGTTACTCCCTCATTTTCTTCTTCTTTTTTTTTTCTTCAAAACACAAAGTTGTCCTGTCCAGCCTTTGTGATGCGAGCCTTCAGAAGGCAGATGCAAACTTCATCGTCACCTCGGCTACTGCTCAGAATATAACAGGTCCTGAGGACTGCACCTTCGTGATTCAGGCTCTTAAGTCCAACCAGATGCTCGCCGTCGAATTCATTCCTCCATTTCTACTTGAAGGTACTGATTTATCATATTCTTCCAATAATAATTGTTGATAGCTCGTGAGGATAATATGAATTGATACAACATGTATCCCAAATCCTTCGATCATGACGCAACTCTACCATATTGCGACACCGTAAAAGCGACACAACTACCCCCTGGACAATAATTATACCCCAGGACAACTACCCCAGAAAATAGTGTTAGGGTTAGGTGTAGAGATATGGGGTATATTTTAGGCGGGGTATTTGTGCGGGGGGGGGGGTAATTTTCTAGGAGGTATTGTCCAGGGGTTCATCGTGCTAGAACCATATTAAACATTATATCACGACCTCAGAGACCTCAGTGTGGATGGTTGCCAATTTGATAATTTAGACCCCCGGATAGGATTAAAGACATTCTATAGGAACGCAATAATACCCGTATTTATTAATGCTACATTCACACAGACACTTCCGTTTAGTTACGTTTTTGTTGCTTTATCCTTATTTCATCTTCTTTTCTATCATTTCTTATGTATTTCTTTGTTTTATTGAATGAACGAAATTATCGCTATTTCCACTGCTGACTCTGACGGAAAGGCATCCGTGGGGATCCGCAGAAATGAAAACAATTTTTGAACGCAACCGGACGTAACTCAACGTAAGTGTCTGTGTGACTGCAGCATAACATTCGGGGAAACATGACGCCACCTATTATATCAATGTCTGTAGTCAAAATGAGCCATGCACTCGTCAGCATAAATAATTATTTTATTTTAATCCTCCCAAAAACGACGGAGATTGTGGTTATTGGCAAGACCCAAAGTGTACAAAAGTGTTTCGCAGCAGGAAAATATAATAATTTCAAATCACCTGGCTGACGAAATTTGAAACAATAACTATGTCTATTGCTCCAATCTATGTTTATGATGATACGTAATTGTCAAGCTTGCGTGCATGTCAAATCGTCCATGAAAGGTATAAATCTCTCAGTCATGTCAGTTGAGTTATATTTACCTGCTCTTCCTGAATGAAAGTAATTAATAACGGTAAAAATAAACCTCCCGCTGGATTATGTTGTCATTCAATAATTATGAAATATTCATTATCAGATTACCCTCAAGTTTAAAGCATTATTGTTCAAAAGGTTTATGATCGGGTAATCATGAATTACCGTTTGGTACAAATATGAAAATATAAACCTGGTGGAAATGATTGTATAATCCAGCGGAACAAAAATACCAATTAATTAATTTGGTATTTTCTCTTTATCAAAATTATGAATCATATGACTAAACGACGGTTTTGTACGGCGCTCATAATTCGCTATCAATGTAAACATGACAAAAAAACTAAACGCAAATTTGCGCTTAATATCTTATTATGATTCTAATTGTGTAAAATTCACCCTTTTCTAAAGGTAAGACGTCCGTACTTGTATTAAAAATGACAACGGGTCGAACCCTAAAGCTATATATTGCATATATTGCCCATCAGCCACCCACCTCCTTAATAATAATATTTAAAAAAAAATCAGAAACCCATACCCATGTTGTAGTCATACAACAATATTCAATTTTAGAGATTGTATACATATTTTCTCGTGATTTCAAAATATCCATGACATCATTAGTTTTGTTTGTCACACACAGATGATGAGAATAACCCACTCCTACCCGATGGTCAGGGTTGTCGACGGTCCTCTCTTATGATATGGGATGGAGACAACGAAGAGACGGACGATCTGATTGGTCGATACTGCGGATCCGAGACACCTACAAGCTTTGATTCTACTGGTCAGTTCTTGACTGTCAGTTTCTTTCTAAACGAATCAGCGGCTGCCAATTTCACAATCCTCTACACTTCATTTGATAACGGTAAGGATTCGATTGTTTTTGTATACCCCCCCCCCCCGATTTGCAAAGGTATATTGTACTTAGATGCATTGAATAAAACAACTGACCTGAACCTTCAAGATACCCAAACTTCTACCAAACACGAAAAAAGATTTAGTATTGAGCTGACTGTACAAAAGGCACTTTTAAACAAACCTTGCTTGTCACCTGATTAACTGAGTGTGAATTAACATAAATTCTGGTCCATTTTTTTTTAGAAATAGTACAATGCGTCAGACTTTCCTCCATGAAATTTTATCTACTTGACATCATGATTATGTCTAGCCATAATGGTTTGATTTTCTGTGCGTGCAAACTTTAAATTGGTTTTTATTCCCAACTCCCTCTACTTCGTTTACCTCTTTCCCAATTAAGTCAGCAGCCTAAAAAAGAATAACGAATACAATTAGAAAATTGATAGTGCGGAAAGGAAGGGGGTACTTCCGAAAAACTTATGATATCGTCGGCTTGGAGCCAGAAGGGCGCTATTGCAGATCAAGGATGTTCCGTTTGGAGCCAGAAGGGCGCTACTACCATTGACTTTGTACAGTAAAAGCGCCCTTATGGCTCTCAACGGAACATCTATAAGATCCAATAAAGCCCTTATGGCTCCCAACAGACGATATATCGTTTGCAAGTCCTAATTTAAATAGTAAATGGCACATATAAACTACCTGAAGAAGTTCAACAAGATCAAGAAAAGGCATCCGTTTGATATATACATCTCCTTTTTTCCTCTCCCGGTTATCACTCATTCTTCTTTATGTCATTTGATTTCTTTACTACCCAAGTTCTTGAAATGTACCTTATTCTCTACATAATTGTCATCGAAGATTCCCAGCGCAGTCAACACAAATTTCATTTCTATAACTTATTTACACTCCGTTTCAGGTGTTTGTGATGATGACGTTACCGAGTTACGATGTAACAACGGACGATGTGTTCCGCGCTCAGTAAGCTGTGATTTAGCCAATAACTGCGGTGACAATTCAGACCAGTTCATTGATGCTCCAGGATTCTGCACTGGTAAGTATGATAATGTCATATTTAAAAAAAAGAAGATAGTTTAAGAAACTTAATTTTACCTCTCTAGATTTATGGACTTTTGAATGTCATGTCATGTTCAGTAATGTCACCTCAATTATCCAAAAGTCTTAAGAGAGTTATCATTGTACATTTTGGAGTACAAAGTAATTGGTGAATTAAACATGCCCAGTCCTGAACATGCCGACAGATATTTTGAAGTAATTCTGTAGTTCATTTTAACCTATTCGTTACAAGTCAAACTGTTGTTATTATAGAAAAAAGTAACATCTTCATGACCCTCCTTTTTGTGAACTTTCATTTGTTTCTTTCAAGAATTAGCCACTGATGAGTCGACGCTTGCCGAGTCCTACCCGTGGCTCTGGATTCTACTCGGCATCCTCGGAGCTCTCCTCTTAGCTCTCTTCCTATACTGGTTACTATGGCGACCGGGATACCTCATATGGAGGTTGGGATGCTGTAGGAACCTGTGGTATGGATGCTGCTGCGGACGATCAGGGAAGTACAACAAAGGGTTTCGTGATAGTGCAAGTGGGAGGAGAGATGGAACGGACAACCAGGACGGTGGTTACTTTTACGATGACGATGATGAAGGGTCGCAGGATCCTGCGGGTAGGCGAAGAGATGGAGTGGAAAACAGCCACGATGGTGGTGTCTCTAACGACGACGACGACGGTGAGTCCAGCGGATGCTTATGTTGTCGATGTTGCTCATCGAATAATCGACATAGATCAAAGAAAACTGCCGCAGGTCGAGGATCCATCTCAAGCTTGACCCCTCTCCACCGACCAGGACTCCACAAGGAGGGGGTAATATTGCCCCCTGATGCGGTAGACCGACCAAGACTGCACCGGGAGGATATGATGCTCCCACCTGATGCTATCCGACCATCGATATACAAGGAGGACTTGATCATCCCCCAGTATGGCCAACGACCCCAGCTCTACAAGGAAGGGGTAATACTTCCACCACCAGAGGAACAAGGAAGGGTGTTCCCGTTGGTATATGGTATCTACCATGAGGACACCATTGTACCTCCTCCATCAACTCTTATTACCCCTTCTCTTGTAACTATTGAAGACTACCAGAAAGACTTGGATGGAGGGCACGCCCGAGAGGCACGATGAAGAAACTAAAATATCCGTCTCTAACCATTTTCATGCCAATTCCAATTTGAAGGCAGTTACCTTCAAAGACGATTTGGACGTATCCTAATTATGCTGATGCGTACATGAATATACAAAGTGTATTTTAATATTCTTTCTTTCAGGCGTTCAAATATTATGTTAGCTTCATAAAACTATGAATGTTTTTGTACAGTGTATTTAATGATGTTAGGTTTATCATTTGAATAATGGTCGCAGTTTGTTTTACATGATTTTGATGAATAAACTTGAAAATAAAATAATTCAGTTTAAAGAAACAATCTGGAATGTCAAAAACATGACCTACTAACGTAGGTTCGATAGTTTAGTTAAACCAGTGAAATTCAATAGTCTAATTAGTTTTGTGTGTATCTTTTCACACAAGCATTCAACCAGTACTGTCAATAAAGAAATAAAATATATGTATTTATTATTGGACTAGGAACACCTGATGTACACTTCCTTATTTGAGAGAAACGTCAAGATTTGAGTAGTCCACTCCCAGTCACAAGATTTTGTCATAGTCTTAATTTCAAACATGTGCATATGTGTCCATGTGCTCATATGTTCAGCATAGAACAATATCATTGTAACGAGGTATCAGCATTTGGCTACACTGTAAAAAAATAATACCGCAAAGTGATGTCAGCAGAGTCGCCATACAAAAATGTAATTTGAAATAACAGTTTTGCTGTAAATTTCTCCTCTAATAATTAATGAAAGAGAAGAAAAGAAATCATTAGAGTTCTATAGCTGACATATTTGGTTAAAACAGAATAAATGTGTAACTCCTGATGTATATTTTGTATTTCTCACGTAATTATTTGCAGGAGAAATTTACAACAAAACTGTTTTTTAAATTACATTTTTTTATGGCGACTCTGCTGACAGCAGATTTGCTGTAAAAATACAAATATTTTTACAGTGTAGGACCTCGTCATAACAGGAGTGGACTGTACAAAGAATATGGTAATATGGAAGAGAGACTCGAGGTTAGGAAGCAGAAGTAAAGAGAGTATGAAAAAAGTAGACAAGAGATTAGGCATGTGAGTGTGTGTGTGTGTGTGCGTGTGTGTGAGAGAGAGATGGAGAAATAGGAAAGAGGGTAGATTTGTGAAAGGAGAAGAGAGAGAGATATTACAAGTTATTTTGAAAATACATCATAAGATGAACAAAAGGCAACATAAAATTAAAAAATTAGAATGGATTTCGTAAAAAGAATTTTAATATAAAACTTATCTTGAGTGTCAAAAATATTTACAAGCAGAAAGACTAGGGTATACAATTTGATTATATAACATACGTCACATTATCACTTGCTATTGTTATTGATCTGTCATTCACTTGTTGCTTTCCATTTTACTCCCATGCTCGCTTTTTCTCTCAATGAAAGACATTATAATCAAGGTTTGAGTTGATAAACTTTATAAAATGGTCTCTCTTTAAACAAAAAATTACCCTCAAAATAGATTAACCAAATCACATAATTATGCTCAACAAAAACACACAATTGTCTACATTGAATTAAAGAAAATATGTCTATAAAAATATGAAATTGATTATAGTTTCAACAAATAAAAGACTACTATAACTATAACAAAATTTCAAATATTTTATAGGATTGTACATTTAAATAACTGAGGCTTATGCAAAATATTAAGCTTTAATTTCACTATATGCTATAAAACCATGATCAGAAATGTTTATACTGTCTCAAAGAACCAAAGGTAGATTACAGTAATGTATACTTGATAATAAATTATATGAGTAAGCTTGGACGGAAACAACAATGAAATATACACATCTTAAATATAGCAAATATATGCATCTAATAGAAAGCACACTCGAGAAAGGCAAATCATTGAAGATTTTTAAAAACTAATTTGCAAGACATACGAAAGTTTTCCATTATTCTGAAGTACTTTTCGTGCAAAATATGAATCTATAATACATGTACAAATATTGTTTCGAACAGCAATATTTCATATAAATGTCTCCTTTTCATGTTTAAAATACGCAACTTTGAAAAATATACCACATGGAAAAAAATTATCATTCTTATATATTCCTTTTGAATAAAATTTGTGTAATTGAGAGATATATGTTTCTGTACTCTATTTCATGGTGGAATTTCAAAGTTCGATATCAGTTTATCAACATTTCATTTTTCAGATCAATTTCTTCTCATATTGTTAAGTTGACATGGAATCAATCTTAAGTGCAAAAAGAGATATTAATGCTATATCAAGCAATGAAAGCACTTCACCTTTATTTCAAGCATCCATTTTATTGACAGCTGAGAGCCAGGAGGGTATACTGTATAAGCCAATACTTTCGCGATTTTGAACTAGTTGGGGAAATTCGTGAGAGCAAAATTTCGCGATTTTGGTGATGACTTCATTACTATATATATAGCCTTGTATTGAAGTGGAAATTTTCACGATGACCGACTTGCGAAATTCGTGAAAATAAAGTCACTGCGAAAATAACTACTTATACAGTAACTCATATACTCAGCAATGAGTTAGTGCCCTTCTGACTCAAAACAGACAATATGATATACCGTGCTTGCCTCATCTGCCATCTCACTTGCCCCAGAAGTCTTTATTGCTATACTCGTTGTCTACTCTTGAGTTGTCCATGTCATCCTTCAGCTGCTTCAAGAGCTTGCCAGACTTGACCTTCTGAGCGACAGATCTTGAAGCAAAGATGAGGATGACGATCACGACGATGCCTCCGATAGCGATGAGGACGATCTGACCAAGGGTCAGTCCACTGGGAGCGTCATTAACATCTGAATCAAACAAAGTAAACAAAAGTTATAGATATAATTGCACACATGATGTAATTTAGATTTGGAAAAATAATAAGAAATCAAATACATGTACATGCATGACACATTTTTTTTGTGTAAGTGATGACCAATCACTAGATTTAAAATTTTGATGACAAAAGGACATAATGAAAAACAAGGTTTGTATGTTGCAGGCATTTACCAACCTAGGGAGAGTGCATAGTACATGAAATGTTCATTTGCCTATTTTATATGTGAACTCAATTATCAGGATATACAACATTTAATTCTGCACCAATCCTGGATTAACATACAAGACAGAAAGATGTGTCCCTCAAAGATCTCAATTTAAACTTCCATTAGTACAATCCTTAGTGAATAACTTCAATTTTCTCCATCCAGTTACAGTAAAGTGATAAAAAAAGGGTTTTATCTCTCATGTAACCAACAGTTAGTGCCCTCTCAAGATAATATAGATCTCCTTACTCATGCATTGAGCTTCATCACTGTTATCCCCGCAGTTGTCCAAGGAGTCACATATGAGAGAATAATCAATGCATCTGCTGTTGTTGCACTGGAACTGGCCCGCTGCACATGGTGCTGGAAGAAGTAGGAAGAAAAACAAAAATAAAATATTAATTTTCCTCTTTTCTAAATTTCTAGGTGCACCTAATTAATAATAACGAGAAAATCTAAAGAGGACTTATCATTAAGCTTTTTATCTATATAGGTAATAATTGCACTGTAAAATCTAGAATGGTGATGAGTATCGCTACTTATATCAGAGATGCCACTCAATATCATGCAAAAATCCTGAAATTTGCAAAATATCCTGAAAGAGCACACATTTGAAAGCAAAAAAAGCTGAAAGTACATAAAAATGTGGTATTTTGGGGTAATAAATTTTCTGAATACAGGAAGAATGTAGTCAAACTGTTACTGATTTTTTTTCCAACCTTTATCTTCTGTTAAACATTATTGAGATAGATCAAGGTTGAAGAGAGGGTTCATCGTCTCCAGCACAAAGTAGAATTCACTTAAATTACCAGAAAGACACTGGAGGGGATTCTCTTCAGTAGGTCAATGCAGTAATTTTTAGGTCAACAATTACGCCTACTACTACCTCAAGGGTGACAAGACATTTGCTACTGCAACAATTGTTCATGGCTTAATTTCGTCTAAAATGTATGGTTTGGATTAAGGTTACAATATGGCTTTATGTTAGTTTTAGGGTAGGGTAGAGTGATAAGTCCAGGGCTGAAGAACCTGGTCACTTGATTAGTGTATGGAATTTGAAGTGTAGCAATTCTTGCAGGAGCAATTGTCATCAAATCACCTCAACATTACTCAGATGACAAACTCACCATCTTCAAATGCTGTATAGAGGATACCAAAGCCAAGGCTGACCCCGGAGTCATCCGTCTGAAACACAAATGTTACATTGCTTCCAGTTGAGACCACTTCAGACAAGGACTGGCGGCCGCAGAGCGTAGGGGTCAAAGGTGATGCCAGGTCACTCTCTCCATCATGTACTCGCAGACTGTCTACACATGCACCTGTTGTAAGTAAAAAGAATTTTTAGTATGAAGGTCAATCAACCCACCAATAAATTTGCAAAAAATAAAAAATAAAATAAAATAAAAATAACTAATGAAAATAATAAGGTTTTTATTTCCCAATTATATACAAATAACATGCAGGATCCTTTAATCTAGCGATGTTGTGAGAAAAAAAGAAAACACATTTGAATCAGTTGGACAGTATGCATTTCCTACAAATGTCAATTTTAATAGATTATACATCACTTTTCTATTAAAAGTAATCACAAAATAAACATCAATTATTCATTAGAATGCCATGTAAATAAAGTATAGATTCAGTTGAAATGGGTGTCATTTAAAAACAATCCCATTTTTTGTATACAAGTTTATTACCATTCACTGCCTCTTCCAAGACAAATCTGTTGAACTGCAAAAGAAGCTTTTTGTTGAAGTCTGTAGACAGGACTACATGGCAGTCCTCATTGTTTCCATATCGAAGACTGCTATCTGGCTCTACCAAACCAGTAATGTCTGCTTGTATTGTGGTATTGCAGCTGTTGGAAAGGTAAGCTGATGTAAAGAAAAGGGGAGGTCATCATTAACCGAGTTTAAAATGTTCCTGTTTGTGGACAATTTTCATGATACAATCCCTTGCCTTGGGTAGATCTAATACAAATTCACTCACCCTTCAACATTAATCATTGAATTAAGTGGGTAATTTTCGAAAAATAAAAACTTTATAAAAATATAACGATAAGTTTTCTTTTGAATATGAAATGAAATTTGGGGTTAAGAAAAATTATCATGGCCCATAACACACAAGCAACTGAACCATCTGGGACTAGTGACAGGACTCAGTGAGAAAACTTTCAGAAAACAAACTTAATTTTTCACTTTTTAAAATCCCTTTTTCACTTATCTTTCTTCAATAACTGAGTGTTTGGATGTTCCTTTTACTATCCCTGATGTTTTTAAGTTTTCTTTTTTTCTTTTTGGATGAAAAATTATTTTTTAAAGTCCACTTTCTGAAAATTTCCCCGCACGTTTTTGGGCGGGAAAGGGAAAAAAATTCAGTGATGTTTTAATTTTTTTTTCATGATTTTGATTTGAAATTTTTCCAAAACTTATTCACTATTATACTACTACTAATTTTGGAGCAGAAAGTGATGGCAAAAAGGAGAAAAACCTTAGATAAAACAACATTGACAAGGTTGCAAAATTTTCCCCAAAATATGGCAGCTTGGTCCACGAGGTCAATACTAAAGTATTGACATCGTATCATGAGTGGCCCATAATGGCCTACCGTGGAGAGTCTGATAATTTATACTATCTAAGAGCCCAACTCGGCAACTGATAATTGATATAGGCCTAGCATATCTATAGATAATATAGAAACTTGTTAATGCATTGAAGTCCTTTGTTTAGATTTTTTGATTGATTAGTTGCAAAAATAGGCCTACTGAACGACCTTTTTTTTAAAGGCAATTCGACAAAAAGTACACAATATCGAGTACATGGGACAGCAATGCCAAAACATACTCTCATATTTTATTATTGGTTCCTGTTCCCTTCTGATAGAAAATATTCATAAATCGATTACATTTGATATGTGAATTTCTAATATCATTAATATGAAATACTTACAAACTTGAAGAGCTTCTCCAAATGAAACGATGAGTGAATAAAATAGCACAATTACGTAGAAAAATATATTTGTTTTCAGTGTCGTAGCGGTCGCCATTTTCGATCGGGTCAGTCTATTATTTTAGGGGAAATTTTGATAAAAAGAAATAAATAAGTTACATTTTATATACCGTATTTTGGTAATTAAATACAAATCAAGGTAAATTTATAGTGTACAAAAATCTTTTTAATTTGATATGAATGGTATTATCAAATAACTACTGGTTATTCTTTAACATTTAGAGCATCGCTGCGCCTTTTGATTTAATAAGTTCAACCGATTGTTTATCATTGCCATGCAACACCAAGCCTTGACGTAGGTACTGCACGACAGGTGCAGTCGCCCACCACTAGCACTGGTGTCAATGGTTTGCACCAGAGGCGGCGGAACCAGGGGGCAGGGGGCGCTGTGACCCCCCACTTTTTCATCCACCCTAAAAGTGCCCCTTTTCCTGACTAAAAAGTGCCCCTTTTCTTAGCTAATAAAATGCCATTTTTATAGTAAAAAGGGGCACTTTTATTACTAAAAAGGGGCACTTTTAATACAAAAAAGTGCCCCTTGTTACTCCATATGTCTCTTAAAACCAAAATTTTCGGCTCGCGCTTTGCGCTCGCGGATACTAAATAGGGTCTATAATGCACAATAAACTCCATGTTTAAGCTTATAATTTTCTACTCGCGCATCGCGCTTGCGGATAATTGATAGGGTCTATAATGCACAATGAACTTCATTTCAAAGCTCCGATAATTTTCAACTCGCGCAATGCGCTCGCGGATACTAAATAGGGTCTATAATGCACAATAAACTCCATTTTTAAGCTCATAATTTTCAACTCGAGCTTCGCGATCGCGGATATTTAATAGGATATAAATTAACTCAATTTTTTTCGGCTAGCGCTTCGCGCTCGCAGATACTAAATAGATTACACAATGCACAATTAACTCAAATTTTTAGCTCGCGCATCGCGCTCGCAGATAATTGATAGGGTCTATAATGCACAATGAACTCCATTTCAAAGCTCATAATTTTCAACTCGCGCATCGCGCTCGCGGATACTAAATAGGGTCTATAATGCACAATAAACTCCATTTTTAAGCTCATAATTTTCAACTCGAGCTTCGCCGTCGCGGATATTTAATAGGATATAAATTATCTCAATTTTTTCGGCTAGCGCTTCGCGCTCGCAGATACTAAATAGATTACACAATGCACAATTAACTCAAATTTTTAGCTCGCGCTTCGCACTCGCATACCTTATGTTTATCATTGATAAGATACAAAGCGCTCGCATACCTTATGTTTATCATTGATAAGATACAAAGCCATTAAAAATGTTAAAAGCACAAATTTAAAGGCAATTTTTCTGCGAACCCCTACTTATCTGAATACTTTTCTTATAAAGCCTCTAGTCTCAAGTGCCCCCTCTTAAAAAGAAAGTGCCCCTCTTTCATCGTGACCCCCCACTTTCGAATTCGTTCCGCCGTCTCTGGTTTGCACCCATCTGCTCCCGTTTTTATACCCACCCATTTGTTCTTGAAATAAAAGTTGAAAACTTCTGGCTTTATAGATAAGATTTTTATTAAACTCTATCGACCCCCGATCGGGAGTATGAGAGTCTCAACTTTTACAATAATGAATTTATGCATGAGAAAATGAACATACACTCTCAGAAAAATTTTAACCAACCGGCCAAAATTTTAACCAACCGTTGGTTCAAATATGAACTTACCAACTGTTGGTTAGGTTACAGCCCGATAGTCCGCGGGTCCGTTAGTCCGCGGGTCCGATAGTCCGCGGGTCCGATAGTCCGCGGGTCCGATAGTCTGCGGGTCCGTTAGTCCGCGGGTCCTATAGTCCGCGGGGGGGGGGGTGATGTTTGTTACTCTGAAGGTTCGTTATTCCGAAAAATAGAATGGGGTTCGTTATTCCGAAAATAGAAAAAGGTTCGTTAGTCCGAAAATAGAAAAAGGTTCGTTATTCCGAAAAAAGAAAAGGTTCGTTATTTTGAATTTTTGTTATATCCAAAACTAGAAAAAGTTCGTTATTCCGAAAATGAAATAAGGTTCATTAGTCCGAAAATGAAATAAGGTTCATTAGTCCGAAAATGAAATAAGGTTCGTTTTTTCCGAAAATGATCTTATCCTATTTTAGTTACGAAAATGGTGTGGTAATTAAAAAATAATAGGATATTATGCTATAATAGTCTCAGCGGAGGACGGTCACCCGTGAATAAACTCCAGATACTTTTTTTTCTGCTGTTAGATTTTGATTTTCGGAGAATTTATTTCACAAAATTATTAATGGCGATTTCTACTGATAAAAGATTAGTTTCGCTTCTAAAATCGGGCCGTTAAACATGCCATAACTAGATAATTTATTTCATAATTGTTTTCGTTTTTTAATGAAGAATTTATTTCCCGACGTTATCGATGGCTAATTCTTCCAAAAAAGAATAAGTTTCGCTACTAAAATCAGGCCTTTACCACGCTTTAACTAAATAATTATTTCCGCAAATATTTTCGTGCCGTCTTTATTTCGTAAAGAAATTGTTTCAAAACATTATCAGTGGCGACTTCTTCCGGTAAAGTATAAGTTTTTAAAATTGGGCCGTTATCACTCAATAACTAAATAATTAATTCCGCAATTTTATTCGTTCCGTATTTATTTATGAAAGAAATTATTTAAAAGCATTATCAGCGAAAATTAATATTTATCGGAAGATTAACAAGTCGCCGCCGATAATGTTTCAAAATAACTTCTTCATGAAATAGAAACGGAGTGGATATAATTATGGAATTAGTTATTTGGTCAAGGGTGATAACGGCCCGTTTTTAAAGGCGGAACTTATTCTTTATCGGAACAACTCGCCGCTAATACTTACACTATACGTCGATGGACGGGCGGATTTAATTGCGGAATCAACAACTGAACAGCAATGGTGATTCTACCCTCCCCCTCCTCCACCCCTGCCCTTTCCGTTTTCTCGGCTTCGCCACAGATTATTTCAGTTTCGGACTAACGAACCTTAATTCATTTTCGGAATAACGAAACTTTTTTCTATTTTCGGACTAACAAACCTTTATTCTATTTTCGGAATAACGAACCTTATTCCTTTTTTGGAATTACAAATCTTTTCTAATTTTGAAATAACGAACCTTTTCTATTTTCGGAATAACGAACCTTTTTTCTATTTTCAGAATAACAAAACTTATTTTATTTTCGGAATAAGGAACCTCATTCTATTTTCGGAATAACAAACCTTTTCCATTTTTGGATATAACGAACCTTTTTTATTTTCGGAATAACGAACCTCATTCTATTTTCGGAATAACAAACCTTTTCTATTTTTTGATATAACAAAAATTCGGAATAACAAACCTTTTTTATTTTCGGACTAACGAACCTTTTCTATTTTCGGACTAACGAACCTTTTCAATTTTCGGAATAACAAACCTCATTCTATTTTTCGGAATAACGAACCTTCAGAGTAACAAACATCACCCCCCCCCCTACGCGGACTATCGGACCCGCGGACTAACGGACCCGCGGACTAACGGACCCGCGGACTATTGGACCCGCGGACTATCGGACCCGCGGACTAACGGACCCGCGGACTATCGGACCCGCGGACTAACGGACCCGCGGACTATATCGGACCCGCGGACTATCGGGATGACCCCTACAGTTTGGACGTAAGAAATGTCTCAAATTAAAGCTGATTAATTACTTAGTATTTTAGTAAACAAATCACAAAAATAAACCATATGTTTTTTAAATGACTGACCTTTGAACTTCGATTACCTTTTTTTTAGGAACACACTGTATAGCATGTCAGGCTTCTAGTAATGTAAAAATTTTCAAGTTCAAAAGAAAGATGACGTCATTGTTTAAAAAAATCATATAAAATCAATGATGTATTTGGACAGATTTTTTTTTCAATTGTACATTGAAAGGGATCATCAGTGGTCCAGATGAGTCCGTTTAGAGATCAGAAGTTGGTCCCTGATCATACTTTCACAAGATTAAGAAAAATATATGACTAAGTAAAGCCCAAAGTTTGAAGAATGTCATTATAAACACTTATTTTCAATGATTTTGTCAAATCTCATTCTTAACACACGGGTCTATCTATTGAGGTCTATTTATAGGTCTGCGCGCGCTCATATTCGTTGCGTTGCATGCCGCCATTATTATACCACCCTAGTACTCAGGATATTCTTTGTTCCCTGACTGCGTGGGGCACCCGCGAAGACGTTGCCAACATAAACATAGATATAGGCTACTCCTCCAACCAATCTTAATTTGGACTTGATCGATCAGCTTGCTCACAGATCCAGATACAGAGCAACAGAGAAAAACAACAAACGACTGAATTTTCCGGATTGAATTCTAGCGACACTGGATTTATATTCTCGACTATCGACTCGCATCGCATATCGAACAGCCCTAATCTAGCAGACTGCAATGGGGTGCTCCGAGTCTAAAGTAAGTCATTATTTGGGCAATTCCATCGTTACGGACGTTATATTGAGAGGCGACTTCAGATAATCAATCGATAAACAAATGTATTTGGGCGATTCCATACGTGTCGTACGGGACATTTAGAGAACATTTGACAGCTTTTCGACAATAAAAACCAAAAAATATTCCAGTAACTGATGGTCATTCTCAAGTATACCCAGTTGTTGTATGTCCGGACAGGTTGGATATCCGGACACTCAATGTTAACCAGTCATTTGAAAGGGTTTAAAATCAATATCTTTGAAGTTTTTCAGCACAAAATGTCAGACAATATTGTGGAGATCAAATATTGATGGTGATAAAAAGTATTAAACATACATTTTCGGCTTAATCCTTAGATGAAAAACCAAGCTTAATTTTTGTTAAGTGTCCGGACATCGCACCCCCCATCCTACTACCAGAATGGTAAAAGAACCAAGACTTGATTTGACTTGAATACAAATACTGTAAACTAGAGATTGAAAATAGCAATGTGTCGTACGGGACGCAGAAAATGTGACTCTTTTGGAACCCTTAAGTTTGTGTTCAAAAGTCTGTGAGTTGCACAGGAAATTTAAATCAAAACTGAACTAAATTTGATCTTCAGTTACCACAGAACAGATATATAAAAACATTTTTGTAAAATAAGCATTAACAAATAAATAAAGCAAATTATAGTTTCCGAGAACATTGTGGCGTACGGGACGCGTATTTTTTTTTTTACACCACTGTTCTGCCATTTATTCAAAATAAGCCAACGAAACTGCTCGCGAGCGAGCGAGCGCGCGCGAGTCTAGTCGATGCACGCAGCGGATCTCGGAAATCTGATCGTGGGTTTGCGCTAGTCTGCAAACACAGACAATATTTTGACAGCCGAACTCATGACCTGCCCAAAGCCTCGGATATTCAACAAATGTCATATCACCGACGATGTCAGATCAGTAAAAATATAGAAATAAGCACAGAACACACGAGTATATATAGTAGGACGGGGGGTGCGATGTCCGGACACTTAACAAAAATTAAGCCTGGTTTTTCGTCTAAAACAGAAATGTATGTTGAATACTTCTTATCACCATTAATATTTGTTCTCCACAATATTTTCTGACATTTTGTGCTGAAAAACTTCAAAGATATTGAAAACCCTTTCAAATGGCTGGTTAAAATTGAGTGTCCGGACATCCAACCTGTCCGGACATACAACAACTGGGTATACAGTGCAGTCTCACTTCCATAAAATTAATACTAATGTGCATAAATACTAAGTGAGGGTTTGGACTTGGAGTCTAATTAGTGGACTTTGGACTTGCAGACGAGCTCTAAACTGCGTGAATCCCTGTCGCATCAGTCTTGTATCAGCAACACACACAAATTTCTCTCTCTCTCTCTCTCTCCCTTCGCCTTCTCTATCTCATTTTATCTTTTCATTTTATTACCTTGCATTTCTTCACTATCATTGCACCCCACCCCCTTCTCTCTATGTTGTATGTCTGTTCATCATTTCTTTACCCCGTAAATCAAACTTTCAATTGTATTTCCTTCTCTTTGGCATCTCAAAGGGAAAGTTCACCCTGGAATCCGATTATTGATTTTTAAAAAAGCAGAAAAATAAAAGAAAAATATGGGTGAAAGTTGGAAGACAATTGACCAAATAATAGCGAAGTTATGAGTATTCAAAGTTTTGATAATGTCAAAAGAAATTTATATGTAAACCTGAAAATAGAACATTTTAAGCGTTTTGGGGGCTATGCTCATTAAGAAGATACCTAACTAAACAATGAGAGAGCAATTAAAGCGCGAGCCGACATTTTTTGATATATAAAAATGCAAACATTGCATTTTGAGCGCTTTTTGTGCTATGCTTTCAAAGAAGATACTTATCTAATTGAACAATGCGAGCGCGAAGCGTGAGTCGAAATTAAAAAAAAAAAAAATCAACCTAAAAACAATGAATTTTAAAGCGCTTTTTGTGCTATGCTCAAGATGATAATTATCTCATTAACAATAAAGTGCGAAGCACAAGTAATAAATATAATTAGTGAAAACGAGACATTTTTAATATGTTTTTAAAATGTCTGTTTTTTTTCCCCCTTTAATCTCTTCGCAAAACCTGTAACCCCCTCCCCCCCCCCTCTCTCTCTCTCTCTTCATTTCTTGCAAATACACTCACAGCTTTCTGTATGTTCTTAATCAATCTACTTGCACCCCCCCATCTATCTCTCTCTCTCTCTCTCCAGTCCTTGCATTACGCCCTGGTACAAATGTATGTTGCCCATCAATGCGTTGATCCATTTATACTCATCTAATAGCGAGGCACACCATTCCAAAAACACTGTCTCAAGCTCGCAATAATCCTTCCTTACTTCCCTCCAATAAAAATCCTCCATATACTACTAAATCACACTTGGAATACAGTAATTTGTCAATACGTGTGATATGATGTGTATCTTGTTTACTATTTTCTCTGCTACAGCTAGAACCTATCAGTACGTATTATGCAGAGGAGTAGTAAATTCTCTCGCGCGAAATATTTTGAAGAAGATTAGACTCGCTCGCGCTCGCGAGCAGTTTCGTTGGGATATTTTGAATAAATGGCAGAACAGTGGTGTAAAAAAAAAAAATAAAAATACGGCGTACGGGACATGCAAAATATGTCGTACGGGACATCTCTGAATGAGGGCTATACTTTCTTAATTTCTGTCTTGATTACTTCTTTAATCAATTAATTTGTCTGATAATAATGATAATCTTATGAAACTAAAGGGCAGTTATCATGTTAGAAAGCACTATTCTTGAATAGTTCTGTCAATATATCATAAAAAATATAGTGTGTCGTACGGGACACTATTGACGTGTCATACGGGCCAGCCTGTGTAACATTTGACTTTATGTCAATAAAAAACAAAGCATTACCCCCAAATTTCTCTTTTGTATCCTTAACAAGGCATGCAGGACAATCAGTGGTGTATCTGTGGGCATGCGCGTATTCTGGGGGTGGCTTTACGGGCCCGGGCCCCCCGGGGGCGCGCAGGGGGGCGCCGAAAAGAGGAAGAAAAAGGGAGAAAAAGGAAAAGAAAAAAAAAGAAAGAAGAAAAAGAGGGAAAAAAAAGAGAAGGGAAAAAAGGGGGAAAGAGTAAGGGAAAAAAGGGAAAGAGGAAGGAAGAAAAAAAAAAAAGAAGAGAGAGAGAGAGAGGAAGGGAAAAA
The DNA here is from genome assembly GCA_940671915.1 of Paracentrotus lividus. NCBI lineage: Eukaryota > Metazoa > Echinodermata > Echinoidea > Camarodonta > Echinidae > Paracentrotus > Paracentrotus lividus. Next base: position 13,458,335 of record CALNVZ010003435.1, on the reverse strand, counting down.
AGGAGAGGGGGAAGGGGGCGCCCTTAAAAAAGGGGCGCCAAATCGACAAGAACTAAGTGGCGCACAATTGACCTTAAACTTAGGGGCGCAAAATAGACCTTAAAATTGGGGGGGGGCGCCAAATCGACAGTAAACTAAGGGCGCCAAATTGACCTTAAACTTAGGGGCGCCAAATCGACCTTAAATTTAGGGGCGCCAAATCGACAGTAAACTAAGGGGCGCCAAATTGACCTGAAACTTATAGGGGCGCCAAATTGACCTTAATTTAGGGGGCGCCAAATCGACATTAAACTACGGGGGAGCCAAATTGAGCTTAAACGTAGCCAATTGACCCGAAACTTAGATGGGGGCGCCAAATTGACCTGAAGATGAGGGGGCGCCTAATTGATATAAACTTAGGGGCTCCGAATCGACCTTAGACTAAGTAAGGGCGCCAAATTGAAAAAGGGAGGAGGGAAGGGGCGCCCTTAACAAAAATTAGGGGAGCTTAAACATAGGCGGCCAAATTGCCTTCAACATAGTGGACGCAAATCGACCTTAACCTTAGCGGCTCTAAATCGACCTTAAATTTAGGGGGGCGCCAAATCAAACTTAAAATTAGAGGGCGCCAAATTGAGCTTAACGTTGGGGCGCCAAATGACCCGAAACTTAGATGGGGGCCAAATCGACCTTCAACTTAAGGGCTAAATCGACCTTAAGCCCAGCGCACACTATGCGATGCGATTGCACTAAGATCCGATTGCAACAAAATCGTGGAGTGTGCGCCAACCTGCAACACGCTGCAACTGTGATGCGATGTGTTGCAGAAGAATCGCAGACCAAATCTCAGACATTTGACATGTCAAATCTTCCTGCGATTTTCCTGCGATTTTGATAATTTCAGCCAATCAGATTGGCTAGAGATGGAGGTTGTATTACTGCGCGCCTGCGCGTAAACTTAGGGTACCATGGTGATATGCAGCACTGTTGCAATGTGTGCGCTGGCCTGCGATGCGATTGCCTGCGATGCGATTGGCAATTTGTTGCAATCGGATCGCAGTGCAATCGCATCGCAATGTGTGCGCTGGGCTTTAGATTAAGGAGGGCGCAAATCGACTTTAAACTTAGGGCGCAAAATCGACCTTAAATTTAGGGGGCGCCAAATCGAACTTAAACCTAGAGGGGCGCCAAAATGATCTTAAACGTAAGGGCGCCAAATTTAGATCAAATGTAGGGGCGCAAAATGATCTGAAACTTAAGGGGCGCTGAATTGACCTGAGACTTAAGGTCGCTGATTTAACCTGAAGTTAAGGGGGTGCCAAATCGATCTTGAATTAAAGGACGCCAGATTGACTCAAATGTAGGGGCAACAATATAGCATTTTGCAACTTTTCACTTCTTACTTTGCTATATATTTCATTAATTATGTGCATTCAAACATGATGTTACCATTGCAAATAGGGTATCAATAAAAGAAGAACAAATTAACTTTTCAATGCTATAAAAATTGATAGTCATAAAAACCCACATTAAACGTATCAAGGTTCAAAGTTGTGCGGCAGAACATTCAAACAGAAAATATCTTTTCACTTTTTACTTTGCTAATATATTCATTATTATGAGCATTCAAACATGATGTTACCATTGCAAAATAGGGTATCAATAAAAAGAAGAACAAATTAACTTTTCAATGCTATAAAAATTGTTAGTGATAAAAACCACACATTAAAATGTATCAAGTTCAAAGTTGTGCGGCAAGAACATCTCAAACTGAAAATTATCTTTCAATTTTTACTTTGCTAATTTTCATAATTATGAGCATTCAAACATGATGTTACCATTGCAAATAGGGTATCAATAAAAGAAGAACAAATTAACTTTTCATGCTATAAAACTGATAGTGATAAAAACCCACATTAAAATGTATCAAGGTTAAAGTTGTGCGGCAGAACATTCAAACTGAAAATTATCTTTCACTTTTTACTTTGCTATATATCATTAATTATGTGCATTCAAACATGATGTTACCATTGCAAATAGGGTATCAATAAAAAGAAGAACAAATTAACTTTCAATGCTATAAAAATTGATAGTGATAAAAACCCACATTAAAATGTATCAAGGTTCAAAGTTGTGTGGCAGAACATTCAAACTGAACATTATGTTTCGCTTTGCCTTGCATTCAGGGGGTATCAGGGTTCTGTGGACCCGGGCATGACATCACCAAGCCAAATTGAGCTTAAACGTAAGGGAGCCAAATTGACCCGAAACTTAGATGAGGGCGCCAAATCGACCTCAACTTAAGGGCGCTAAATCGACCTTAGATTTAGGAGGGCTCAACATAGACCTTAAACTTAAGGGCGCAAAATCGACCTTAAATTTAGGGGCGCCAAATCGAACTTAAACCTAGAGGGGCGCCAAATGATCTTAAACGTAAGGGCGCCAAAATTTAGATCAAATGATAGGGGCGCAAAAATGATCTGAAACTTAAGGGGCGCTGAATTGACCTGAGACTTAAGGGCGCTGATTTAACCTGAAGTTAAGGGGGTGCCAAATCGATCGTAGATTAAAGGACGCCAGATTGAGCTCAAATGTAGGGGCGCGAATTGACCTGAGACTTAGGGGTGCCAAATTTATCTTAAACTTAGTGGCTCCAACTATATATAATATCCTATTTACCTGAAACTAAGGGGCCCAAAAAACACGCACAAAAAAAAACACAAGGGGTCTTTAAAATGGTCTCTATCTAGAAATAGCAAAATTTTAAAATTCATGCATCCGGTTCTGTATAAACATAGCAAAATTTTCGCTCGCATCATCTTTTCCCATTGATTTATTACATTGTGTCGAGGAACGCGTAAAATGACCTGTTTTCTAATCATTGGAATGCATCAAATTTCAGTTCCCTATTCGCACACGCCTATGTTTTTCCTCTTTTACCAGAATTGACATTATGGGATTCTAACCGTCAAAACATTTAAATTTACTTAATTTCACGTTACATTCATTTTTGCATTTCAAATTGACCTAAATCTTAGGGGGCGCAAAATTGAGCGTAAACGTAGGGGCGTCAAATTGACCTGAGACTTAGGGATGCCAAATTTATCTTACTAGATCTCTATAGATAGAGCAAAATTTCAAAATTCATGCATCCGGTTCTGTATATACATAGCAAAATTTCGCTCGCGCTTCGCGCTCGCATCATTTTTTCCCCAATGAATTATTACATTGTGTTCCTGAGGAACGCATGAAATGTCCTGTTTCTAATCATTTGAATACATCAAAACTTCCGTTCATGCTTCGCGCTCGCCTGTGTTTTTCCTCTTACCAAAATTTACATTATGGGATTCTAACCATCAAAACATTTCAATTTATTTGATTTCACGTTACATTCATTTTTGCATTTCAAATTGACCTAAATCTTAGGGGGCGCAAAATGAGCTTAAACGTAGGGGTGTCAAATTGACCTGAGACTTAGGGATGCCAAATTTATCTTAAACTTAGGGCTCCAACTTTATTTTTGAACTTAGGGAGGTGTGGCCGAATTTACCTGAAACTAAGGGCAACAACTGTTTATTTGAAATATGGTCTCTAAAATTTTTAATTCCTCCTGGTCTGTATATACATAGCAAAATTTTGGCTCCGTGCTACGCGCTCGCATCATTTCTTTTCCTAATGAGTTATTACATTGTGTTCGTGAGAACGCATGCAATGCCATGTTTTCTTCATCATTCAAAGACATCAGAATTCCGCTCTCCCTGTGTTTTTCCTCTGACCATAATTTGCATTATGGATGCTAATCATCAAGACATTTAAATTTATTTGAATACACGTTACATTTATTTTTGCATTTCCCAGGGCATCAAATCACCTAAATGTATGGCGCCAATTCAAAGTAACATTAGGGGCGCCAAATGTTTAGTTGGCGCCAAATTGAGCTTAAACTTAGGGCGCCAAATTTATCTTAAACTTAGGGAGGGAAGCAGAAGGATAGATAAGCAGCTAGATAGATAGATATTCATCTCTCTTTCATAATCATGTAAAATTACTGGGCAACATACGGTCTTTAATAATGGAGGCCAAATTGATCCTAAACTTCAGGTCTTTATTACATAGAGCAAATTTTCGATCGCGTTCGCGCTCGCTTCATTTTCCAAAGAGTAAGTGTTATTATACATTGTGTTCCTGAGGAATGCATAAAATGTCACGTTTTCAGAGATCATTCCGATACATCAAATTTGTGCTCGCGATTCATTCTCGCCTATTTTTTCTTTCTTGAACCAGATTATGAGGATTCTGAACAACAAACATCATATACATTTGTTTGATTTCACATTACTTGATGGACAAATTTCACATGATTTTATATGGCTTGCTTTCAAATCGTTTTGATGGACAAATTACAGCTCCGTTCATATGATATTCTGATGAAGAGCTAAACCAAAATTGATACCCCTAATTGCTTAGAATTCTTTACTTTCTGATCGTAAAGTAGAGGGGGAAAAAATCTGATCGCGCTTCGCGCTGGTATTTAGAAATATTCCTACTTTCATCTACATGTATAGCGGTAATACCTCATATACCTAGAAATTCTTTTCCATGAACTCACCATTGGCAAGTATTAAAAAAAAAAAAAAAAAAAAAAAAAATCAAATAAATTATTATTCAAAATCCTTCAACATACATTTAATCCGTAGGCCTATGCTTGCCCTGTGTACTTTGAAAAGTACACAGGGGCACCAAATTCACGTCGGGCCCCCCGGGGTGCGAAATCCTGGATACGCGCCTGGTGGGGGAGGGGGCAGGTGCCCCCGGGGGCACTTTAAGGGGCGCAAACATGAAAAGGAATAAAAGGCAGGGGAAATGAAGAGAAGAGGTTGCATAACCAAACTTGAAAAGTGGGAATGGCAAGTGACAAGTAATGATAATACCGATAACATTATAATTATTGGTATTATCATTACTTGTCACTTGTTTTCTGCAATTTATGCAAATTATGCCCTTTTGCCCAAAACAAGATCTACTGAATACCTTACACACACAAAACTCCATTTTTTGCAGAGATGTTCTCTAAACATAATGTCTGGGGAATGTATGGATTTGAATTAAAAAAAAAAAAATCTTATTCTTTTGATAAATTTTTTCTTTTGTATTTTATTGTTTTTTAGCTAATTATATATTCATGACATTATTACCAGAAAACTAAAACTTCATTTAAAATTCTAATCCATGCATTCCGCAGAGACATATTTCATCAATTAGCAGGTAAAGTGTAACGAGCAACAGACATTCGATTCTTGAGATAATCTGCTCGTTTCGCGAGTTCGGGTTTTCTCCTCGCTTCCCGCGACATCATTCGGCAAACGACGACCAGCCAACAGGGCCTCGACAAGAGGCTAGTACCTCGGAGGCACGTTGCATGTGCGACGTGCAGGAAATTTTTCCAATACCCTTACTACAGAAACGCAGGAAACGCAGAAATTGACCAACGACCTGTGCATGCATTGTACATTCAACGCAGGCTAAGTTGATGGCATGTGCCCTGTAGCCTGTACGACGAGTTGTGACCACCGCATTACGAATACGCTTTGTGTACTACAGTGCAATTTTGAAAACTTCGCTTTCCATATTATCCGGCGGGCACATGGCTCTGTCAAATTTGCAATTATTAGGCAAGCGGGTATAAGAGCTCCTACAAAAATGTGATTTACTCAAATTTTCTGTGACATCCTATATTATATATGGTATTAATGGAAAGGCAATTTCAATGCGGTCATTGTGATGTCAAATTCAGAAGCAAACAAAGTCATTGAACGACAATGACGTAATACCTTGTTATGTAATACATTGTAAATTCGCTATCTTCTGTCCATAGCTTTTTGATGACGTCATCAAATTTTACAAAAATTGGCAGATAGTTGTGAAATGTCTTGATACATTATGCCTGCTAAGTTTCGAGCCCCTAGATTGAATATTTGTTCTTTTTGGGGAAGTTAAACTTGTTTTCCTGGTATCGATAATTTTCTTATTTCAACAATATCTTTGAGCATTTTGGTCAATGAATCGATGTATTTTTCTTTACATTGCTGAAAAGGACATGGTCTGAAGTACTTAAATAAAAAAAAGGGTACGGTTTTAATGAGGCACAACGCAGATGCAGCCTCTTGGATTTTAGCCAAATTTTGAAACTTTAGATGGCGCTATTTGCATTTTGCCTATTTACTGGAGCGTGAAACAGTCATGTGGACTGTGTGTGCGCACAGATATTAGAATAACATGCCCTGAACATTTTAAGCAAATGAGAATTGATTTAACTCTTTGCCTGCCAAAGTCGACTACAGTCACAATTGTACTTATTAACTATACAATCGTAATAATTCATTTTCTCTGTAATGGCAGGGCTAAAAGTTCTAAAACTCACTGATAATGCTAGGATCAGGTCTGCGGCATAATTTCTCATCGTTCATACTTAGCAAATATTGTTATATTATTTTTAACAATTAAAGAGAAAGGTCTTCTTTTTTATGCTTAAAATTAATGTGGCGTGCAAAGAGTTAAGAAACTTATAACCCCTTTTGTGTGTTTTTAGTCACAATTTGGGATTTCATAACGGATTTGATTTTTAAAATCAATTTAAAATATGAAGATGGTTTTGAAAGAACAATTTTTGGATGATTTTGAAAAATCAATTCATGGACTATTTAATGGATTTTGTTAAAAGGTTTTAAGGTGCATTTGTATGACAATTTATAGGTGCACAGTTGAACTTTCTTCTTAAAGTGTACCCCAACCCCAAAAGATAAACAAAAATTATCTGAGCGCGAACTGCAGTTGGGAATATTTCATAAAAAGTGATCTTAAAGCAGTGCTTTTCATAGGTTAAAGAAGAAATATATTTGAAGAATTATATATTATCCTATAATTGAATAGCAAAGGAAGATATTATTTATCTTTAAGGGATCATCTTTTCTGGAGGAATTAAAATTAAATCAAAGGTGTTTTACTTCCTTAGGTCAGAAAAAAAATCGAGGCGCGCATTGAGCCTAAATTCTTCAGGTTCTCATGGTTTAATCTTAAGGGGGTTATATGTAAATGCAAAATTTGTTAGTCTCAATAAAAGCACAAAAATAATGAAATAAAAATATTATAGGTTTAAAGAAAATACATAAAGAGATAAAGAAGTTATGAATGACTTAAGTTTTTTGTTGTGAGATGTCATTTGCCAGCTTTTCTCCCATAGGCTGTGTACTGTAAATTGACATAAAAAAAATAATATTTATTTCATCACCTGTACGTTTGATATGTATCATCAACTTATGTTTATATACAAAACGCATTCTTCTCATGATGGTATGTATCCATTCCTTGATTTAGAACTAATAAAAGAGTCAATTTACAGTACACGACATGATGAGATAACAGCTTGCACATGACGTCACAAAACATTAAAACATGCATAAGTTTATTATTTTTTATTTTATTATTTTTTAATGGATTTTCGTCAAACTTTTATATACATACATACATACTGTACATGTATTTTGGTATTTATATAGCGCTTTTCCATTAAAAGATGCCCAAAGCGCTTCACAATACATATTTATAAAATGAACGAGAAAAATCCTTCTATATTTTTTTTTCTTTCAACCTTTACAGGTGTATTTATTGATCTAAAATCATTTCACATTTGAAATTTTACATACATCAATTTATATCAAGAAATATAACAAATTAAACATATATATTTAGCTCTTTCGGCAAATTAAACAAATTAGTTTTTTCCTTTTTTCACAAAATGCACATTTATATCTAAACGTATCTTAACTTCCTTCAGAAAAATCCACCATAATTTGGTTTTCCTTTCATCTTTACCACTTTCATTTCTAAGAATTATCATTTTATAGATGCTCCAAAAGGCTATAGTGAGAATATCGTCAATATAATTTTCTTTATGCATTTTCAGAAATGTTTGTATATTGACGTTTATGTTAACATTATAAACTTTTCTTATCAATTCTACAAGCTTTCTAAAGAATGGCATATTCAGTGGACATTTCAGGAATGCATGAATTAAATCTTCTCGACATTTACATAAATTACACAAATCGGAATTTTCTACTTTCCATACAAATAACATTCGCTTTGTTGGAATCAGATTGTAAAGCATTTTAAAATTGAATTTTTTAAATCTGTTTTCTTTTATGTCTTTCAAATTCCTTTTAAAAACCTGATTCCAGTCTATGTTTATATCGATAATATTATTCCAATACGGGGGACATTTATAAGTAACTTCATTTTTAGTCAAAATTTGATAAAACACTTTACTTGACAACGTTTTTAGTTCTCTCTCCTTTTTTACAAATAGTTATAACTGGAATTGATAAAAACATTACCTCGTTTCAGATTGTTTATCCAAACCTTTGGTATTGAGATTCTTAGTTTAAAATAATCAAAAAAGGCATTTGCTTTAGCTTTTCTTTGTTCGATCGTATCTTTCAGTGTTGTTGTGGAAATGAAAGTTCCATTATCACAAATATCTTTTAAATAGATTATATTACTTAGATACCATTCTTTATAGAAAAGAGGGTTATTATTATACGTAACATATTTATTATACCACAAGATCTGTTGATCTGAATGTAAGTCATACTGATTACATTTTTCTTTTATTTGTGACCATGCTTTCAAGATTTCTAGGTAGAAACTTGGCAATTTCCCTACAAAATGTTTTTTTTATCATGTTTTGTCCAATTGTGCAGTTTAAAAGTAATTTCAAACCTCCTAATTGTTCGAAATATATATTTGCAAAATCTTTACAATAGCAATCAGATTCATCAAGTATTCTACTTAACCATTTCAATCTGAAACTATATATTAAATTCTCAATATCAATCATTTTTATACCTCCGTCTGCAAAATTTCTGCTAATTATATTTCTTTTCACTTTATTAATTTTTGAATTCCATACAAAGTTATATATAATTTTGTTAAGTCTTTTAATGATAGAATTTGGTACCGGACAGAACATTATTAAATGTATTATCTGACTTACAAGTAATGTCTTAATTATGAGAACTCTTCCTATAATCGTGAGATTTCTTCGACGCCAATTATCTACTATTCTTTGGATTTTTTCTAATTTTGATTCCCAGTTTAATTTCACTACAGACTCCATGTCGTTATCTATGTGCACACCTAAATATTTTATACAATCATTTGTCCAGTGAAGACCATATTCATCGAAATTCCACTCCATTTTACTTGGGCTTAACCATTTTAACATTGTTTTATCTTTATTAATTACAGGGCCAGCTACATCTCCAAATTGCTTTAACTCTTGTATAATATATTTCCTTGATGATTTTTCTCTGAAAAAAAACTGATGTGTCATCAGCATATTGTAAAATTTTTAACTCTTTATAAGTAGCATTTTTCCCAAATTTAATGACTTTTAGTTTATCATTTTTTCTTATTTTATCTGCCATAATTTCAACACCCAAAACAAACAACAAGGCTGATAAAGGGCATCCTTGTCTAATTCCTCTGCCTAGTTTGAAATTGGCTGTTCTCCATCCATTAACTAAAACTGAGCTTTCGACATTTTCATACATTAGTTTCATCCAACATCGGAAATCTGCACCAAAGTTATAATTGACCAAACTCTCTTCGATAAATTGAAACTCTATAATCATATCGAAGGCTTTTCTAAAATCAATTAACATTAATGCACCTTCCAGATTATTTTTCTTTATATATTCAAAAACATCTTGAGTTAGTCTGATATTGAAACCACTTAATCTTTTTTTGGTATAACCAACTTGGTTTTCGTGAATTATATTGGGTATCACTTTATGTAGTCTGTTTGCCAAGGCTGCCGCCATTATCTTGTAGTCGTAGTTTAATAAAGTAATTGGTCTCCAGTTGTTCAGGCTCTCTGCTTCTCCTTTTGATAACGCCCTGCCTTTGTGTTTTAGACATGATCTTATTATTGAAGTTCTCATTCAAAGCGTGCACAAGCGTAAACTCTATTTTCATTCCAAAATTCTTGATAAAATTCTATTGAAAGTCCGTCCAGCCCCGGTGTTTTATTTTTTGGCATATTAAAAGCAGCTGTTCGACATTCTTTAAAAGTTAATAATCCCTCACACGAGGCACTCTCGTTCTCGGTTAATTTATTTAACGTATTACCATCAAAATAGTGTTTAATATTTTCTTTGGTTACTTTTTTACTTTTATATAACTCTTCATAGAATGTAACTACCTCTTGCTGAATATCAGTTCTTTTTACAATAATCTTATTACCTTTTCTTAATCTTGTAATATTTTTCTTCTCACCATTTTTCTTTTCTAGACTCATAAAATATTTTGTATTTCTTTCACCTTCTTCTAACCATTTTATTCAGGACCTAACACTTGCCCCTTTACATTCTTTCTTATATATATCTTCTAGTTCACATTTTACTCTTACATATTCTTTTTTGGTATCATCATCAACATCTCTTTGATTATGTAGTTTATCACTCAGATTCACACATGTTTTTTCTAAACTTCTCTTTAAATCACGTGTTTTCTTCTTTTTATCAGAACAATATTTTTGAGTATATTCCCGACATTTAATTTTTATGATTTCCCATTTTTCACAAAAACTAAGGTTCATGCTTTCTGTCTTCCTAATTATATTTCTTACTTTTCTTTTGTAATCTTCATGCTTGAGAACCTGGGAATTCAGTTTCCAATATCCAGGTCCTTTTTCTACTTTACCTATCAACAACTTTAAAAATATAGCATTATGATCACATCGAATTGTTATTACTTTAGACTTAAGTCTGCTTATTTACAAACCAATAATCTAGGAGCGAAGCCACATTTAAAGATACATTTCTCCATGTGAACTGTTGTTTCGAAGGATTTCTGTACCTCCATATGTCACATAAATAAAAAAATTTAGTCAGCTTTTTTAGGTTAACTGGTGTTTTGTAATACTTATTCTTGTTTCTTTTTACATTTTTTTTTGAACACAGAATGGAATTAAAATCACCACCTACTATTAAATCATAACCTGTTTTTTTTTAAATTTGACTGCATCCCTGTTGACAATCTTTTAAAGAAACGTTCTCTATATTTTTTTTCTGTAGGTGCATAAATATTTACAATACATAGTTTACATTCATCAATTTTAACATTTATCATAATTACTCGTCCTTCCTGGTTGTGAAACACATTTTCAATTGATATCGGTAGGTCTTTCGCTATAAGGATAGCTACACCTTTCGAGTGATTCGATCCATTGCAAAAATAACACTGACCTTTCCATTCGTCTCTTATGATTTTCAAAATATTATCCGTCCAGTATGTTTCTTGAAGAAGCAATATATCACATCTTTGCTGCTTACACCATGTGAATACCATATCTCCTTTTTCTTTGTTTCTCAGACCTCGAACGTTCACACTTATCAAGTTGCAATCATTGGTTTTAATATCCATCAATTTGTGTTTTGTTTTGTTTTGCTTTGTTTTGTTTTGTTTTGTTTTTTGTTTGTTTGGTTTTTTTTTTACTAAAACATTATTTACATGGATCTCATTTCTTTTTCAATAGCTTTTTGGAGACCTTGCGTTTCCTTTTCTTGTCTTTGACTGACTTTGGTGATTCAGCAGAAAGCTCGGAGTGTTGCTCATGTGCTACATCTTCCGAGCCATTTTCTGACTCCGCAGTAGAGTAATCATCATGTGAATTATCCTGCTCACTTTCAACTGTGGCCTTCAATTGCGTGCTCACGGTAATTAGTGATTTTCACTTGTGATCTCTCTGTTGTCATTTCGCTTTGTTGGCGTGGTTGAACGAGGTTGGCTTGCGTTGGCATGGTGGTTGTGTCACTGTGTTGATCTCTACACACATTCCTCGCACTGCTTAGGAAATCGTCGATCGATGTTTGCGCTTTCTCTGTGGAGGTTAACGGCGTCCCGTTGCTATGCTGGGTGGAGGTTGTTTGAGGGGGCGTGGCACTCTGCTGATCGCGTGCTGGTTTGTGATCGTCCCGGGGCCTCTCGCGCTGGAGTTTTGGGGCGTCGTTCGCTTCTGGAAGGGGTGGGAAGTCTTCCTCCTTGCAATCACGAGCAATGTGACCGGTTTTCTTGCATTGTTTACACAACACCTCATTGGTGCATTGCGATCTGTGATGTCCGGTTTCAAGACGTTTCGAACAGGTTACTGCTGATGACTTCGTTGAAAATTGCCCGGGATGGTAAACACGGCCCTTAAAAAGACCGAAGTTTACATATCTAGGCAGAGAGTGCGACGGTTTCTCAATATAGACGACTCTGTCACCTGTTAGGCAATCGGTTAGTTTACCATCTATTCGTAGACGCTGTAGTATGATTTTTCCTACTGTTTTGCATTTCATTTTTTCCAGCTCATCTGTGATCAAGGTATCACTAGCAGATAGGGGCACGTCTGTGACTAGAACACGGATTGTGTCTTCTCCATGAGCTAAGAAAGGGTTGGTGTCGTACACAGCCACACCGACGTTCCTTAATTCAAGCCAGCTGTGATAAGACTGATCCGTGATTTCTGACTAGCGATGTAAATTCTCCACAAACCTGTTATTTGCTGAATTCCTTTGATTTCTGTTCGCGAAACTACTCGTGAGAGTGCTTTGTACATGAGTTCGCTGGTAAAGCTACGTTCACCATCTTCAGGGATATCACGTTGCTTTTAAAACAAACACGGGTTTAACTGTTGATCTACCCTGTACCTGTTGTGTCGTGACGTCATCAAGTTTTTGTGCGTACGTGTCTCTAGCGTCTCCCGCCGCCATATTTGAAAAGTCAGTGGGCAGATTTTAGACACTTAAAATTAGGTTATTCCAGTCACTATAATTCACGAAACTTTCACGTACCTTTCGTATAGTGTTCCAACTGTAAGATTGTCCAAAATAAGAAATTAAAAGTTTCAAATGTATTCCAAATGAAGGGTTTTTTCTCACTGCTATGTCGGTCGTAACCTTCACGAGATGAAGAAAATCCTTCTATATACTCTCCAAGTGCTTACAATATAGGATCAGAGAGAAAGTAAATAAGTTTTCAATTTCTTATTGAACAGTGAGACTGAACGACATGAGCGATATGCGTTCCTATTTTTATTTTTTTATTTTTTTTTTTTGTTGCTTTTATTAAAACAACTTCAATTACTTTAAGGGGAAGTGTGGAAATCATGGAATTTTAACCTCGCAATTCATTGTACGATTCAATTATATTTTCCATAAAAAAATGCTTGCTTCTTCATTCTGAAATTTCACATCCGCGCCTGGTTGTCTTGATTAATTTTAATTAATTTTTAATTTTTATTTTATTACATCCATTCAGCAGGGAGTGCTTGTCACCGTGTGTAGTGGCAGTGAGCCCAGAAACGTAGATGGCATCATTAAACACATTAAAAACCACATGCAAGGTGTTGTGGAGAAAGTGAGCTTTGAACAACTACCCTACAACATCAGCGATCTGAACAAGTATAGTATGAGAGGGATAGATGTTCTACTTCTCTGCCACTCCGTAGATTTAAACAGAGGGTTCTCAATTACCAATGTTGAAAAAGCTCTGTATGATGAATTCTTAACCCGAGCTGAGAAAATTTTGGGTAAGTGATCGTGCACTCATTACATATTTTAAGATCATTAAATACTAGATTAAAAAAAATAATAAACAACACCTACCCTCATAGTGCGGTATGGTATGTCATCAAAACATCTCCCGTGCGACTGAAACGCCCATTTTGATATTTTTGCATTTTTGGGTCCATTAGGATCCAAGTTATCAGAAATTGATGGGGTTCAAATTTTCAGACCCCTCCTTCATTTTCTGGGGGCCCTTTATAGGTCGCCATATTGGCCCATTCGAAAAATGTTGTGCATTCCTCCTCAAATCAAATTTTCCTTACAATTTTTAATCTAAAATGACCAGAAATGTCATAATAGTTCATTATCAGTGACATTTCATCCTAACAGTTTTATTATTTTTACCATAATGGGGCTCAATTGAAGAATTATGACAACAAAATTAAAAATAAAAAATGAAAATGTTGAAAAACGAGTAAATTTTCTTTATTTTGGGCTAAAATTTTGCAATTAAAAGACACTTTATAAATATTCAGTGGTATAGTTGAAGCACATATATCATACACCATCAACATAACTATATTTGACACTTAGTTAAATGTAAAAAAATAGCCCTAATTATCCCTGGAAATCATAATTCAACAGCAGAGGGCGCCATAAACATTTGTAAAATAATTTAAAATTCTCTCAAAAATCATCTTTTGGACGCTTTAAATGCACGAACAGAAAGGAGACAAAATTAGTTCATATATACAGTACTTTCCACATGGTAAATAAGGCAATATCGTGCATTCTTCTTTGTTACTTTTATTATGCCCCCCCGCCCCCCCCGTCACGCCTGCCGATATCACTACAAGTGTAAATTTATCTTTGTATGGATAATCTTCTCATTGTATTAAATTGTTCATGGATTGATCATGGAGGACTCTTTCTTCCATGTGTTGACACTTCATACCATGGAGGGTTTTTTTTTTTTTTTTGGGGGGGGGGGACAAAGAACAAGAACAAACAAAACTACAAAACAACAAGGAAAAGCTAAATAACAAAAAGCAAGCAAACAAAAAGCTACCATATCTAAAATTTGGGAATCATTGCTGTATCATTCGGTTTCGGTTTTATAAGCATTTTTTTTTAAAGACACGGATTACTTTTTAACAGCGCAGAAAGGGTGATTCGAATATTTCAGTTGCATACCCCCCCCCTCCCCCTTGAACCAACACTTCTAACTTGGCCTCTTCGTGTACTGCTCAATTTTGTAAATTGAATGACAGTACCGTTATCTCCCAACACATAAAAAATTGACAGGTCTGTTCATGCATAGGTTTCGAACCCCCCCCCTCCCCCGCCTAAAAAAGAAATATATATATATAAAGTGGTGGCCAAAATTATTAGACACCTGAACCTACACAAAGTCTATGAGATTATCATGCCCTAGTTCATTTGCCGAAATCAAATTAAAGATATATTTTGTGTGCCATGAGCTTTCATGACGTTTAGCATAGGGTCTTACGTATATGTTGATACCAAATTTATATAGTTTAGACCATCTAGTAATGCGTAGCATTAAAAATAGTTGCGCTATGCGCTTTCGGTTTCCCCATAGACTTGTGTGTTAAACATGAAGTCCAAATCCAAAAAAGTAAAATGCCAATTACATATGCCGATTGCTCAAAAAGTATTTGAGGTAAAAGTATGAAACTTAGCGGGCTTATTTATTCTAATATACCTCAAATACCTGCCAAGTTTCAGAAAAATTGGTCAAATAGGGAGGGTGGATTCGCCCACACCCTTGGTGGTGAGATGACCAAAATAACCATGCCCATTGAAAGTTAAGACTATTTTTTCATTTAATGAAGACACTCCTTGTAAATGTATATTTTTTAAAAGGAAATTTCATGAGCGATTCAAATATGTTGAAATATTAAGGGTCATTGGAACGGGGGACTGAAATAGGGGCACTGAATTAAAAATTTGGGGCCCTTCAAAAATAATTTTAAAATTCCCACTTAAGATGTAACTACTTCACCCTGTGTTTTTATGAATGCCATTTTTGACATCCTCAGGAAATTTCCTTTCAGAATATATATACTTTTATAGGGAGAGGCTTAAAATGTTTTACGTTATGACACTTTAATCCTGAAAGGGGCATGATTTTTAGATTTTTCAGTTGGCGGTGTAACATAAAAAAGGGCGACTTGGGGGCGAGTTCCCAACGCATGACTTTGTTATTTAGTTTTTAAAGCACAGCGATGATATTCGGAGACATTCCAGCCATTTTAAAGGTATTTAAATGGTCAACTGAGTGACAATTGATAAAATCATTTAAGTATGCTTGGTGTTCTAATAATTTTGGTCACCACTGTATATATATATATATATATATATATATATAAATATATTGAGGGGGCTCAGATATCATTGAGCCCCCGTAAATATTTTTGATGACATATGTACAGTATATCGAAATATATATAATGTTAAAACCTTTTCTTTCTTTTCTTTCTTTTCTTTTGTTTGTTTGTTGTTGTTGTTGTTGTTTTTGTTGTTTTTTTGTTGTTGGAGGGAGGGGGAGGGAGTCTCAGACATCATTAAGCCCCTCCAATAACATTATTGAGGGTGGGAAATCAGTGACCCCTCTTCTAATTTCTTTTAATACAGCTCACATTTCGCGTCTCTATTGACATAATATCAGGTTTCTGATTTGCACTTGAATTGCATTTTAAAATAGATACCACAGCAGGGGTCTGAGCCGCCCCCCCTCCCTCGACTATCTTGGTTGGGGCTGAATACTATGAACCCCAATGTTTGAGGGGGCATGGGTATTATTGAGCCCCTCCCCTCCTTGTCCCCTCCCAATTTGTTTGGAAACATGAGATACATTTCACATCTCTCAAATAACATCCTTTTAGCCCACTCTGCGCTTTCGCAAATCTTTAAAAAAAAAATTTTTTTTGTTGTTGTTGTTTTGTTTGTTTGTTTTTTGTTTGTTTTTTTTGGTTTTTTTTTATAGGAATTAAAGGGTCACTCCTATTTTGGTTGGGCATCAGCCTTTGAGCACCCCCGTTGTTTGTGGGTTGGGTCTTCATTATCATTGAGCCTTACCAAGGGCATCCCCCTATCGGTTGGGGCTTAGCCATTGAACCCCTTCTCCCTTTGTAGGAGGCTGCGATATTACTGAGCCGCTCTCCCTGCTCCCAATTTGCTATAAAACTCACTTTCGGGTCTATCATCAAGATCATGACTTTTATTTTAAGCTCGCCCTGCGTGCTCAAATGCCTTTAGGTTAATTATTTTTGATAGGAACCAGGGGGTTCCTTACTTTAACTTTGTTGGGGCTCACCTATATTTCGGGGGCAGGGGCTTCATATCATTGAACCCTCTTGCTCCCAATTTGTTATAAAAGGTTTATTTTTATGAAATTATTTGCTCACTCTACGAGCTCTCATGACTTAATGTCTAAACCGCCAAACTATCTCGGATTTTGGCTTAGCAATAGTCAGGCGCGGATCCAGGGGGAAGCAGCGGGCCCGTACCCCTCCTAAAAATAAATAAATAAAAAAAGGGGGGAACAAATAAGACTTGCTGACACGATTGACCAACATAACATTTTTGGTGGCTGAAGGCCGAAAAAATTAACACCTACTAACCCCCCCCCCCCCCCCCCCCGCCGCTTATCGCACGACCAGCGAAAAATTGATGTTTTTGCTCGCTCGGTGTGATAAAAAAAAAATTGGGTGTACAAACATCCGAAAATCCAATGTTGATACTGATAGTCAAGGGGTACTAGTATGCTTTTGTTGAGGGGGCGTGGGCACAAGATGATACAATTATTATTCTAAACCAAGTTCTTGTCCTTCTTTTCGAGTTAAAATGCAAGAACTGGCGGATCAAGGATTTAGAAAATACGGGGGCTCATCCCGAAAATATGGAAAAATAGGGGAAGCAGCCGAACATATTCAAATTCAACATGTACAGTCAATGAGTGGTTTTGAAATTATAGAGGGGGTGCGCGTACCCTGCGCCCCCGCCTGTATCCGCCACTGGCGTCGTAGCATCGTAATGAAAGAAATAGTGTCCGCTTCCTTGTAATTTTTTATGTGAAATTTCAAGCAGGCGATGAGTGTAGGGCGGCAAATACCATTCGTAACAAAACAAAACGTGCGATTTTAATAAACTTTATTTGTAAAAGTACTATAGTTCTAAACTTTCTTTTATTTTTGAATTATCCATGCATTTAGAGTGACCAGAAGGTGATATTTAAGAGTATTTTTTTGAAACTTTATCAAAATATGTTTGTCGCCATCTGTTGTCGTTTACATCTGATAAAAGACTAAATTTGGGTATATTTTTACCTTAAAAGGTTGAAATAGCTATCTAAATGGTATGTGACAATTCTTACTCATTTATTTCAATGTTTAATACCATTTCAACTCATTTTTTTCGACATCCTAGCCCGAAATTAAATAAAAACGCCATATTTTTCTCAATTTCATACTTACGCCCTTCATTTTTCACAATTCTTTTGTCATTTGGGACCCCTAACCTGTATAGAAAGTAAATTTTGATGATGCAATATTATTTAGTATGAATTTCTTTGAAATTCTGGACAACTTAACAGTGAAATTGGCGGAAGAATTTTGAATTAGGGAAGAAGGCACAAAATTCATATATTGGGCCAAAATGGCGCCCCAAAAAGGCCCAATAAGAAATGAAGGAGGGGTCTGAAAATTTGAACCCCATCATTTTTGGATGAGTGGGACCCTCAAGAAGCCAAATCCACCAAAATATCACTTTGGGCAAGTTAGTCCTACGGAATGACATAACATACCCCGCTATCACCCCCCTCACCTTATCGCACGGCCAGCATCACTTAAAAAATTTGATGTACCTTTGTGCTCGCCCGATGTGACGAGAAAAAAAATTGGGTGTACCAAAATCTCAAATTCCAATTTGCACCCCCCCCCCCCCCCCCCCCCCATTCATGAAATCGTGGATCCGCCACTAGAAATGCGCTAAATAACGCCATAATTATTCTTAACAAATCAAACAGGAAAGTGTAAAGTCGGAGTGATTGTCCACGACTTTCCTGAACCCCTCTCACCCGAGGTGTCTGCAAAACTAATGGATAGATTTCGCCACACCCAGAGTAAAACCTTTGAGAAGGCAGATCTCGTGCTGATCGGGGGTCAGCAAAGAGATGACCCAGTGAAACTGACAACGATGCAACTTGATGACCTTATGCAGTTCTTCACCAAAGCTTCATCTCAGAGTTTGGGTGAAAGAATTAGTAATATCTTGTTCAACATTTTCAGATGGCTTGGAGATAAGTGTAAGCAACTTTCAAAAACAACACAGGCCGGGTAGATTACAGGGAAATGATGATAAGGCTGATTCTGGTTTGATATACGGTACAGTGGTGGCCAAAATGATTAGAACACCAAGTTAATTTAAAAGATTTTAGTTGTTTTCATTCAGTTGACCATTTAGATACGTTTGAAATGCCTGGAATGTCTATAAAAGTCATCATTATAATTTAAAAACTAAATAACATAGTCATGCGTTTGGAACTCGCCCCAACTCGCCCCCAAATCGCCTTTTTTTGTGTTACGCTACCAATTGTAAAATGATAATATCTAAAAAATCTTGCCCATATCAGGATCAATGTGTCATAACGTTAAAAATATCAAGTCTCTCCCTACTAAAGTATACATTTTCTAAAAGGAAATTTCATGAGAATGTCAAAAATATCATTCACAATACGATAGGGTGAAGTATAAGTAATATGTTCTGTGGGAATTTTTAAAATTATTTGTGAGGGGCCCCAAATTTTTAATTTAGAGCCCCCATTTAAGTCCCCTTTTCCTCTGACCCTTAATATTTCAAAATATTTGAATCGCTCATGAAGTTTCCTTCTAAAAAATATACATTTACAAGGAGTGTCTTCATTGAATGAAATGGGCATGGTTATTTTGGTCATCTCACCACCAAGGGAGGGGGAGAATCCACCCCTCCCCATTTGACCAAATTTTCTGAAACTTGGCAGGTATTTGAGGTATATTAGAATAAATAAGCCTGCTAAGTTTCATACGTCCAGCTCAAATACTTTTTGAGCAATCGGCATATGTAATTGGCATGTTACTTTTTGTTTGCATTTGGACTACATGTTTAATACAGAAGTCTATGGGGAAACCAAAAGCGCATAGCGCAACTATTTTTAATGCTGCGCATTACCAGATGGTCAAAACTATATAAATTTGGTATCAAAATATATGTAAGACCCTATGCTAAAAAGTCACGAAAGATCATGGCACACAAACGATATCTTTAACCTTATTTCGGCAACTGAACTAGGGCATTGATAATCCCATAGACTTTGTGTAGGTTCACGTGTTCTAATAATTTTGGCCCCCACTATATATATATATATAAATTTTTTTTTTTTCCTCAAAGGAACACATAAGAAAAGGAAGCATTAAAACAAGGTTAAAGAGATAATTACATAGATGACTCTATACAGTGCGTCCCAAAAAGAACTATACACTTTTTAAATAGCTACCAGATAGAAAAATATATGATTATTGGGGAAAAGGTTTATAAATATATAAAGCTCATTTCCTCAACTATCATAATGATACAAAAAATTCTGAAAATAACGCATGCTTCAGTGAGTAATGCCCACTTTTGTAAAGAACACAAAAATTACCCTGCGCAGGAATTCAATATTCATTTTGCACCTGGTTATGGAATGCTACGAATGAGTCAAAATTAATGATGGAATCAATCGGCCAACAAAGACAAAAATAAACTGAGGTCCAAGCAAAAATCAATGATATGAAAACAAAACAGTGAAACAATACATTTTTGCATAGTATTGATTATTTTTCTAAATTTTGGTTTATTTTTTACTCTGTTTGCTGATTTATTCCATCATTAATTTTGACTCCTTCATGGCGTTCCATAACCAGGTGCAAAATGAATAGTGAATTCCTGCGCAGGGTAATTTTTATGTCCTTTACAAAAGTGGGAATTATTCACTGAAGCATGCGTTATTTTCGGAATTTTTGGTGTCATAATGATAGTTGAGGATATGAGCTTTATATAAACATTTTACCCAAGAATCGTATTGTCTTTATTTGGTAGCCATTTCAAAAGTGTATAGTTCTTTTTGGGACGCACTGTATATAATACCCTCGTCATATGAGGCCTTTGATCTTTAGTGTTCCCATTTGTTAAAAAAAATGACTGGATCTTGGGGGGGGGGGGGGGGGAATGTTCATGAAAGGAAGGACTTGTCGGACGTTTTATCCGACAAATTTGCTTTCAGCCAATCAGATTGCAAGTATTTCAGTAGCTTATAACACTTGTCAGTGAGAATCAGTGAATATTTGTTTCATGAAAATGCTCCTCAGGTTGTCTTCTGTCCACAAGAACGAGACAAAATAATTTGCAGCCTCATTGTTAATGTTCCACGCATGCAGAAAGGGTATGTGAGAAAATGTACGAAGATTATTATGAAATTTTTCTCCCCGTCCGTGCCTTTATTTAAGTTGATTTATTAGCCGATATTCCGGGACCCTGACTTATAATATAAAACAATTTTAGGTTTTATTATATACACACATGTATTGTTATTGGTTACTATAAGTTCTAGCAAAATTGTTGTTTGTTGATTCTGTTGCTATGCTGTTCTTTGTTATTATTGCATGCAGTAATTACATTTTTGCTTTCATCTCGTACGGTTCACTTAATAAGATCCCATTGGAAATATACTTTTTCGGCTTTCATGGGCATCCTGTCAGGGCACATTTTTCACTTTGTCATATTCATGCACGTATACTAGGGGGCCCATGGGGCCGGGGTCCCCTGGTAGGTGCGCAGGGGGCGCCAAAAAGAGGAGGGAAAAGGGAGAAAGGTAAGAAAAAAAATGGAAAGAGAAAAAAAAGGGTAAAGGGTAAAAAAACAAAAAAGAGGGGGGGGGGGGAAAGAGAGAGGAAGAGAAAGGGGGGGCCAAATTTTCTTTAAATTTAGAGGCGCCATATGGTTGCCAATTAGAGGCACAAAATCGACCTCAAACTAAGGGGCGCCAAATTTACCTTAAACGTAGGGGCACCACATTGACCTGATTATAGGGATGCGTTAAATTGACCTTATATTTAGAGGGGCTCCAAATCGACCTGAAACTAAAGGGGCAACAAATAGGTCTTTAAAATGGTTTCTTTACATATACAAGTATAGAACAAAATTTTAAACTTCCATGCCTTCTGGTCTGTATAGAGCAAAATTCGACCCGACACTTAGGGGGCGCCAAAATGACCTGAAGATAAGGGGCGCCATATTGATCTTAAACTAAGGGGGCACCAAATCGAAAGAGCAAAATAGAGCAAAAATTTCGCTTGCGCTTCGCGCTTGCATCATTTTTCCCAAGGAGATATTACATTGTGTTCCGGATCGAGGAACGCACAAATGTCCAGTTTTCTGATCATTCGAATAAATCAAAATTTCCGCTCGCGCTTCGCGCTCGCCTATTTTTTTCTCTTATTAGAATATAGGGGATTCTAACAACCAAAACATTTTATTTCACTTTACATTTCAAATTGACCTGAAACTAAGGGGCACCAAATTGATCCTAAACACAGGCCGCCAAACTGATCTTATACCAAAGGGCACCAAATTAACCTAAAACTTAAATGTATGGCGCCAAATCAATCTAAAATAGGGGACGTCAGATCGACCTTACACTAAGGGAACGCCAAATTGAGCTTAAAGGTCATGTATAGTGTTGGGAGAATAGATTTTTTGTTTTGCTTCCAGAGCAGAATAATATGAATGAATACCTCAATTAACCTCTGTGTACAAAAGGATTTGTTATAAAATCCACTCTAACACCTGAATTTAGCAACAAAACTGTGTAAATATATCAATTGACAGTCCCAAAATCGATAGGATCTCACAGGCACAATACCAGCATACAGCGGTTTGTGTGCAAAGCATGTGCTATTCCCATACACAGACTGTACACACAGAATTCACTCACGCTATACCAATCAGCTGCTGGTTGGCATGCCCAGAGTTCTGTGGTGAGAATGAAGGAAGTATGGCCTTACTTTGTTCAACATCTCCCCGTGCTCATGCAAATTATTACATATCATGGAAAGACATGCATGGAACATGATTATATCCTTTGCCCATATACTGTTATGTCTTTAGAACACTATGAGGACAAGTTGAGCAGGTTTTTCAAAAAATCAGTGTTTTCTACTACAACTATACTTGGGCTTTAAACGTAGGTGTCCAAATTTATCCTAAACTTCCGGAGGGACGCAGAATTGACCTGATACTAACGTGGCAACATTTTGGTCTTGAAATTATTGGGGCCAAATTTATTTTAAACTTCCGTGCTTTCTGGTTCTAAACATTGAGCAAAATTTTACTAATATTGATACCATTATTTAGATTAACTGAATTGCTACATTTTGTATCATCATTAGGCCTACAGCGGTGTCATCGCATTGTTATCTCCATAAAGCCACATTGTGTATACATTTTTGAGGAGAGAATAAGCCCAGCATAGCATTTGAATAAATCATGTACTTGTCGTGAACATTCTAAATTGAACATAAAAAATTATGAAGTCCTTAAAACTGAGAGTATCATTTTAAAGTGTTCAGACTGTACTCATTTGCACCAACATTTATCATTCGTAATGTGATTTGATGCATTTCTTTAAAAGTCTGATAATTCATTATGGAATAATATTTGTATTTTATTTGAAATATGCCATTTTTATTTATAAATTGAGGCTGCTCTTCGTTGGTTCGTCCGAAAATGAAAATAATATGGCTTGTTTCTTTAAACATTTGATGAGCATGTAATAATCAGAAAGTTCAATGGAACATGAAATATAAGTCGCTATCTGAAATGGAATAAGGGTTGGAATTATTATTATTATCATTATCTTTTTTCGAACCAAGTTCATTTTTAGATCAACAAACCCTATTTCGTTTTTGTAAAATGGAATATTATATATATCACGTATAGATTAATTAACCACATACATTACTTCTTTTGTCTTTCATTTTATCGTGCTATTCTACTTTCCTCTTCTTGTTGTCTCTTGGGCTTCTTAAAAACATTATTGTAAAACGCACTATAATGGAATATTATTATACATACAATATTCCAATGTTGCCTCTACATTTATGCCTGGTATTCAACATATGTATTTGTATGTTTTATATATTATAAACTAAATTTCTTGCTATTAAATACTTTTTACTTGTTTGTATATTTACACATTGTATTAATCAGCACTGAAATTATTAACATTGTTAATTACAGATACTGTGGAAATGAAACCTAAATGAATGAATGAAAATATACCTAGCCTTTTATATCCAACGTATTCCTTTAATTCCGTGGTCACAATCGGACGTGTGTGTTCAGCATCCTGTATCGAGCGGCTGTATACAGTATAGTCATGTGATTCCTTACATTTTGACATGGTTGTAGCAAGAGTATAAGCCCTGCAGCAGCTACCTTGCTTGCTGCCTGAAAATAAACATGCACATCTATCTTTCACACCCACAATGATTCTGCTATACATTCCTCTGCCAGCAGACCTGATTCACAGAGGAACACGACTGACGCACGATCCCGGTTGTGACCATGTCATTACTTATACCGCAGTTACACTGGTGAGACTGATTCTAAACTGACGCCAGTCCCAAAAAGATTACATTATTTACCATGATGATATAGTGAACGGATAGGAGTCTTGCTGGGGTTGGTTTGAAGTCGGTATCAAGTCGGGTTGTTGGTATGACTGACGAAGTATAATTCTTACTCAGCGTGCTTAGAGGTAGATTTTGTTGAGTTGTAGATCATGCAAAATATCTTGATGAATAAAGTAACAGCTCAGTCCATATTCATATAGCTCTGATTGCATTTATAGTGATCTCATGGAAAGCAATTTTAGAGAGAGGAAGAGGTGTGTGTGTGGTGTGGTGTGTGGTGTGTGTGTGTGGTGTGTGTGAGAGAGAAAGATAGAGAGGGGAGAGAGAGATGGGAGGAAGAGGAGGGAGAGAGAGAGAGAGAGGGGGGGGGGTGGGGGGGGACGAGGATAGAGAAGGTTGAGTGCGAGGTTCGGGACCACTGTCAGGACTCCAGAGGCCGGGCTTCCAGGCATAGAGAAAAGGAAGAGCGAAGCATTGAAACAGAGAGAGGAAAAGGGGAGAGAGAGAGAGAAGCATACACCAAACTGGTTAATTTCACACCAGTGGGTGTGGAGGCATATTGATTCTTGATCGAATATATTATACATCCGTAATGTTAAATTCAACGCCATGGTTTTTGTACTGTGATACTTCATTTTTTCCTGATACCCAGGGAGCAAGTAGGGTGGACCTGACATGTCGAGATATAAAAAGTAGTCCTATCTAGGATGGTTGTATATACCCTAACCAACATCGCTAGGGCGGACTACTCTTCAGATCAGCTGCAGGAGGGTCCCTACAGGTAGGGGCGTCCAAAATAGCCGCCCCTTTTACACAAAAATGGTTAAAGCAGAGTTTCAAATACATTGTGTTTGGTATCAAATTAAAGATGATAAAATTTCCTACAATTTGCTACTATTTTCAATAAGAATTATATTCAGTAAAGGTAAAATTTTAAGCGTTAAACTTGATTTTTCTCATTTTTTTAAAAAATTAATTTTTATCTGCTGATTGTTTTACCTCGTGTAACAATAATGTCAAGACCTGAAGCACGAAACTTTTCGGAAATGTACCCCAATGTATGGACAAAAGTATGTGAAAAAGAAAAAATAATACCTTTTTCGAATAAAAAGATATAACGCTATAAAATTACGACTGCAATATACGGAAAAACGACGTTTCGCCCCATTTATGTGGAAAACCCATACATACACGTGTAATACCCCATTACCGTGCGCGCATGTGTATTGCATAGCGTGATCTAAACCGACCAGCCCCCGTCGCGAAGCGACGGGAACTGACGAACCAGTAGACATATTTGGCGAAGTTTTGAAAATATCTATACATGAACCACAATTTTGTGGTAAAAATACCTATTTGAATTCATACTCACATTGAATCAAATCTTTGAAGTTTTTCCTCGAATTGGTGACATCTGCGAATGTTTCACATGAAGTAATCAACTAATAATGTAGAAAAATACAGGAAAATTGAGTCCATCAACGTATATTTCTCCGTGCGGTTGCGTGCTTTTGTCTTCGCCATACTGTCTTCGCACAGTTAAATGACGTCATAGAAATGCAGCGATGGCACCAACACTATGAGAAGAGACAAGGCCAACGGAAAATTCAATTTGGTAAGTCAAGAAGCTCTTATATACTTCATTTTTTAGTCGTTGTTACGCGTGAAAACATCATAGAAATCTTACAACAACATTTTAACATTAGATTAATTAAATTGACCAGTATAATCACTTGAGCGCTCATCATCGCTGATTATTTCGCTGTAAATGGCGGTGGTGGAAGTACAGCCCGTCGCCTTCGGCAACGGGCTGTGTATAGTTAAGCGTGATCTAACTATTATTACATGAATATACAAGTTTCCTTAAAGGTTAATAAAGAATGGACTTCTCGAACAATCTGTTGTGAAGGGGGGTGGGATTGGGGGGGGGGGGGGGGTTATGAACACGGGATCCATTTTGGGGCGGCTGAGGGCGCGGAGCAGGGGTGGGGCTGGGGCTGCCCCCACTTTTGTCAGTAAACGTGAAAAAAACGGCATAATTTGTGATTTTTAGCCTATTCAGCCCCCCCCCCCTCCTCCCCATTTCGGCTCAGCCCCTCGACTTTCAAATACGCTCCCCGGCCCTTGCCCCCTCCCCCAATACGTGTTCCTGGTTG
This sequence comes from Paracentrotus lividus, assembly GCA_940671915.1. Classification (NCBI taxonomy): domain Eukaryota; kingdom Metazoa; phylum Echinodermata; class Echinoidea; order Camarodonta; family Echinidae; genus Paracentrotus; species Paracentrotus lividus. The sequence goes on along the minus strand of CALNVZ010003435.1, from coordinate 13,431,857 downwards.
GATGTGCATTTTTAATAAAGACGTTTTACTTACAGGATGTGATCAAATAGATTTTGGATTAAAAGTTAAGACTTCAAACCAGAGCAAAATGATGTGGCTGAAGCTTAACAATAATAATAAAAATAATAATAAAATCCAACCTTTATGACCAACAATGTATTTTGCATACATTTACAATGTATCTTTTTGGTATACGATGGTAGTATAAATCGTTGGTTTTCGATAATGGCTTATATGGAATGGTTGTATAGACCCAAACCAATATTCTTCGGATTGTTTCGATTGGCCAGCTGAAGGAGGATGCCTACAAGCGAAACTGGGGAGGGGCAGGTTGTACAGTACAACCCACTTTTTCAGGCATCACAAACATGAAAATGTGCCTCTTTCAATAGTAATATATCGTGCCCCTTTTTCTAAATTAATAGTGCTCCTTTTTTTTCAAAACAAAACTTGGTGAAATTTTAAAAATCTAAAAGGGCACTATTCGATGTATTTTCAAACCCAAAATTTTCCTCAATTTCGCATTAAAAGGTCACAGGCATCATAGTTGAATTAAACAAACTTCAACCTGCTGCTAGAGACAAATATATTTTAAGTGTGTTGTCCTGAGAGGGCTCGCGTAGGGGGTATGCAGGCGCGGATCCAGGGGAGCCAAGCGAGCCCGCCCCCACCCCTAGCAAAAAAAAAAAAAGAAAAAAGAAAAAGGAAAATGGACAGGCGGGTCGATTGAGCCGCCCCTAACCTTAACCCTATGGCTGATACCAAGACGACCTCTTTGATGGCCGAAGGCCAAATAAGCCCCCCCCCCCCCCTGTAATGAAATCTTGGATCCGCCACTGGTATGGACTAAAGCCCCAAAAGGTTCTTGACGAATTTCTGGTTCTGATTCATAGTCTATTCCCAATTTTAATACTTAAAATACTTAAAACTTAATCTTAACGCCACTGGCCGGAAGTACCCACCATTTTAGAAAAAGTGCCCGGCCCTTTTCTCCTGTGCCCCCTCCCAACTTTCAAATTTGATCCACAACATCCCGATTGCTAAATTCATGCACTTGACTCATAATTGCAATAATGCAGGTTAATTTAATTACAATAATGGCGAACCTGTTCAAAGAAAAATATAATAAAGTGGTCTCCTAAGTCTATGTCTAATCTTTCTTTCCCCTCCTTCAATGTGGCTATAGTGTTAACCAACCAAAAGGAGTCATTTGTCAGTCAATAAATTCATACTGCCCATACTCACAGAATCATGCCTAACCCAAATTTGATCACATCCTGCACATGGTGGTGTGTCCAGTTCATGCATTGAATAGAGTATTGCATGCTTAAGGGATACTTAAAAATAATAATAATAATAATAATAATAAAAAAAGAACTGATTTTAGTTTTGCAACCCATTCATCTGGGCCGAATTTCTAAACCCTTATAGCAGATTGATTGAATAATTGATCGGATAATATAATAACACATAATTAGCACATAAGTCTATGAAATGACGTGTTCCAGGCTAATATTAATACATTTAGAGAAAAGATCAACAATGTGATAATAATATTGATAATAATAATAATTGTAATAATAATAATAATAATAATAATAGTAAAAATAATAATAATAATAGTGGCATAATAATAATAATGGCTACTTCTATAGTGCACAGGTCCGCCTTTCGGCGCTCATGGCGCTTACAAACCCTAAATCAGAAAATATTCTCTTGTTTCCTCAGACTGTTAAGTATATAGTGCTAATTAGTGTTTGCCTACATCAACATAGGATAAGTAAGCCCTAAAGCAAATCATACAACAGGTCTGAAGTATAAATGTGAAAAAAGCTCCTCCATATGTTCGTTGTATTAAATATATATTCACGGTACTTTTTATACCCATGTCGAGGCCTTGACTTGCTGTTCCTATGTTCAGAATAAATATAAAAAATAAAAATAAAAACAAATAAATTTCCAAGTCAATTTCCATTACTTTCTACTGAAAAAGACACGATATAAAAGAACAGAATACTAGAATGTCTAACTGACGCCCCAAAGTGGGCCCTGTTTGCAGATCACCCCAACATGTTGACTGATAAATCCATCATAATGATATCATTAGGTTGTTAGATTTACCCTTATAATATAAATTTTATAATCCAAAATCTGTTTGATCACAGCCTGTAAGAAAAAACGTCTATATAGTCATTTACACAAACTGGGGGAGGGGCAGGGGCCGGGGAGCGTTTTTGAAAGTGGAGAGGCCGAGCCGAAATGGGGGGGGGGGGGGGGGGTGCTGAACAGGCTAAAAAAAAATCACCAATTTAGGCAGCCTTATGGCTGTTTTAGCGTTTTTGTACACGTTTCTTCAGTTGACAAAAGTGGGGGCTGCAATCCCCAGCCCCATCCCCGGCTCTGCAGCCCCTGGGGGTACGTTGTTTTCTGTATAAATAGGCAAACAAATTATTTATAACTCTTTTAAACTCAGATGTTTTTTGTGTGTGTTTTTTTTTTATTCGTTGGATGTCTTGTTTATTGCACAAGCACAATTTCATTAATTTGATTCAAAACAAGATTATAATACATCTGCCGCCCCAAAAATTGTTCCCGTGTTTATAACCCATCCCTCATCCCCTCCCTCTTCACAACAGATTGGTCGAGAAGTCCATTTTTTATTAACCTTTATGGAAACTTGCATATTCATGTTAATTATTGTTAGATCACGCCGTGCAATACACATACGCGCACGGCAAAAGGGTATTACACGTGTATGTATGGGTTTTCCACATAAATGGGGCAAAAACGTCGTTTTTCCGTATATTGCAGTCGTAATTTTATAGCGTTATATCTTTTTATTCGAAAAAGGTATTATTTTTTTCTTTTTTACATACTCTTGTCCATACATTGGGGCACATTTCTGAAAAGTTTCGCGCCTCAGGTCTTGACATGATTATTACACGAGGTAAAACAATAAACAGATAAAAATTATTTTTTTGAAAAATATGAGAAAAATCAAGTTTACCGCTTAAAATTTTACCTTTACTGAATATGATTCTTATTGAAAATAGTACCAAATTGTAGGAAATTTTATCATCTTTAATTTGATACCAAACTCAATGTGTTTGAAACTTTGCTTCAACCATTTTTGTTCAGAATACTAATTTTTGTAAAAGGGGCGGCTATTTTGGACGCCCCCACCCGTAGGGACCCCCTGCAGCTGATCTAAAGAGTAGTCTGCCCTAGCGATGTTGGTTAGGGTCCATAAAACCATCCTAGATAGGGCTACTTTTTATATCTCGACATTTCAGCTCCTTCAAAAATATGGGGTTTTGCTCCCTGGGTATGAGTGCCTTCCTGTTCTAGACCTGATGTCTGTATTTATCATAAATTTACTTTCAATAGTGGACGAAGTCTAGATCACTTTACGTAGCTTGGCAATTATAGTGGGCAACGGAAAGTCGAAAATGGCTTCTTCGCCGAAAGAGGTAAACAATTACAATGGTATGTGTATTTTACACTATGAGAATCAAATTACTTTTTGTTTATATATTCAATCTACATGTACATGTAGAGGCCTATACATTTTGTTTGAACTTTAAAATTGTCCTATTCACAAATGTAAGAAGTTTATTAATTCATCGTCGTACAAAGTGTATGTGGGGTGTACCCTCTCTGGGCATAAATATTGCTACATAGCTAAAATGCGTGCATTGAAAAAAAAATTGTTAGCATTTTAAAAAAACTTTACAAGCTAATGGTGTTTCATTCATAACTAGAGTGTTGTCCCACATTTGTATGTATATTTTGAAAGGAAAAGGTTGTCCTTTTTTCATGTTCAAGAGCAATAGATGACCAGACGCATTTTCATCAACAAAGGGAAAAAACAAAAGCAGCCAAACATATTAATATGAAATCTTTAGAAATGGGGATTTATGATTTATTTAATATTAAACTGCTTGAAGGTTTCGTTTATAAAGATGATAGGCATGACGCTCATGGCGCTTTACAAAGAATGTTTTTTACACATTACTTATACCCTGGTCACACCTGAGCGGCCAAGTATGTAGCGCTCAAGCATATCGGGTACCCATTTCCACCTGGGTGGAGCGTTAAACAATGTAGATAAAATGCCTTGCTTAAGGACGGCCGGGAAACGAACACACGACATTTGCAATCCCAGTCATTAAGTGATACGACCATTAGACTACGACACTTTTCTCAGCATGCTCAGAGAGACAAAGAAACTTCAAACTCAAAGGAGATGACTTTATTTTTACTGTTGCCAAGGAAAATTAATGCAACTTTATTCTGCTAAATGATCAAATTATAGCCAGCTTCTTTTAGTAAATATAAAGTTCTGATTTAGCCGCAGAAATTGAAATTCCATACACAATCACAACCTCTTAACTCGGCGTGAAAAAGGATTGATTTTATCTCCATGGGTGTTGCTATTTTTTTTGGCCATTATCAATTTGACAGAGGTATGAACAAAACCTGTAAATAGTTTTCGGAGAAATATGAAACAAACTTCATGACAGATTTCGATTACTGATTATCCCCATATACCATGCACCTCCCATAAAATTTCAGCTGGGGCCCATTTTTCAGAAACGGTGTCTTACCATTTATTGCTCTCCGAAATAAAAAAGGACAAGTTTTCCTTATCAATTCTACTCTATGTAAAATGTAAAGTTAACGTACACCAATGTGCGGCATTAAATCGTAATTAAACAAGGCGCGTCCATTATCTAAGAGGCCAGACGCAACAAAGTGACATTGGAAATACGGCTGAGAAGCGCAGAAATTTATACAGTTGGCTGCAATAATAAATTAGCTCACAAAAACTCGCATAAGAAGACTTCCCTGCAGTGGAATGGTATTGTCCGTACTTTTGAGCAAACTACTCGTGGAGATGAAAGAAATTGATGAAAATTTATTATGGTGTTAGTTAATAGATTCTCCAGACCAGATGGAGGAAATGCACATTTGGGCAAGCTTATAAAATTATTGTTATTATAATCAGAATATGCAATTCATATATATTGATGCTCAAAACAATGACATAGATTGTGAACTTGCCACAAGTCTTGCGAAGACTCCGTTCACATGTTACTATGCGATATGCATGTGATAAGCGTAAATATTGACCAGTCGAGGAGAGAACCTCTTATGATTATGTTCAAAGTGACAGGACTTTTTTAAAAAATCAATTAAAATGAATGTACCATCGCCGGAAAGCTGAGAATTCACGCTTTTAATTACCCTGCGAACATTAAGCTATAATAGAATAATGCGGCATCGAGGATCAAAACTATGCAGCGCATGAGCTATTTTGAGAGCAAAATATACAATATTGTACAGGAATTTGATCCGACTAGGCTTTCGAATTGACAAAAGTGACAGGACTTTTTCTTTCCTTTGCAATTAGTTTTTCCTATTTTTGAAAAATTCAGACTGTTAGCGTACTTAATCAGAGCGAACATTTCTTTGAAAAGGTAGTTGCTCGCCACAATAAAGAAAATAAAGTGAAAAACTGTCCAAAAAGACAATTGGCGAATTCGCTTTGAGTAGAATGGTAGCGCCCTCTATCTCTTAAGTTTACAACTAGAATTGATATGCCTTTCCAAATATCAAATATGTTTGACACCACACTGGTTACATTAGTCAGAAAATGAAATAAGGTTCGTTTTTCCGAAAATGAACTAAACCTATTTTAGTAACAGTAACAAAAAGCGGTGTTGTAATAAAAAAATATAGAATATTATGCATTATATCCATACAGAGGGTTTTGACGAGGCCAAATACAAGTGTTATTTTGTTGAGCACTTCATAAACTTGACCTACTTTACAAAGTTCGTTGAATCGCCCAATATCGTGGCCTCACTGCCTATATATATGGGCAGCCAAGAAGGGGGATCCCCAAATTGAAAGTGAGATAAACAGAGAGATTAATATTTTTGTATTGTTTTTTGGGGGAGACAAATAATTTTTTTAAGGGATTGGGACGGTTTTTTTTTTTTTTTGGGGGGGGGCAAATTTTTTTTGGTGGGGGGGGGGCAAATTTTTTTTTGGGGGGCCAATTTTTTTTTTTTTTTTTGGGGGGGGCCGAATTTTTTTTCTCCAGATTAAGCAAAATTAGGGGGGCTCTTTTTTTTTTTTTGGGGGGGGGGCAATTTATTTGGGGGGGGCCATTTTTTTTGGGGGGCCAATTTTTTTATTTATTTTTTTTTTGTGGGGGGGCATTTTTTTTTGAGGGCCCAATTTTTTTTCCAGAAAATAAAAAAAAAAAAAAAAAAAAAAGGGGGCAATTTTTTTTTTTTTTGGGGGGGGGGCCATTGCAAATATAGAATCGTAATCCAGAAAAAAAATGTGGGTTTAGAATCCTTAATGAATAAAAAAAAAACTATGATAAAAAAAATGGGGGGGGGGGCTCTTTGTAAAATCCTCTTATATTATATTAGATATTTTCGGTCAATACAAGGATATATTGAACTCGCTTTTCAAAATATTGCACTCGTCTTCAACTCGTCCAATATTTGAAGAGCTTGGTTCCAAAAGGGACTAAATCCATATCTGACCAAAGTTCACTTTTTAAGCTAAATACATGTATATGCACCTAGCACAAGGGATTAAAATGCCCAACATTGCATTCCAAAATTTTTTTTGGAAACAAATATTTTGAGGTTTCAAATTTCTGTTTCATTCCAAAAGGGACTAAATCCAAAACAGTTTCATTCCAAAAGGGACTAAATCCAGTCTGTGGATTCTAAATATCAAACTTTAACCATTTTCCCGTCGGATATATATTCTGATTTTTGCGCACAGGCTGTAGATATTGATCTAAGATCTTGAAAGAAAATTTGAATAAATTTGATTAATATTTAAGAATTTTATGAATATTCTTGGATTTAGTCCCTTTTGGAATGAAATTTGTGAACCGCCTGAAAATCAAATTTTTTGGCGAAAAAAAATTTCTTCCAAATTTATAATTTTTACTTTTATTTTATTCATACACCTTCAGAATAACATTTAAACACATTTTTGGCCGACCAAAAACTTCAATTAGACAAAATAATTGGGAAAATAGACGATTTACGGGAGTTTCATTCCAAAAGGGACTAAATCCATAGAAATTGAAATTTCAAAAATTCATAAAAAATAAAATTTTATAGCTAGATTTTTTAAATTGTTATTAAAATGGTCTAAGACAATTATACTAGCATGTGTACCAAAATTAAGTCATATGGTTCACGGTAAAGTGATAAATCAAAAATCAGTGATTTACTCGAAATCTCCAAAAGTGGATTTAGTCCCTTTTGGAAACAAACTCTTCATTTGTGCAAAGCTCGTCCAATATTCCTTGTATCAACCTCAAGGCCATCCAATATTCTATAAGTAATAGTCTAAGCGGAGGACGGTCACCCGTGAATAACCTCCAGATAAGGGGGATTTTTTTGGGGGGAGGGGTGTCATTATTTCTCAGCTAATGCTGTTTAATTTTGATTTTCGGAGAATTTATTTCACAAACTTATCAACGGCGACTTCTACTGATAAAGAATTTGTTTCGCTTCTAAAATAGGGTCGTTAAACTGTCCATAACTACATAACTTATTCCGTAATTGATTTCGTTCCGTCTGTATTTAATGAAGAATTTATTTCCCAATGTTATCGACGGTGACTTCTTCCAAAAAAAATAAGTTTCGCTACTAAAACCAGGCCTTTACCACGCAAAAACTGAATAATTATTTCCACAATTGTTTTCGTGCCTTTTTTATTTCGTTAAGAAATTGTTTCGAAACGTTATCAGCGGCGACTTCTTTCGTTAAAGAATAAGTTTCGTTTCTAAAATTGGACCGTTATCACTCAATAACTAAATAATGAATTCCGCAATTTTATTCGTTCCGTATTTATTTATGAAAAAAATTATTAAAAAGAATTATCAGCGGAAATTAATATTTATCGGAAGATTAAGAAGTCGCCGCCAATAATGTTAATAATAATTATTTAGTCAGGGGTGATAACGGCCCGTTTAGAAGCGAAACTTTTTCTTTATCGGAAGAACTCGCCGCCGATACTTTGTCGACATAACCTCTTCATGAAATAAGACGGGCGGATATAATGAACAGCATGATGGTGATTCTATCCTCCCCCTCCCCCACGCCTGCCCTTTCCATTTTCCCGGCTTCGCCACAGATTATTTCAGTTTCGGACTAACGAACCTAATTTCATTTTCGGAATAACGAACCTTATTTCATTTTCGGAAATAACGAACCTTATTCCATTTTCGGAATAACGAACCTTTTCTATTTTCGGAATAACGAACCTTTTCTATTTTCAGAATAACGAACCTTTTCCATTTTCGGAATAACGAACCTTTTCTATTTTCGGAATAACGAACAGCACCCCCCCCCCCGCGGACTATCGGACCCGCGGACTATCGGGATGACCCCGTTGGTTAAACGCGTTAACCAACCCCAGTTGGTTAAAATTTAACCAATTATGTATTAAAACTTTAATAAAAAGTTGGTTAAAATATTTTAACCAACCCTAGTTGGTTAAATTTTTTAATACTTAATTGGTTAATTTCTTTTTTTAATACATCATGGTTGGTTAAAAAAAAATCAAGCGATAGACCGGACCGGACCGGCCTTTTGACAATTTGATCAAAGTATTGGTACAAATAACATGAAGAGTTATGCCTGTATTATTAGACTACATGCATTATTTGTTGGCCTTAAACAGGGTAGGCCTATACAGTAGCCTTATTGGTCAGTACAATATCATTACTTCGGTTCAGACGTTAGGTCTACAATCTAGTCCAGTATCTGAGATCTAACTGGATCTAATTATAGATCTAGAATATAGAAACGAGATGCTGGCCTAGATTCTACGTTTAAATTCCAAGGTCATCACTCTTAAACCAGTCAAGTAGGCCTCATTGGACTATAATCGAGAGGTCTAAAAATATTTAGGCTAAATTTAGATGCAAGTGATGGTTCTAACGTAGTTCTACTATTTAGCCAACTAAATCTATGACCTCAAGACTTAGTCCGAGACCAAGCTGGTTGGAGAGCGAAGTATTTAGATTCTACACCGGAGCTGCATAAATTTCAGGCAAGTTTAATACCTAAGTTAACGCTAGGTCTAACGTCTCAACCGAAATAATTAAGAACCGTACTGGCCATGTATAGTCCAAAACATAATGCATGTTAGTCCTATATCACAGGCCTATACTCTTCAAGTCATTTCTACCTACCAATATACTTTGATCAGATCGTCAAGATAGGTCCAGCCAGACCAGCAGTCAGCTTGTGTAACCTTGTTTGTCGTCGCGAACAAAATACGTGCACAATGAATAGGCGCACTATATCTTACGTGTACGTATAAATCAAAATCGCAAGATTTCTAGCGCGAGGAGCGGAGCGCGTATCTTTGTTAAATCCCCGTTTCCCATTGGTTGTTTTTCTTCCACGTGACCAATTTTTTAAACCAACTATTGGTTAAAATTGGAATTGGGCTTTTTTAACCAACCCATGCTTTTTCACGTTTAACCAACTTGTTTTTTAACCAACTTTTCTTTTTAATACATTATTGGTTAATATTTTTAACCAACTGGTTTTAATATGCATTTTTTTTACCAGCGTTCTGAGAGTGTACATGTATTTACAATAATGATATGCATAGACCAAAGAACATAATATCAATGATGAATGCAAATGTTTGCATTGTGAAAGTACAAGAACATAACAAGAACACAAATAACAAAACTATAAACTAATATCTTGTTGTGTTTAGCACTATTACAATGTAAAACGCACTGGTTGTTTAATCACCCTGCCACTTCTAGTAGTTACATTTACTCTGGCAACTGGATTATTATTAAGAAATCTTTCGTCAATAAATGATTTAGAGAAGTTAAGCTATTGAAATACCGCATTATAACAAAAGGAAATTACTAGGTTTTACATCTACATTAAAGGTAAGGTCTGGACCCAAAATAAGTTGCTTTTGTAAGAAGCAAAAAAAAACAACAAAAAACAAAAAACAAACAAACAAACAAATTAGAAAACAGATTTAAAAAGTTTGAAGAAAATCGGACTAATAATAAAAAAAGTTATGAATATCTTTTTGAAGCACACAAAATTGATCGCTATACCAAATTAGCAACATCTGTGATGTCACTGGGGCACAACTTGCCATGCATTTTCTATATTGTTTTGTGGTAAATTTTCACTTTATTTATTAAGAAACTGCTTTCCTCATAACTTTGGCCCAGATATATTGATGGCAATATGTTATTGCATCTCTGCATTTTCATGAGAATTATAATGACATTTCAAAAGAAAAGTGTTATTTTTCATGAAATTCGACATTCATGAATATCTTTTTTCTAAACAGAAAATATACTTAAAATTTTTTTTTTTTTTTTAATTTTTTTTTTCTAGATGGGGTGCTGATTTTACAATATATGTATAGATGCAATAGCATATTGCCATCAATATATCATATATCTTGGCCAAAGTTACGAGGAAAGCAGTTTCTTAACAAATAAAGTGAAAATTTATTAGAAAACAATATAGGGCCATTCTTTGAAAAGTGAACCTTTTGGGGACAAAATAAAGTTTTTACTTTTTTTTTTTAAAGCTGCATATTCAAATAGAGCAATGTCTGAAGTTTCATGAACTAATGTTTTTTTTTTTTTTTCATGACTTTGCAATTGTTCATGCTCATTTGCATAAATTATAAGCATAAATGATAATTAGATGGAAAAACGGTACATAAAATATCATTTTTTTTACCCTGGCTGGAATGGATATGCTGACTTCCTCACTTGGATTACTGTCATTATATTATTATTTACCTCTATTCCTTTTAATCTAACCCAAAAAATAATGTTGTTAAATTGATTTTATTAAGATAATCAACCCCGAAAAAATTAATTGTCCTCAAATGTTACACACGTGACCAGAAAACACAAAAAGTTTATGCCCCGCCTTAACCGTGGCTCTGGTATTATTATTTTTTTTTTTTCTCCAAAGCTATACGTTTAATGTACCTTGCATCTCACCAAATATGAATCCATGACAAGTTTTAATTTGATTATTAATTAGCAAACCAATTGGTCATACACGTGACCCGCTGAGTGGGGGCGGTCATAAAGGTCTGATTATTTTCACTTTCATTCGCTGAAATTAATTTATTTTAGCATTACTATGCTCCAAAATGGTTCTGCAATAATTTTTCCGAAAAAACAAAGAAAAACAAAAGGTCGAAAAAAACAAAGAAATACATAAGAAATTAATAAAACATGAAATACACAAGGAATTTATTTCGATACCAATTTTTTCCAAATACAATTGTTAGGGATCCTATAAGGATTATGCAAACAAAAATTAGCATTCCAGAAGCTTTAGCATAATTAATTCATATAAAATAAATAAATATTATTTTGGGAAAATTAACAGTGCTTTCGTGTAGTTCACATCGCACACTAGCATCGTGCAAATTTTCGGCGCGGTCGCGCGATCAACAGTCGAGATCTTATAGGGTTCATCATGGCCCCCCTCCCTCCCCGCCCCACCCCCAGTCTTGATAGCTACCAAAACACCCCAGTGACTGATTAGGGTTGAGTTCATAAGAGTTTTACCACAGCGGATATAGTAATTGCTCAAAATGTACATTTATTGCATAATACATAATATATTCATTTTCTGTACAATTTGCCATAGGTCACACACGTGACCCACTAAAATGTCACCCACGTGACCCGACATCGCGATATAAAATAATAGATTAAAAAAAAAGAAATTTCAGAGATGACTGCTATCCAGTGGTATTTTATGGTTAGCAGGTCCATAATGTATATCTCACATCAATAAGAACATTTCATCATTTTAAAACTCAAAGGAATTTCAAAATGAAATTGAACTTTCAAAATCATGCCGTTCTGTGAAGTCACACACGTGGCCCACTTCTTTTTACCTCTGACCTTGAACATGCATATTGTAAATATCAAAAAATATTTCCAAATGATAGCCAGCAAAATATGTTAGCATAATACAAACATTAAATCAGTATATCCTTAACATTGTTAGAGTTATAGCCAATTAAAGTCAAGATTTTGCATAATTTCGGTCACACACGTGACCAAGAATGGTCCTGAATCAAAAATCAACTACGCATGATCTACAAAAATTCATTAGACAAATATTGATCTTCATTTGTTTATGAGTACCGAGATAGGATTATGGATCGAAATAAATATATATAGTACTACACATATCAAAATCCTATTCCAGATTGATTATGTAGTTTCTTCCGTCTATATATTATGCTTGGCATGAATTACCTCTGGAATAAGATGATCGGTCAATCTTTCTTTGGAAATTTAATCACACAAACATCATGAGCATAGCTTTCGAATTGCGCATTTAAAAATATATATATATTCAGAGGCTCTTCAATGATGAAAATGATCAATCAAGTAATATCCGCGATCATTCTGGAGAAACTATCGTGGTAGAGCATTCAATTTGATGATCATCAAAATTTATGGAAGATGATTATTATTTTGTGTATTGATCACATATGCGGATAGTAAAATTGGGACAATTTATCATGGATTATCTTTTATCAATATCATCAGCTGCATTTGTGATATTCTTCTGCATCTGTAGACATGTATTCTCAATGATACAAGAAGGTAAGTACAATTTGACTTTCTTCTTTTATAACAAAACGATTTACAAAGGATTGATATTGTCATATTCTTACATTTCATGTCAGCTAGCTCTCTTGTTGCTTTCTGACACCATTCTCGTCATTTCTGTCACATTTGTCAATTTTTCAAATTTTGCATCACTTTTTAGCCTTCTTTATGCCCATTATCCCCATTATAAACATCTACATGTACCAGTAGTTTGAAGGGGTCGCGGGGCTGGGCTGCATCCGTTCTTTTTCAGTAAACATGAACAAAAACGCGAAAATGCCTATAAATGTGTGATTTTTAGCCTATTTCGCAGCCCACCTTCACTTTCGGCTCAGCCTCTCCACTTTTGAAACGCTCGGCGGGCCCCTGGTTTGTTGTCGTCATTGGTCTCTGTTATAAACCATTTTGGACGACGATAATATCATGTTTTCATCTAAATATCTTCAACCAACCGATATTCCTATCATCACGTTTTGGAATTAAAAGAGAGAGAGAGAGAGAGAGAGAGAGAGAGAGAGAGAGAGAGAGAAATCTTCTTCCTTTCCTCATCCTCTTATCTTTCTAACAGTTTACATGCTAGAGAGCTGCGGAACGACGATAACAACAGACATCTCCTTTCATCATTCCGGTATTCTTCATTCTCAGCGAGACTCCTTGTATTCAAACGATGTGGAATGTAGGATGACGATAACGACAGAAAGAGATAAATCATTACTCCTCGTCTTTGAAGAATTCGACATCGAAGGGGACATAGATCGAACTTGCTTCGATGCTTTGTGGTACCTTGATGGGGCAGCAAACTCGTCTCAAGCATTACTTGAAAACGGTAGGCCCTATGTGTCGATTTCAGATGATTGTAATTGCAATACAAGTGAAGTAACTTAAAAAATATAAAATGGATTGCATTTGCGATGAAAGTTAACTGAGGACAAAAAAAAAATAAATAAAAAAAATATATATCTAATAATAATTAAAAAAAATAATAAAAAATAAAAATAAAGTAAATTACGTGAATTAAGGCAACCAAGCATCAATTTAACACATCATAAATCTGTAGATGTTTTAATATAATTCTAGCAAGTTAGATCATCGACATCAAGAGTATATTATTTTTTTTGGTAAAAATATTCCTCGGGGCATCGATATATTGGATTTAAAAGACAAAGATGGTGGAAACCGCGTAAAATTGAGTCATCACTTTAACAAAAGGGGCCAATATTTAATATTCTTTCTATCTTTTTTTTTTTTAATTCCTTTCTTTTTTAAACAGATCTATCATTGAAATTTTCCCATTTCCATTCCAAATTAATATAGGCGAAGAATTGTGCGGTTTTAAAAGAGAGATTGGTAATCTCATCTCCAATGGACCAACTGTTAACCTCTTGTTGAAGACTGATCAGGTTACCCGCAAAGATGGGTTCAGACTGGTTTACACAAGTTTTCACACAGGTATAATTTGATATTTTCCTTTTTTTCTAATGCTGCACAGACAATTATATATCACACGCCATGGTATTGTCCTTATAAAGATGCAAGTCAAAATGGTCTTTTTTCTCTGATGTAGTTAAATAAATGTAAACGAGTGAAAATGCACTCACAAATGAGTTCAATTCTACCATCATTAATCCAATAGCAAAGGCATGTATACAAGCTCAGGCAGAATTATCTCTCATCCTGAAATAATTGATGAATATGGCTACTCAGTTATGTTCGTGTCAGAAACACTTTATCAATCCAATTTACAACACCTTTTTACAATGAAAAAGATATAACATGAAAAAAAATCTCATCACCTCGAAGGCGTGGATGACATTATAGCTGATGCCGTCAAGGATTAGCATAAAGATCATAGCAACAGATGGTATAAAATGTGAATATTTTAATATGTTTAATATCTTGGTTTCTAAACATCTCAGAGTAAACTGTTTTATACCTTTGTTTTGTACTATCTGATCTTTACGATAATGTATTCTTAACAACTTCTTTTACAACATTGATTAAACAAAATTTGATCTGTTCCAGGTCCGTGTAACGAAAGTGAGTTCCGATGTGCGAACGGGAGATGTATCATTGATCAACTCGTCAACAATACGCATGATAACTGTGGTGATAGAAGTGATGAGCTAGACATAGGTGAAATACGGAACGACATTAAATTTATGAAATTATTGTCTTAGAGCCCCCAACCCCCAAAAGGGTAATATCTCCTATTATTTTATGAAGATGTAACCCTCTTCGGCTCTAGAAAAAAAGGTGTTCTGTGGAGATTTATGAAACACTGAATGTCTTTCAGATTGGGATCAAATTTTGCTTAACAGACCTTAATTCATTTCATACGTTTTGTGCTTGAAAAGGTTCATGCGTTGACATTATACCAATAATTATTTCAAGAGAATAAGCGAAGTGTGTCATAATAGGTTGACAGGCTAATAATCTTTGGTGCCTTGTGGGATCTGTCCACATTATAAACCATATCGAAATTTCTAGAAAATACATGTAGGCCTACTCCACAAATGAGGTTCAGAAATTTCAGAACTTTCGTAAACTTGTCAGAAAGATACTAAGAAATAAAAAAGAAAGTTTGATCACACTATCACCAGATTATTCATTGAACCATTGCATCTCATCAGACACACAGGTCATGTTTTACTAGTAATAATAAGAATTATAAATTGTCCTTAATGAATTGAATAATTTCTCCTAACAGAAACACTATTAGATCCACCCAAGAATGGGAAGATCGCAGAACTGGGAATCGGCCTAATAATCGGTATAGCAGTAACAGCATCCATTGGTCTTCTAATACTCGTAGTCTGTACGGTGTGTATCGTCTACCACGCGATTTGCTCCAAGATATTTTGTAAGAATCACCATAGTAACGGGCGGGAGGGGAAAGATGGTGAAGAGGCTGTTGTTGCATCAGTGCCGCCACTACTTCGATCGTCGTCCCGAGTCGGAGGCGTATCGATTAATGACCGAGAACACATAAGAGACGCCTGGATGTAATTATAGGGCATAAATGATGTTTTTCACGACTGTTTATCCTTCATTTCTGAAGATCGTCTCAGAATATGGTTTAATAACAAATTAATATTACATGCATAAGGTCCCTGGAAGAAGTCAAATAAATATTCAGAATTAAAGTGTTGAATCACCATCCATCAAATATTAGCATATCAAATAAATCTCGAGGGATATTTTGACCTCGATACCAAGTCGTATATTAAGATTGCTAACCTATACCTTTAAAAATATCAAATATGTTTCCAGTTCACAAACTATGAAATTGCTAAGTTTTCAATTCATTTTGTGTTAACTTGAATATTGAAGCACAATTTATTCATATGATTTAAAGTCCATTCTCATAATAACGAATATGGATACATGATTTCATTATGAAAAGGCAACTTTCCTAGTCCAAAGTTTAAACAGTCATGGAAAAACCTATGTGGTAAATGTCTTTAATACAATAAGGTAATTGGCTTTGTCCTTAGCACCTCATTACAATGAGAATGGACTGTAATAATTATGTTCTGACATTCTAACATAATATTGAGAAAATGATATTAAAATCTTTGCTACTGAAAGCTATTCTAATAGCATATGAAACATATGATCTTACACAAGACTTGAAATAACATAATTCAGTTAGTTACAACCATTTGAGGGTAAGAAACGTCGAAAAGCTTCACTCATATTGTTTTACTTTGCAATGAAAACAACTACCATTCACATTGGATTTTGCAAATATTTTAATAACATGATGCACGTGACATTACGAGAACATTAATAAAAATTCTTGATCTACAAACTGGGATGGTTTTTTTTTTTTTGTCAGAAGAAACTATTGTCTGTTAAAAACCAGAAAGGAACTACCTCATATCTATACAGTCAACTCCCATTATAATGAGTAAGGGTATAAAATGAGATTCCATTACAACGCAGTTCTCCTGGTACCAATTTCAAACATGCGTACATGTCTCTTTGTGCCTTTATATTCAGTATAACAGGATTTGACTGTTAAAGAGTTACTTGCAGTAGACATTATTGTGTCACTCCCAACTCCCTGCTGAGATCAATCTGCATCAAGATGACCATTACAGTTGTGTATAACGTCAGTAGTGGATCCAGGTTCAGCTAGTTAAACAGATTGTTTCAGCCCATCCCCAAATATAATAGAGCTGCTATTGTCCCTAGACAATTGGCCTGCACAATCTACGGTCCAGACAAATGTTGGATCCACGTCTGAAATTTATGATATAACCTAAAGTTCATCGAAAAGTAGTGCCTATCACTCAATTTCACCAAGATAACATCCCCACATAAATGAATTCCATATGATTTGCATATTTATTGTAAATTATTTCAAAATAAAAATAGTAATCAAAAGAGTGAAATATATGCAACAAAAGAAGTCTCCATTTCTTAATTTTTCTGTCAAGAATGATAGCATACCAATTATCTTGTAAAGTATTAGTTTGAATTTCATGAATATTTTTTAATATTTTGACTAACACATTTGTATGATGCACATGCAGTAACAAACACATTTGACTTCATAGATTTATACTGAATTGTGCATAAATGTTAAAAGTGTTATGGTTTGTTTACAGTTGCAACAGACATGTATCTGGAAAAAACAACAACATAATGGGCACCACAACTTTCTGCTCATTAATCATTTACACATGTTTTTGATACAGACTGTCTTTGTATTCAATTCTTAATATAAGGTAACCAAATTGATCAAAGAATACACCTGGGTTCTCAAAATGAAAAAAAAAAATCAATAGCTGTGAGATAACCACTGCTCCCCCAATAAAATATGAGAATACTCTTACATCATGTTGTCGGTTGTACATGTAGATCTTGACTTGTACAGACTTAAAACTGTGTTAACACAGTGACTCGGCTAGTGGTTTCAACACAGGATCCGTATGGAACACAAGTTTTACACCAATTTATTACTCAAATTCTAATATGCAATTCACGTTAGACTCTGCAATTGTTCATGTGCAAAAAACAGAGCACTCGCCTACTTATCTTCTCAGAATTCAATATTAACGTGATCACATTTGCTGTCTTTGCAATGTTCGATATTACTCGAGGATAAGACATATGAGTAGAATCACTGTGTAAACAGGACATTATATTCAGCGTTGGTGAATATGTGTCATACAAAACTTACAAAACAATCTAGATATTTACAGAAAACAAAGTACTATTTACACATGGGGCACAGAACAGCTCTTATTTGAGGCCGATTAAATAAAAAATGACAATAGGGCCTCTCTCAAAAGTTCACCATCATGAAAATGACTCTATTGCTGACATACATGCATGTCAAATATGTGAAAAAATTGTGAACTTCGATTTACTAGTACCCCTTTTGATGAACAATCATTTCATGATAAGGTATCTGCATTATGAATATGTTCTTAAATTGTTCATTTTTTTATCTGCAAACCCCCTAATTATACCATTTTCAAAAAGTGTTGATTTAATAGGAAACCAAATGATGATACATAGGTACCTGTACTTTTAAATAACTATTTGAAAGGACTAGGGTCTAATTTTGTTGATTTTCTTATGCAACTAAACATCGCAATTTAATTTAAAAATACCAAGATACATGTAATTGCTTGCTTAATTGAATCAGCAAACCTTTGCAGATAACATTCCATCAGTTAGCAAGGAATACAAATAATTGACATGTCAAATAACACATTTGTTTTGTCTCTCCTAATACTGAGTTTGCTGTTAACATTGGCAGCTCAGACTTTTAAGATGCAAGCTTGGCGATGTGTATTTTACTTCAGCTCCTTCTACAGTAATATATATACGCAGATGAGATTAAAAGCAGTCTTTTACGGACCATGAATAGGCCAACAATACAGTTCAAAGCTGCCAACTTGTTTGCTTGGTGCAGACATCTATAGTACATCTACATTGCGAAGAGTAAGACTACTGGTAAATGAAGTTGAATCTGAAAGAGAGAGTAGAAAAGAGGAAGAAATTAAAACATGAATTTAATAATATTGTTTCATATACATGTCAGTAGGGCCTACAATGTACATAACACTAGAACCCCAAAACTCCCAGCTATGAATCAAGGTAGGCTACCTACAGATGCTCCTAACAGTTACACCATCATATCAGGAATTTAATGTGATATTTAGTCCATGAATCTCTACAAATAGCATTTCATCTGTCTACTTAAATGATTGAACTGTTCAGTTTTTGTTTTAAACTCTGAAAAATAGAAAGTATCTGAAAAATTAGTTTGCAGTTTCAACTCAAATAAATATAAGCAACAAGATTGTTTTTTAAATTATAACCTTTTGATTTAGATAGCATCATTGAAAGGCAATTTTACTATTTAGAGTACAAGTACAATATCACTAAGCCTAGAGGAAAATAGCTGTAGCTTCAATGTAGATTCCTCATGATACTGTATAAGCCAATATTTTTGCGTACCGATATTTTCACGATTTTGGACTGATTGGGGAAATTTGTGATTTTTGTGATATTTTTATTACTATAAATAACCTTAAGTTAAAGTAGAAATTTTTATTAAGACGGACTCGCAAAATTCATGAAAATAAAACAATTGCGAACATAACCACAGTACATACCTGCTAAGTAGCTGCGGTAAGCTGGATATTACAGGACCATATCCAGGTGAATTGTCGTACAGTTCAAAGAGAGGTGCAGCAACTAACTTGTAATTCCTTGGAACGGCAAAGAGGGCTATAGAGAAGAGAAAAGTCAAACATAGGTATCATTTAAATATGCATTTACATATATAAATAAAACATACTTGAAAGCAACATTCACATAATTAATCTTATGAATGCACAATCAATGAAAAAAAATATTATACATTACTTCTTTATACAAGTAGCAACTTCTTATTCTTACCATTTATGTGAAGTTTTGCCAGTCAAACACAAACTCACATCTAAAATTTCAACATACAGAATCTTTTCAAACTAATCGGGATATCATTAAGATTAGAATGCAAGTGAACTAAAATAACCCTTTTATCTTTAACTGTGTTGTGTTCCTCTTTGATGCAGATGTACTTTCACTTAGATCTAAAAAGGATCAAATCTTTTTATGACATCCTTACTTCTAACATCCTTAGAAGCGAGGATATTTACCTTTTTCTGCGAGCTGTACAAAGTAGAGTCTTTTATGTTCCTTTGGCTTCGTTATGTGCGCTGGAATGTAGGGATACTGTAAAAGAAATAATAGAAACAACATAACTACAAAACTCTGATGGACGTGGCAACACAAAAAAAATTGTTTCACTATTGTGCAAATGGTTGTGGCTCTACAACAGCACACTACCTACATGTACAAGGTTTAATTATCAAAGTACAGAAGAAAAATATCCCAAAATAATTTTTATTCTTTTTCAATTTATGGCACCCTACATTGGTGCACTGGTACAAATTCTGTTAATTGTATTTAGTATTCCTGCAATTTCTGCATCTTCATCTGATCATTCTCATAATGATATACCACAGTATATAATGTAGTTTCCATTCCGTTTAGTTCTACATAAAGCCCATCGCAATTTGCTCAACGTTTATTTCAAGTCAAAACAATCATATGGCATTTCAATCCAAGATCATTCACTAGTATTTAGTAAGTCATTATTGCCAATACCATAAGATACTTTATGAGCTAATTATGGCACGATAATATAAGAGCATTATATTAACTGGAAAGCGAAGAAAACATTATTTCACAAAAATCCTGCATATAGGAAGTCAGATATGTACATTCTTTTTGGAACTGCCTATTGCCATTCAATTAAACATACACATCATCATCCACATCCTCATCTTCTCCACCATCAATCTCCTGTCATTCATTATCTAGTTGTCACCTTCCCCTAGTCACTATTCCCATTCTCACTGGTGCCACCCCCATCACCAACACCAATGCCCCGATCATCACCACCACCACCGACACCAATGCCCCAATCATCACCACCACCACCAACACCAATGCCCCAATCATCACCACCACCACCACCGACACCAATACCCCAATCATCACCACCACCACCGACACCAATGCCCCAATCATCACCACCACCACCGACACCAATGCCCCAATCATCACCACCACCACCGACACCCCAATCATCACCAGCACCAATATCATCATGGCCAGGACTTCAGCCATTACAAAACCCACCACCATCAACATTACTATCATCATACCTGAGGAGGTTCATAGTTTGGTCTGTACCAATTAGCGATGACATCTTCAACCATCCAGTCTTGCTGGACACCATCTTGTCTACCAAGAATCTGAAAAACAGACGGTATCAGACATTTCAATAACAAGAATAAGAGATGTAGTATACACTTATCATTTCAAATTTCAACAGCAAATATATGAACACCCTTTACAGAGTAATAAATTAGTTACATAGAAAATGCAACTAAGTTGCAGATAAAAGAATAAGAAGATGGTTACTTGAAAGTTTAAGGGGTACATGTATAAAATTGTGATGCTAGTGAAATATCTGATTTTCATATAATGTCAGACAATTAATTAATACAAAGATCTTTTACAAAGTTACAAGGTATATTAACTTTTAACAAAAATAGTTGTGTTTTCAATGTAACAACATAACACGCATGAACAAAAGGGAATTTTTTTTTCAAGAGCATTAACATCATTGAAGCTGCGACCTTGTAACCAGAAATCTGTCCCATCATGCATTGTGATTAAAGAACAATAAAGGTATATATTGTTTCATATCATACCAAGGACGAAGTCACTCGATGTCTTTGCATCTTTTCAGTCATATGATCTTACCTCTGTCATGAGTCTTTTGAGACCATCCATCTCATCCTCTCCGGCTTTCAGTTCACCACCAGGCCTGTTGAAATAACACAAAAGAACATCATCAAGCATCCTGTCAATCTAGTAAAGAACATCAAATTAGTAGTCGCCTGATACACACAGCCCCAAAACCGAATTTGGTCCCCATTTCCAAAATTAGCCACATACCTTTTAGTCCCCATCCCTACTCCTAAAATTGGACATCATCATCTTAGGCCCCCACTATAAAACATACATGTAGATACATGGGACCAGCCTAGACACAAAAAACCTAAAGATTTGAATTTTGACAAGTGTGATACATTTAGATTCCTTTCTTACCAATTTAATAAAAACACAAATTGAGATCAAGAGCGATTTTATACATAGCCACCCTTGTATTCTATCTGTTAGCATTATATTAGCATTTTGTCACATACGTACATTGTATGAGCTGAAACAACGGGTTATGAAATAATACTTACAATTTGAAGAATGTTGTGCCCAGTTGCAGCAATAGGACATGAGGAAGATCATGTTCGTGAACAATGAGGACTCCCTCTACTGACCGCCTTGTGCCCATCTTCTGGAATTCATCTCGCATCCGTTGAAACCTGGCAGGTACGCTTTTGTCTTTCTCATACAGGGGCTCTTTGGTTCCGAATGTGTAGTTAGTCAAAGGATATCTGATGTAAAAGATAAGAATGTTAGAAAGTTGCGATATGGGTACCAGTATCACTAACAAGGGTAAAATCTTAATCTTAAAATACAAAAAAAAAAATAAAAATAAAAAATTCTATGTTGAAGTACAAAGAAAAATGGTTTAAAAGAATTGTCGTTGATAATCAAATATAAAGTTCTGTTGAAGACTACTTAGTGGTAAATTTTGTTGTTTTTGCTTGTCATTAAAATTTTAGGCATCAGACTTTGACCGCAGATATTGAGAGGTTGCTTGGAAAATTTATCAAAATATGGCACACAGTATCATCAGCAGTTGCAACTGCACTTAGTGTTCCCGAATCTCACTATTATCCACTTACAAAATCATACTGAGAGAACACTTCGGAGACTGCTAGTATTGGGTGTGGAAAAGACCCACAAGAAACAACAACAACACTTACACTTATTTATGCATGGTCAATTCAAAATAATTGATTATAAGCATCACATGATTAGACAGACCGAGGTAGACTGAGGCTGCTCTGTCTTCATCATATCCCTCTGAAGACAGAGAGCTACCATTGCGCGAGCTGTTCAAACTGCTGTGTACACAGCCGAGTGTGTTTTTCGGTGATTATTTTTTATTGCTAGAATCAATTACATGAAAGTTATTCCCCTTACCACATCTGGAAGTAGATTTTCTCTAGATTTATCTGTTACTTGTCCTTGATGCCCAAAAGACAGCCCAACTGTCTTGTTGAATTTGGTTTTGGGAGGTTTCAGAAAGTTTTCCCCATGAAATTTGGGGAAAATTTAACAGAGAATCACGACACTGCAGTTTGAAAAGCTCGCGCAATGGTAGCTCTCTGTCTTCAGAGGGAAGCCCTACGATGATGACAGAGCAGCCTCGGTCTATTAGACTGAGGCTGCTCTGTCTTCATCGTATCCCTCTGAAGACAAGAGAACTACCATTGCGCAAGCTGTTCAAACTGCTGTGTACACAGCCATAGCCGAGTGTGTTTTTTGGTGATTATTTTGTATTGCTAGAATCAATAACATGAAAGATATTCCACTTACTGCATCTGGAAGTAGATTTTCTCTAGATCTAGATCTATCTGTTTCTTGTCCTTGATGCCCAACTGTCTTGTTGACTTTGGTTTTTGGGGGTTCCGTAAGTTTTTCCAATGAAATTTGGGGAAATTTAACAGAGAATCAGGGCACTGCAGTTTGAACAGCTCGCGCAATGGTAAGGTAGCTCTCTGTCTTCAGAGGGGTAAGCGATGCGATGAAGACAGAGCAGCCTCAACCTCTGCACATCGAAATGTCTAAAAGCTTGTACGTACAGAGCTAGAGGACAATGCATTTTGATTGTTGGGCGCTCTGATTAGCTTTTGCGTGAAGCTCCGCCTCCTGGTTGCGATGACTGAAGTGCGTTAACTGTAACTGAACAAAGCGATTCAGCTGTTCCCGAAAGACCGCTTTTATTGTGCTCGCTGTCAATCATAACCCCAACGTGGACCATTTCGCAAGAAAAACTTCAAGACTCGAATTCACAAAACCTGTTCACAGAAAGCCACTGTTGCAATACTTTTTAATATACGGTAAAGAAGAGAAATATAAATAGGAACTTCAAGTTCAACGAATCGAATTGTGCATTCCGTAAATGGAAATAAAACAAAAGGAAAAAATGAGGACTTACCAAAAAAATAAGTGACGAGTCTAAATGTTATCGTGACTAGAGATTCTATTGTTCATTGGAAGGCACAATGCATGTAGAAATTTTTACTCCACAAATATGCACGACGCTCGAATGATCACGTTAGCATTTGAAATACACTGCCATTGTGCCTTCCAATGAACAATAGTCACGATAAAATTTAGACTCGTCATTTATTTTTTTGGTAAGTCCTCATTTCTTTATTCGATTTCAACTGTCGGGCGGAGTTCGACAGTTGATTCATTGAAGTTCCTTTTTATATTTCTCTTCTTTATTCTAAAAAGTATTGAAAGAGTGGCTTTGCGGCGCACTTTTTGTGAAGTCGAGTCTAGCAGTTTTTCTTGCGAAATGGTCCACTTTCGTTATGGTTGATAGCGCGCACGAAAAAAGCGGTCTTTATCGGGAACAGCTGAATCGTGTTGTTCAGTTACGGTCAACGCACTTCAGTCATCGCAACCAGGAGGCGGAGCTCCACGCGATAGCTAATCAGAGCGCCCAACAATCAAAATGCATTGTCCTCTGGCTCTGTACGAACGAACTTGTAGGCATTTCGATGTGCAATGGTAGTGTATTTCATATGCTAAACGTGATCATTCAAATTCAAGCATCATGCATATTTGTGGAGCTAAAAATTCAACGTGCTCGGTCTAACAGTTAGATATCTCGATAGTGATAGTGACAAGTGCACGGAAAAAAGTCTACCATTCCGCTTTTACAGAAATAGAGAACAATGGATTTTGATTGTTGGGCGCTCTGATTGGCTAATCGTGTAATGTGCGCACGCACTCATGTTTATTCAACACACATATGTGCATTGAACGAAGACGGAAACAATAACTGGGGGCGTAGCTTATCACAAACACTCGGGCCTTCGCGTCACGTGCTCGGAGCTCTCGGAGAAATGTTTACAAATTTCCAGAAAGCCCGAACTCGGTGCGTGGGCGTTCGACGCTCATGGTAACACTGGGTAACCGTCAACAAGTGATTTAGGAAAGAATTTCCAGGGAGCTAGCTCGGATCGGGCAGTGATGAATGCATGCAGGAAGTTTATTGTTCAGACATTGTTTTGGAGAATCGTTTATGGTGCACGTGTTGGCGTGCGTAGCGAATGTTTATTCTAGGTTTACTGAATCCTATAATCGAAGGGGGAAATCTTTGTACTGATCACTCCCAAACATCTTGGCTCATGCATGCTAGCTGCGCATGCACTAGGTCATAGATCATAATGCATATACGTATACAGTGGCAAAACTTAACGCATGCGCATAAATCGTCACAGAGCGCCATACAGTGAGATGCGCATTCGCACATTACTTACGCATGCGCATTGATGTAGCGCCGCACATCCACCACGCACCTGATAGTCCGCGGAAGTAACCGAATACCCGCGAAAGCGATTCGGCTCTTCGTGCTCCAGCTGTCAATCATTACCAAAACGGAGACCATTTTGCAAGAAAAACTGCAAGACGCGACTTCAAAAACGGTTGGGCGTAGACCCACTCTTTCAATATTTTTTAGAATAAAGAAGAGAAAAATAAAAAAGGAACTTCAACGAATCCACTGTCGGACGTACGCCCAATATTTCAAAACGCATAAAGAAATGAGGACTTAAGTTAGACCTAACCAAAAAAATAAATGACAAATCTAAATTTTATCGTGACTATTGACATTGTTCATTGGAAGGCACAATGGTAGTGTATTTCATATGCTAATTTGTGATCCTTCGAGCGTCATGCATAAATTACTAAATTATGGAGGAACTTTTCTCCGTGAAGTGTTTAGCTAAGTGAGTCAGAGAAATTACCGCCTGCTTTATTTCAGACCATAAAAAGATCGCTAAATATCATTGTGTGAGCATGCGCAGACACAGGCATTTTCCAGTTTTGTTACACAAATTGAATGACAAGCCCATTGCGTCGGCCGTCTTAAAAATTGTAAAAAACATTTTTCTTTAGACCCTGGGGCTGGGGCCTGGCTCTAACGTTAGATTCCTAAATAAGTAAATTTTTCATGTGTTAATTTATTAACATTAGACTCTAAGTTACAGCATTAAGAATGGAAAAAATTGATGAATCTTCAAATTTTAGGTGAGCAGGGCAGACAGGTACGTTAGATCTAACTTGTTAGGGTCTAACGTTAGAGTCTACTTCCTTCAATTCATTCACAATCACGATGACCGCAATTACCCACCCCAAGCAGTTGCATTGACTTTCGTTCACAATCACACACACAACAGTCAAAAAGTGCCGGGAAAAGAAAGGAAACAATTTAGATTTCAAAGCTTCTGCATGTTTCATGTTACTTACAAAATTGCTGTCCTGTCACGCTGCACTCCAACAGCAGGTTTCGAATTGCTCGAGTCTGAAATAGACCTTCCCCTGGGCCAGCCAGCTTTTGTTTTATCACGCGGAGTTGTCGCCATTTTTTCTTGTTGACTGTGCGCCCTATTATCAAAGATGGCGGTATAACAATAATAAACTTAGAGTACCTACGGTATATAGGTACTCTAAATAAACTCGGATCGTACCCCCCGTGGCCGCAAACTCATCACCATTCACCACCATTCACCAACCACCAGGCACTACCACCATCATCATCATCATAATAATCATCATCATCATCACCATCATCATCATCATCATCATCATCATCATCATCATCATCTTCATCATCATCATCACCATCATTCTCGTCATCATTATATTCTAATGTTAAACCTGGTGTATAGTTTTGGTAACAAAAAAGGAATTTGCATAAAAATCGATGAAATATAGTCTAATGTTGTTCACATTACACTAAAAGATATGTGTGAGAGATTTTGTGATATTCCTTTCACAATTTCCGGTGAATTTCAGTGGAATGTTTGAACCCAAACATAATCCTAACGGTTTTTGAGACCTTTGCTTGGGTGTCCAGTCCCCCCCCCCCCCCCCCCCCCCCCCCCCCCACCGAACTCCTCGCATGAATGGAGCGTAGCGATCTGTGTGTATCACCCACACAAGTCAATCCCCATTGGTTTTCCATGTAAACGCCTAGTGCACACTGAGATGAGTCGGATCACCGACTTATCTTTTTTTTATACTTATATCGTGAAATAAAGACACTAAAACGAGATTTCATGTAATATAGTTTTCTCTACTATAGTTATAGGATTCAGTCTTTCATATATCCAATGTTTCCTTCTCCCAACATTATTAGGTGAGCGGCAAGAGGCCAAATTTTGAGACTTTAATGCACCCGACTGGATTAAAGCAACAAGATACCTTATTTCAAAGGAAACTTGAGCTATTTGTACACAAATTTTTTATCTATCTTTTAACATGATATGAACTACTTAAACATGTGTGATATCAGGTTAGCATAATATGTATGCAACGAAGAAGCTTACAGAACACTGTTATCAAGGACATGTCTCCCAGTGGATAACAGGGAAGGACTCCTCCTGACAACTCCTTGGACATACTGGTGACAGCTCCCTCAGGACGGCTCCCGGGAGGCTATCTCCGCGGAGGACCGGTCACCGAAGGATACCTCCTCAAAAGGACAGCTCCTCAGAGACAATCCCTCCAAGAGGACAATCCTTCCAGAGGACAACTCCCCAGAGGAAACTCCCCGGAAAACAGTCCCCCGAAGGAAACTCCCTTAGAGGATAACCCCAAAAGGACATCTCACCTCACTTTAAATGCTTAAGGACAAATATTTATTCTATGCCAGCCCTTTCCCTTTTCCTTGTAAATACATGTAATGAAATTATTCTAGTGCTTCTAATTACTGTTCTCCAGGAGGAGCTCATCAGGGATGACAAACAGGGATATGGATGGTTAAAGAGGTTTTACCACAATGATTTGTGGCATAGTTGCTAAGTATTTCAAAAGAAATTTCATCCTTTTTTTCCAACTTTGCGACGATTGAAGCACACTCAAGAAAAAACAAATCTGTAGCATTTTCAGAATATTATCCTTCTTCATTTCTCAACTTTACCTTCTACTACTCATCATGTTCGAGATGACATTAACCTTGGATACCCTTTACTCAGTCTGCTTAGAAAAGAGAGAAAGGGAAATTGTACCGTTCCTCTAGGCGTGGTCAAACAATCTTGCTGTATTCCGTCACCAATACGGTTAGTCATTACATGGGGAAATGTCCTTTTGGGTAGTTGTCCTTCACGGCAGTTGTTCTCCAGGATTTAGTCCTCCGGAAGAGTTGCCAATGGGGAATTATCCTCTGGAGGAGTTGTTTACAGGGCAGATGACCTCCAGAGGATTTGTCATCCAGGGAGTTGCCCATCAGGGGAATTGTCTCAAGTGGAGTTGTTCTCAGTGGTAGTTGATCATCAAAGGTATTGCCTCTGGAGGAGTTGTCAATAGGTGAATTGTCCTCTAGATGAGTTGTCCTATCAGGGCAATTGTTCTCCAGGGATTTGTCCTCCAGGGAGTTGTCCCTCAGGGGAATTGTTCTCCAGAGGAGTGTTTCTCCGTGGTAGTCGTTCATCAGAGGTATTGTCCTCTGGAGAGTTGTCCGTCGGGTATTGTTCTTGAGGTGTTGTCCATCGGGGAATTGTCCTCCAGGTAGTTGTCTACCGGGGGAAGTTTTCCTTGGGGGTGTTGTCTCCGGGGACTGTACTTGGGGACCTATCCTCTTAGACTTGTTTCTCCAGATTAGATTTAATCGGGGAGTTGTCCTCTGGGACCATTCCCTGGGGAATATTTTCCAGTAGTCATGCTATAAATGTAGGGGAGCGGGAAGACCGACTGCATGCTCACGATTTTCCGGCGTTTTTCTGAACCTGGTAGGCCGTAGAAAACCCGTGGAGTCACCAAAGGGACCCGAGGGTCCTACCGGTAGTCCGACGGGTCGCTGCCGGTAACCGGGCGGGCTCCTTCCGTTTTTTCAGTCAGTTCTCGAAATAAAATATCGATGGGCCTCTTTCGATACGGTTCCGTGCGACTTTCCTGCTACCCCCGCCAGGGCCCTTAAAGGCTCCTGATCATTATTACAAGCTAAACTATGTCCTGCTATTTATTTTGTTCATTAATTCATTATTATTATTATATTGTTTGTTTGTTTGTTTGTTTGTTTGTTTGCTTTTTAAGGGGCGGGGGGGTCTGTCGTAGGAAAGACCACTTTGGGATATTCAGATGTTTTGTCGAACAGGTTTGCTTACATAGGCCTATAAGCATCTCATAACGTTTCTCATTTTTTCACCTAATACTGGATATTGAATAGGTGTTCAAATGAAAATGTGCTTTTTATCAAATTCGTCTTCAACCTATAAGTTTTATGGATAGTCTAATTTATTTATTTAGATTTAGAGCAACAAAATTTGATTTTAAATAAATGGAAAAAATTCTAGGGGATCGAGCTCGAGTCCTCTGAATGAGAGTCTGTGCTTCATACCACTCGGCTGTTATTGCTGAATACCGAAATCAAAATTCCTAATTAAATGAACCAAACTAGGATATATTAGTCTAGTTCAAGCCGATTTTAAGCAAAAATTTGTAAAGGGTCGCGGGCTATCCTATGGAAAGAATTGCGTGCAGCTCTTAAAAAATTGTGAAATCGACTGATGCTATACGTCATCCGGGCCCGGAACTGGGTATGTGATCGCGCCTTTAGGGGAAGTTGTCCTCTGGAGGAGATATTCTAGAACATCGGTCAGGATGGTCCACTTCAGACCATATTATCAGGCAGTTAGTGTGATTTGTATAAATATGTTTGTTGATGCTGAGTGAAATATATTTGTTGCTATGAAATTCCTTCTAATTCTTCAACAACAAAAATTCCAATTGCATTAATATGATACGAGGTAGAATGTAGGAGTATTTAGGGTATGAGCTTACTGTTTAGAGAATAAAATTACCAACAGAATCGCAGTTTAAACTGCTTGAACTGCTTAAAAGCTAAATTTTAAGTAGAGTATTTTTTGTAATTCTTCTTCACTAAAATGTTGGATTTCCACTCAAATTATGAAATGAGATTAAATAACACCGTAGAAATAGTTAGGTATAAATATAGGGACTACTGTAAATAATGACAAGACGCCTACTAAATAACCAATAACTGCTTAAAGAATTTCAGCATGATATAGATATGTGGTTGCTAGATGAATTTGTTATATGAGGTTTTAACATGACAAAAGTATATAATTAGGGATAGGGCTTGCTCTTTAATAATAAAAGATGCCGACAAGATAACCAAGTTCATACTGCCTTAAAGATTTAAACATGGTATAGAGGGCGGTTGCTAGGCAAAATGAGGTTGTTGCTGTGAAAATCACTTCGAATTCTCAATCAAAAATAATAATAGTATACATAGGGTAACAACTACTATTTAAATAATAAAATACACTGACAGAAATTGCTAGACAAGATAGACAAGGTAAAAAATTTTTTGTTGAAAGGATGACAATTCAATCAATTTGATACAATAGATCTGAATTGCGTCAACTACCTGCTTTTACCACCTTTAAGTCTAAACTAAGCACACTATAATTTCCTCTTTGTTGTACCTCTATAAGTTGTGTATGTAATTTTAGATATTTTAGATATCTCATGATGTTATATTGTTTTGTTATGTAAATTTATGTAGTTTAATTAACTGACCCCGTGGAAGACCAGCGGCAACATTATTGTGCCGCTGAAATGGGCTACAGCCGTATTTTAAACTTGATATATGTTTTTATATTTTATATGTATAATTTGTATATGCTTTTTATTTTACGGAAATAAAACAAACCAAACCATTAAAGTGTTTACGGTTGTACTTTTGGGGTCCTGTTTATAGAAAACCAACACAAAATAACGCAAGTTCAAATGGTTTAAAGCTCTAAATGTGATATACAGACATGGTTGCTAGTAAATGTGGTTGCTAGGCAACATTATGTTCACCATGGATGCTAGAAATGTGTCATATATTAGTTTTTCTAAGTTTAAGGATTTATGGTCGGTTTCTTCAATAAATACCTGTACAAACTGTTAATGCTCTAAATAAGATTTACAGACATGGTTGCTAGGTCAAATGTGGTTGCTAGGCAACATAATGTTCACCCATGGATACTTAGAAATATGTCATGTTTGAAATATTTCTAAGGTAAAAGGTTTATGGTTGGTTATTACAAGATATACCCGTTCTACGTGGTTTTAAGCTCTAAATACGATTTACTGACATGGTTGCTAGGTAAAAGTGGTTGCTAGGCAACATAATGTTCACCATCGATGCTTAGAATTGTAATATTTGTAAGTATTTTCTAAGTAAAGGGTTTTCATGGTTTGTTTCTTTGAATATATACCTTCATTTTGCACCATTTAACCCTGTGTATACAGAATAGAGTTAAATACAAGTGAATATATACAGATTTTACCGTAGATTTTACATATTTCATGATGACAAGGTTTTTTGACAATAATTTGCCTTACAATTCAGTGTTTATATGGATTTTTTTTCTTTTGTGTCATCCCTCTACAATCATATCATATATTTTCAGCATTAAAACTAAATTATTTCGATTTTATTACTTTAAAAACATAGAAATTGCATTTAGAATAGGAAATTTCGACATTTGTGCACGCGGGAAAATGGTTGCTATGCAAAAATCGGTTGCTAGGCAACAAAATTGATTTAAATTTACTTCAATTTTTTATAGAATTGTATTGAGGAATTTTTATTATATCTGTATAAGTTTCAACATAGGGCAAGCCCAAAAAATGTCCAAAACTCTTAACGGCCAATTGAATGACCCATACTTTAATTTTCATGATTTTTGTCATAAAAATGGGCGTGGTCTATTCAAAGCTAGTTTCCATGGTGATGCTACAAGATGCGGCAATTTTTATGCCATTTGAAAAATTCAGCAA
>CALNVZ010003435.1:13360396-13398178 GCA_940671915.1 Paracentrotus lividus | reverse complement strand
AAAGAAATTTTCTGAAATTTTTCGAAAATGGCAATAAAAGTTTGCGGCATCTGTAGCATCACCATGGAAACTAGCTTCGAATAGGCCACGGCCATTTTTATGACACAATATATGAATTAATTACGGTCATTCAATTGGCCGATTAAGAGTTTTGGACATTTTTGGGCTTGCCCTATGTTGAAACACCATAGATATAGCGAAAATTGTTAAATTACAATTATATAAAAAATTGAAGTAAATTCAAAATCAATTTTGTTGCCTAGCAACAGATTTTTGCTTAGCAACCATTTTCCACTTGCTCAATTGTTGAATTTTCCAATTCCAAATGATTTTCTATGTATTTAAAGTTACAAAAGCAAACTAATTTAGTTTTAAGGTTGAAATATGTTGATATTGATTGTAGAGGGATGACAGAAAAAGAAAAATATCATATAAAGACATAATTGCAATGCAAAATTTGTTAAAATCACCTAACCAAACCCTTGTCATCATGGAAATATGACAAACTACGTAAATCTGTATATATTCAACTGTATTTAACTATTTGTAATCACATGTGAAATGGTGCCAATGAAGGTATATATTGAAAGAAACCACCATAAAACCCTTTACTTAGAAAATACTTAAATATGACAATTCTAAGCATCGATGGTAACAATATGTTGCCTAGCAACCACTTTTACCTAGCAACCATGTCTGTAAATCGTATTTAGAGCTTAAAACCACGTAGAACGGGTATATCTTGTAATAAACCAACCATAAAACTTTTACCTTAGAAATATTTCAAACATGACATATTTCTAAGTATCCATGTGTAAACATTATGTTGCCTAGCAACCACATTTACCTAGCAACCATGTCTGTAAATTATTTAGAGCTTAAAACCAGTAGAACGGTATATCTTGTAATAAACCAACCATAAAACCTTTTACTTAGAAAATATTTCAAACATGACATATTCTAAGTATCGATTGTGAACATATGTTGCCTAGCAACCACATTTGACCTAGCAACCATGTCTGTAAATCGTATTTAAGCTTAAACCAGTTTAACTTGGGTGATTTTGTTGGGTTTTCTATAACAGGACCCAAAAGACACTTGGAACTTAATACTTTTAATAAAATTCATTGATATTGTTATTCTTTGAAGATGCAGAAGAAATTTCCATAGCAACAACAAAAATTTTACATAGCAACTCCCCTCTATATCATGCTTAAATCTTTTAAGCAGTTTTAAACTTAATATTCCGTCATTTTATTTTATCATTTGAATATAGGTGGTACCCTATAGTGCTATTCATTTGATTGAATCATGATGTTTGGTTGTTAGGAATTAGAAGTTATTCCATAGCAACAACAACATTTTACTTAGCAACCGCACCTCTTTTCATAGTTTGAAGCTTTAAAGTAGTATAAACTTGGTATTTTATTGGTGTATTTTTATCATTCAACCAGTAAGACCTACATGTATCCCTAATTTATATCTACTTTGTAGTGTTAGAATGACATATAATGAATTGGTTGAAGTTGCAAAATTTTGTTGTTTTAAGAATTAGAAATTTACTGAGCCATAACACATATATAAATATCTACATTCTCTAAGCAGTTTAAACTTGGTTATTTTGTGGCGTCTTTTTATTTTTGAATAGTAGGCCTTATATATTTCGGTGGTGTCATAATCTCACTTTTCCAATTTTAATGAAATTGCAACGTTTTTTATTGAATTAATTATGTTACCAATTAACAAAAAATATACTTTTCCGCTCAAAACATTTTAGTTCCCCAATTTGATTTATATAATGTATTATTTCTCAAAGGGCATATTCTAAGACTAGCTATTTATAACACACAGTCAGTGAGATTGTTGGTTAGTTTGCTCTTCTTTAAAATCATTATTTTATGTTAGGCCCTGCCTGGTAACATCAGGTCCTGGGTCATCTCTTTATTCTATATGTCTCATTTTGTATTGTTTTATTGTTATTGTATTATGCTCTTTTCATGGAAATAAAGACTATATACTACTTTACATAGCAACTATACTCTATGTCATAAAGTTTCTAAGCACGTTTAAACTTTTAAACTGGGTTATTCTGTAGGCAACTTTTATTTTCTTAGAAACAGTAGGCTCAAACAGTAAATAGGCCCTTACTCTTAAAGTGATATTATCACCTCGTATCATATTTGACTTGAAAGGGTTGCCACTTTTTGTTGCTGATAATATTAGAAGGAATTTCCATAGCATCACCATATTTTTACCTAGTAGCAATAAAAAAACATAATTTTCTATTTTTGCCCGAAATATGGTCTTAAGTCATGAAGTGGACAATCCTGACTGAGAGTGATACATGTAGGTCTACTATATTCTGACACATGGGGATGATAAAATAAGGTATCTTGTTGCTTTAATCCAGTCGGGTGCATTAAAGTACAAGAAATAAGCCTCTTTGGGGATTTCGCCGCTCACCTATATACACCAGCTTTAATGCTGATTCCATAAATTATTGAAAAAATATATCAACGATCAAATACAGAGGGAAAGCCATCATAGTCTAGTTCACAGGATGTTTTCCTTTTCTTTATTAACAAAAATAAGCATTTCTAAAGCAATTTCTGATTTTTCCATATTTATGTACTTTTTCTTTTTTTTTGCAACTACATGTATATATTTCATTGAAAGCAGTTTTTTATGTGTCAGACATTTTTATTGAATAGTCCTATTCAGTTGCATCTGACAAAGAATGCTTTAGAATCGAGAACTTCAGCCATCTCATGAAAAAAAAAAAAAGAATGGTCGGCAACCTAAAATAACAACTACCGGTACCGGTATAAACAGATTATTATTATCCTCCGTCCGCCTTGAGAACCTTAAAATGGTTTCAGATTTCATATTTATGCACGCTTCCACTTTCACTCTTTTTCTTTCTATCCCCTCTAACAAACTATCTCACTCAAAATAATTTGGATCACAACATTCCTCATTAATGCAAGTGTTATACAGTTCACTCCCATTATGCTGAGGTGCTTGACACCTAACCAAATTGCTTGTTATAACAAAATACTACGAGTGTTGAATAGACATGAGTGTACTTGTTAAAGGAGAATGAAACCCTAGGATTCAGTTGAATTGTATGAAATAAAAAAATCAAAGAAACAGATTAAAGAAAGTTTGACAACAATTGAATAAATAATAAGAAAGTTATGTGCATTTATATGTTGTGATCACTAACGCTATGGAGATCCTCACACTGGCAACAGGCCCAAGATGTGTGATGTCATACATGAACAACTCTCCCATATGACATACAAAAAAATACCAAAAATTCTTCTTTTTCCTCATTCTAATGGTGGTACAGACTCTTCACACATAATTATATTTTGTGAACTTGTATCACAAGTCCTCCCATGAAAAGAATCTCAGATCTTTTAACGGAATTAATAAAAAAAAGACAATTTGAGTGAAATATGTACAAAAGGAATGGGGAAGTTGTTCATGTATGACATCACACATCTTGGGCCCGTTGCCAATGTGAGGATCCCCATAGCAGTAGTGATCACAGCATTCAAGTGCTTATAACTTTCTTATTATTCATTCATTTTTTCTCAAATTTTCATTGATCAGCTTCTTTGATTTTCCTGTTTTCGTACAATTTAATGAATTCCTAGGGTTTCCTTCCCCTTTAAAAATTGGGAGCAGCAGAATCAACTTATTATGACAAAATCTTGTATAATTATGTGTGCAGACTGAGTATTTGTGCTACCCACTATTGGAAAGAATTCAAGGTAGAGGAGGACAGAATGTAATAAATTTACCATCATGAGGAAAAGGTATAAAATAATTGCTTTTAACAATATGCATATTTGAGTTTATTCATTTATCACTGCTTATAATTTATGTAGAGCTACAACATACATAGCCACACATTTCAATACAACAGGGTACGAGTTTACAAATTACAGCCAACTCCTGTTATAACGAGAACAGATACATAAACGTTTCAAAGTGATTCTTCCAGTACCAATTTCAAACATGTGCACATGTGTGTATGTTCAGTATAACCGTATTAGTAATCATTATAAGAAGGCTATAATTTATAATAATATTTATATAATTACAATTGGCTTGGTCCATAGCATTTCGTTATAATGGGAGTTGACTGTATAGCACAATGAGCATCATGCCTGATGACTTGAGCGCTGTAGAAGGAGCCACAATTATTGGTTATGACAACTATTATTATCATAACCATTAAAGTTTATAAGTACACACCCTGTGCATGTTCACATAGGAGGCATTATTTCTATTTTTTTGCTTTTCAATTGTGTTCGCTTCTATTTTGGTTTGCTAAATCATTGCTAAACACACATACAGCTAGCTTCATGAAGCATGAACAAGGTCTCAGCAAAACATATTTGAGTTGTTCCAATAAAGTGACTCAGTTGAAAACTAACAGATCATTCGATTAACTGGAATCTGAACAGGGTGGTGTTTTACCAAAGTCAGTTCGTAAAGTCATTCGTAACTTTAAGAACGGCTTTACAAACGACTGGAACACGTTCTTGGATGCTACACTAATCAATTGCTTTAGAATTTAGTGCCAGAAGTGATCATCAGTCATTCGTAAACTTGGTGAAACACAGCCCTGATCTTTCACCCAGAGGATGCTTGACACTGCCACTAATGTCTTGATCATGCAACTGTGAGTCTTTAAAGGTGTAATATTTCACTGTTCTAGTTCATAGGACAGATCAGAAAGCTGGACCACAGCACACAGCTACTGTCATCAGGATCCCTTGAATAATTAATGACTAAGAATCTTTTATTGCAATACTAAAATGAGAAATACATTTGAGAGTTCTTCAAGAAAACTTATAAAATATGTCCTTGCTCAACCTGTCATATAATTCTGTTGCCTGGGGATTGACCAGTTCTTTGGCCTTGAGTAGGCTCACCACTGTTCTTGCCACTCATGTCTTGATCATACAGTTTCCTTATATGAGTCTTCAATGGTCCAATATTCCTGCTCAGCTGAGCAGAGATGGCTATGACGGGTAACTTGATCCTCTCCTGGAACTCTATCAAGTTTGTTCTTGATTCCTCGAGATCCAACTTGTTCCCGACGATTGCATGAGGTCTTTCTGACAGACCAGGCTGATACTGTTCCAGTTCGTAGCGGAGATCCGATAGCTGAGACCAGGGCTCTTTGATAGAAAGGTCGATGACATAGAGGAGGCAGCGACATCGCTCGATGTGGCGCAGGAAAGAGTGGCCAAGACCTCGGTTCTCATGGGCACCTCTGATCAGACCAGGAATGTCTGCAACTATAATCAAAAAGAGAGAAATAGGCATTATGAGATTAACTATTATTGCAGGATAGATACAAAATAGAACATCATCAACAAATCATTAAAACTGTAAGTAAAAGGTTTTTTTTTTTTACTGGCTGTTACTGACTACAGTCTTTGAATTATTACACCATTAAATATTTTACATGGCTGTGAATTCAAGTCAGAGAGATAACTTTTAACAGAGTAATTGTCCAATGCCGTCACTGGTAGTACCGGTACAGTAAATTCATTGCGCAGGTCATTGGATTCAATTACAATCCTACCATTAAAATGCACTCTCTCAAGTCCCAGGGGAGCTAGTAGCCTATCAGGTATTAGCATTCTCATACTAACAGGTACCCATTTTATAACATGGGTGGGGAAAGCAATATAAATAAAATGCCTTACTGAAAGTGCCAAGCCCAGGTAAAACCAACAAATGTTGCATCTCCAGTAAATAAATTAGACCACTGAACTACAATACTTCTACATGATGTTTAATAGGCTATCTTACTAGCTACTTGCTCCATATCATCATAGATGACCATGCCAACATGTGGATTGAGGGTAGTGAATGGGTATGCTGCCACCGCAGGTCTCGCTCTGGATAATGCTCTCAGGAGGGTAGATTTGCCAGCATTAGGAAAACCAATCTGAAGATTAAAATAAAATAATCAGTAATTATATTGCTTCATTATGTCTATCCCATTTCCCACGTCTTTTAATTTGCCATAATATTTTTTGGTAACAATTGATCTTGATATTTCTGATATAAATTGAATTAAATTCAACTATAACGCTCTGGAAAACATGGGTATACAGAAGCCGATTGAGGACTACAGTAGTTGACGACGAGCTTCTATTATTTTTTATTCTTATATTCTCTTTTTTTTGGGGGGGGGGATTTAATATGTGTTTTAAGATTTTAAAGGCATGCCAAGATTAAATTTTGCCATTTTCTTGAAATCAGATGCCCTGAAAATCAAATTAACTCTAGAAACACATTTAAATTTATATGCAGCCTGTATCAGAAAAAAAGAAAAATGAACTGATAATTTGAATCTATTGATCAACAAGTGAAACTTACCAGTCCCACATGAGCCATGGTTCTTAGTTCCAGGTTGATTAACCTTTGTTCTCCTTCAGTCCCACATGTAGCCATCATAGGGGTTTTATGATGGGCTGTCATGTAAGATCTATTACCACGTCCTCCCTCACCACCGGAAGCTAACATGAACTAAAACAACAAAATCAATGAAAGAAAAATTAGTTGTCAAATGTATCGTTGCCATACCCTTCATCTCAACATTTTTTTCTTACATAAATTAAACCATGACAATATTCAAGGTACCACCATTAAAATCTAATGTGATTTTGATAGGCTGGTAGAACACATGAGTGAAATATCTTGGGGCTTCAGGAATGATAAACTAAAGTGGTGGGTGTATTACTAAATCATTTGGATATCTCTTGTCATGTTTTTGTGATCCTCTGTGAGGTGGATTATCAAAGTGCATAGAGTATTCCCTCACTCACGAACTTTACACAAAGCAGGATTCACTATCGCTTATGAGATGCACAATAAATCCCCTCTCTTCTTCTGTGGAGGCTCTATTGTTCAGTTGAGATAGGTGTCACATTGTGGTGAATACACAAAGGACAGGATGTCTGATAATTGGAATTGTTTGTCTTTGTATCCTTGATCAACCAAAGAAGTTTTTACAGGAAAGACAAAAATGGACTAAGTCAATATCGTTTGGTAAGCCAATTGATGAAATTAGATACAGATATCATATAATATGCAATATTTCAATTAATAATTCAAACGGTAAGGGTGTGTTAGTGAATTAGGTATGTAATCTTTTTGCTTGTTGTGTTCACAACAAAGAATAGCAAAGAGAACTTACCATATCATTTTCATTTTCTAGGTCCTTGATGATGATGCCATCTTCTTTCACTAATGTCCCAAGAGGAACCTGTAGTAAGGGATGAATAAATCATGTTATTTATATTCTATTTATCTAATTTAATTTATGATTAATTATTTTAAAAATATTTCCATTGGATATAACAATTTCTAGTTATGATTTACACTAAAATTCTCACATATACAATTGTCAACAACAATATAAAACTAATATCACTGTCAAATTACAACACTGACACCACAGACGTAACAGGGATTGCGTCTTTGCTGACACAAAGCTGTCCAATAATATAGACAAAACTGTAGCAATTTGGTATTATAAATGTAAATTTTAATCAAGTCTGCAATTTGTCTCAGCAGGGTAACTCTGGTATGAGTAATGAAATTTGATATTTCATATTGCACAATTTGTGTATTGCCCTTTAACTCGATGTAATCAAAGGACCATACGTATTCCACACAGAAAGTAGAAAGCAAAATAACCTTGATCACGGTGTGTTTGCCATTACGTCCGTGACGATTTTGACTCTTTCCATTTCCTCCTGCTTCTCCTCGATACTGTGGAAGGACACGCTCTAATGATTTTAAATTCTGAACACCTATGCATGAGAGAGAGAGAGAGAGAGAGAGAGAGAGAATGAGAGAGAGAGAGAGAGAGAGAGGGAGATACAATGATAAATAAGAATTTATGTTAATGAATATCAACATTTTTACAAAACTATATTTATAAACAATTTTTTTTTTCAATAAAAAAAAAGTACAGGGTGGCATAAAATCAACATTTGTTGAACAGGTTCAAATAATAATAGTTGAATGAAAATTCTTATCACTGTTAGCAGAATGGAAGCATAAATTAATAAGCTCATTTACTACCACAAGATGTCATCTCGTTTCAATTTCACTTGACTTTCATTCTCATAATAAAGAGAAAACAGCCCATTCCCATTATAATGAGGTGTTTGGGACCAAATGAATTACTTGTTTATAGGAATTGTCGTTAAAAAAACAAACACTTTTGCTGTATCCATGCTTGATAAAACAAGGATTATGGAGTGCTCTTTTGTTGTGTGCATACTATCAAAAATGTGCGAAATATACGTGTTCAGTATGATAGGAATTCATTTTTACAAGACATTTACGTTGGTCTTAATCACCTCAATAATAGGAATAGACTGTACACTTCAAGCATGGTCTCTAGAAAAAAAAAAAAAAAACCTACTTTCCACAATGACATGTCCCCCATTGCCACCATCTCCACCATCAGGACCTCCAAACTCTACGTGAGCTTCTCTGCGGACAGACACGCAACCGTTGCCTCCTTTACCCCCAGTTACTCGAACACGTCTCCAGTCAACGAAATGCTTTGACTGCAAGAATTGAGAGAAGAGAAACATGCTAGTTAGCTGATCAATCAAAGCAAGTTCTCTTACTTGCACTTTGATAGTGTGAGGCTTTACATAGAATAAATTAAATGATCTTATGCTTGATGTAGTCAACAGGCTCAAATAAAACTGCTCATCTGCCACACAGTACAGATTGGATTAAAGTTACTTTTGAATACGACAATGTATTGTTCATTCGCACAATAAGTACAGATAATTGAATAGTTTATTGCCACCTATTCAAATAATCCATCTTATGCATTATGCGGCATACAATTGGAATAAGATACGAGTACAGCTTTTAAAGTTTGATTTCATTCCTTCTTCAAACTGTCTGTTAATTGATTAAAAAAGTGGATGAAAATGAAGGATACACCTCTTTATGTGAAAGGAAGAGGAGATAGAAAAGAGATGAAGGAGAGGAAGAAGAAAAAGAAAAAGAGGAAGAAAACAAAGAAAAAGGAGAAGTAAGAGGATAATATATGCATACCAGTTTTTTCTCACTCAGATTTTTCTTTCTTTTAGTAGGCATGGATGCCATTGATCTCTGGACGCTGCTCATGTTATGCAATATCTGACGGAAACGGATAAGGGGATGCCGGTAGGACCCCGCCATGGTATCTCATCTGGAAGAGCTATTTCTTCAGACTCCTCTGGCTCTACATTATTGAAAAAAAAATGAAGAAAATGCATTATTGTCAACCCTTAGTGCATTGCTCAATTATTTATACTGAATAACAAAGATCAAATAAACTTGTAGGCCTACATATATACAGCGTGTTCCTAAAAAAAAGGTAACCGAAGTTCAAAGGTCAGTCATTTGAAAAATACATGGTTTATTCTTGTGATTTGTTAACTAAAATACTGCTTTAATTTGAGACATTGCTTACGTTCAAACTGTCATGGGTCATAGAGTTAGGGTCCTTTGAAGGTGATAGGTACAAATCCCACTTTTTCCAAGTTTTTGGTTTGTAGGTTTATACCAAACAAATCTTTTGAAAGTAGTTGGTGTCATTGGGTCTTTTCCAGCAATTTTCAATGAAATGTTATCTCCTTTGCTAAAGTGGATTTATCATTATGCGTTCTCGATTATGAGTCTCTGGAGTCGGGGTGAGGTCGCCGCGACATCTCCTGAGACTTCACAAAATGTGCGCTGCAAAGCCACTCTTTCAATACTTTTTAGAATAAAGAAGAGAAATATAAAAAGGAACTTCACAAATCCACTGTCGGACTTCACCCGACAGTTGAAAACATATAAAGAAATGAGGACTTACCAAAAAAATAAATGACGAATCTAAATTTTATCGTGACTATTGTTCATTGGAAGGCACAATGGTAGTGTATTTCATATGATAACGTGATCATTCGAGCGTCGTGCATAAATTATGGAGTAAACATTTCTACGTGAGCCAGGCACATGACGTGAATACTAATACGTGGGTCTCCATGCAAAATTTTATATGGGAAATACAGCTAAAATCTACAAATCTGCAAAAGTAAACCACAGTAAAAACACAGCAATGAAAAAATATCACAATATGTGTGTAATTACAAATGTTTCAAGGTACAATTTATGTTACATACCTTGACCCTGTCGGATTTTAGTAACTTTCAGACAGTGTGCACAGTTTCACCAATCACCCGAACATTATGAATATTTATGAGTTAATTTAAATATTCATCAGCTAGCCTCCTCACATAAATGACCAAATAAATAGGAGTCTTTTTTTTGGGGGGGGGGGGGGGGGGGGTAATCATATTTATAGGATTTCCCCCAAGAGTTCTGCGCCAGGTTTCATTTCCATGCACTTCCCTACTTTGCATTTTTATTCGATTAGCATTTTAGTGTGTTGAAATTTTGAGGAGTCACAAATTCATATGTGGTTTTAATATTTTTTTGCATTTGTTTCTGACTGCCGTTCACGTGGGGGTGGGGGGGGGGGTGCCGATGAGATTTTCGGATCATCATCATCATCATCATCATCATCATCATCATCATCATACCATATTATCATCACACATCATCATCATCATCATCATCATCACCATCATATCATCATCATCATCATCATCATCACATCATCATCATCATCACACGATCATAAATAATCACTATTCACAATCCCCAATATATACACCGGTATATTTC
Source organism: Paracentrotus lividus (assembly GCA_940671915.1). NCBI lineage: Eukaryota > Metazoa > Echinodermata > Echinoidea > Camarodonta > Echinidae > Paracentrotus > Paracentrotus lividus. Next base: position 13,387,396 of record CALNVZ010003435.1, on the reverse strand, counting down.
AATCAGATGGTCGCGTATATCAATGTCTTATAATATATAGAGCAAATGCCACTATATGTATTTCCTCTTTCACCGTTGGCTCGATTCGATTACATCAACATTCTCAAGATAAAGAGGAATTAGTGGGTGGGGGGGGGGGGGGGGGGATAAAATGTAAAAAAATTGAAAGCATATACCCAGTAGAAGATTATAAAGTCAACCATCATTAATCATTATACAGAGGGCACGTACTCCGCCCTTCCGTTTACTTCCGAATTGATGCCATTATTATTTTCAATTTTAATTCCATAAAACTAAAGATGATTATTTTTAAATCTTTAATTGAATTCCATGAACCTGGTGGAGCTATAAGATGAAAAAGGCCCAAGGTGAAAGCTCTAGAGCAGATGAAAAAAAAAAAAAAAATAATAAATAAATAAAATAAATAAATACATTTAATGTAAAAAAGATGGTGGATACAGCAGATGGTTAGTTTTAGGGGCGGGACCCGGCCGTCATACAATGAAAGTACCGGGCCCGTGCGTAAACATAATAGAGCCGCTTTTGTCCCCAGACAATAATTGGGCCCGAGAAATGCATTCAATTCGGTTTTCTTGGATCCGCGCCCGTGGTAAGCTCATTCTTTCACATGCAGGCTACCATCTCCCAGCCATTCCTTACTATATTGTTACATTACGACTACGAAATCATTCAAGGTGGAAAATGCAGTTATTTCATTATGATTTACACATACTTTAATTCCAAAATGTAACAAAAACAGGAACAATAATATATGGCATTATTATTTGTGACCAGCACAGTATCAATTTCTTGATAAAATGGTTGGTACTGTATACATAAAGACATCATAAGAAATGTCACATCTTTTCTTTAAAACAATATATTCACACACGACACGAACATTTTTTTTTGTTGCAAAATGATTGAACAATACAATAAGTAGATAATGTTCTTATTATACATGTTATGATACAATTAAGTATTTTTTTTCCGTTTGGTGATAAAGTACTTTTCGCAAAACATTCGTACTGCTGCAAATCTTTATGATAATATTGCCATAATATGCATGACACACATGTACCGTAATAACTTCGAATTCCCTTAATAAATTAGAAACAAGTACTGTTATTTACAACATAATATAAAATGCATACATACATAATGAGAAAAAGAAAACAATACGAGTGGAATAAATATATCAACACAACTTTTCATATCTTGAGAGAAATAAGAAATTGAAATTTTGATACAAACTTTAAAATCGATCTGTAGCCTTCCTGAGAACCACAATTTTAATTCATTTTTTTTCTTGTAAAGTTCCTTTCTTTCTCTGAGATGGTTAACTTAACGAGACATGAGATAAGATCTGCATGTTATACTCTTATTCTATTTTCAATTATCAAGAATTTTGCCAAAAATAAATTTCAATCTACATATAAGTACAAGAATTAGCTGGAATGTTGTATTCGAAATTATGGATGATATTGTCAACCTCCCTATTTTCATTAATGAAAATTCTGATAAATCAAATATTATCCTTTGGTGCTAACTGATCTAAAATACTGGACAGTACCAGAGGTGTCGGAAAGTTCTGCGGAGACAAAAAATTGAAGGGACAAGCGATTGTGTGTTAACAATGGCTTGCCCCTGCAATCCTTTGTCTCCCAACAGCCTTTCAACGCTTCTGGGCAGAACTATCTTTGGTCTTGCGCCAGAACATTAAAGAGCCATTCTCCTGGCGAAGAGGGACACGACAAGAACACCTAGGAAACTAAAGAAAGATCGGATTTCGCTGGCTCCATTCTCCGGCATTTTGTCCGTTGTGTAGACCCTACCAGGGCACATGCGACAGGTTTCGGGACAAGCCAAACCCATGTAAGTAGGATTCGATTCGCACATTCCATCCTCAGCATAGATGGGACAGTAACCATTAGTGTCTTGACATTCGACTGTAGAAATAAGAGAAAGAGAGATCAATAGTAATTATAATGATGTATGTTCAGATAAAACATGTTCTAAACTTTTTGCACGTTTTGAATGTATTATATTTCCACCATTTTTTATACCGTAAGAGCGGATGGCATGTTGGGAGGGGGGCTATGACAATGGAGATTTAAAGGAAAGGCATCCATCCCAGGCCTGACCAATTCAACATGATTTTTGTCAAAATTTCAATTTGTACTATTTTTCAATGTGAGGAGGGATTATCTCTATAGGATCCTTAGATTAAACTCATAGCACACGTTTTGCTACCAATGCAAACTTAAGGTATTGTGATATTAAAGTTCTTAAGTGAATTAGATTATTAAATTTGCTTAAAATCTTACTTTGAGGTAAAAGCTCTAGAGGTGAGCTGGCCGCACAGAGACTGCAGCTCTTTCGGCAGTTGTAGTTCATATAACCAGGGTTCAATTGACAATGGTCGTTAGCTGCCCAGACAGCGCAGTTCTCATTTTTATCCTCGCAATCTGTAATAAAGAACAATACAAGAAAATAATTAATTGTATTCTTATTTTATTACAAATAAATTGTATTAAATGATTAGTCTCGTGCTATTTTTGTAGGCCAATCGTGTAATTTTGTAAATTTTATGGATCCCTCACAGTTGCATGTCTCTAGTCTAGAGCAGTTCCTCGACTTCTTTTGATTCCACGAGGCATCATAAAATCAATGCTCCAAATTGCTCCAAATTTTATTGTCCGAAACGGATATTTGTTTTGCCCCTTTTCTTGTGGGCCCAACAGCCGCTGAGCAGCGCCAGATGGACGTTGCTCTATCCCCTTCTTGTTGAACGCTAAACAGGGAAGCAGCAACTACCATTTTTTAAACGTCTTTTGGTATGACATGGGGAACATTAACTTTTGTACTTTGAAAATCTGGCGGTATTAAACAAATGCACTGTACAATGTTATTATTTAAACCCTGTGAGAAAATCAAGAAGGGCTCCGTTACGATTTTGCAGGCTATTTGGGGCATTTTGGGCTCCCTCCAATAAGAAAAGCGTGAACAGATAATCCATCTTCAACGACAAGGGTGAATTTCATACTTACTTTTCATTAGGCCCCCACTGCAGAGTCCGCAAGCGGTGGCACAAAATTCCAACATGTAACCGGGGTTGACTGTACACTGATCGTACTGGGCCCATGCTTCACAGTTATCATTCATATCTGGTTTGCAATTTTCTATAAAAGAAAGGAATCAAAACAAAAATTTAAATAAAATAATCCAACATTTATATCACATGACTTGCAAATGTGTGGAATTACAAGCCAGCAACATTATCAAATTAATATGCAAACCTCATTTATTTTTTATTTGATGTCCTATTATCTATAATTGAGTGATTACACCTGTTCAAAGGACGCTTCGATTTATCATTTATTTTGACTCCATGATTCAAGACTTTGACAAGAATGGTATCAAATTCAATTTTAATAACATTTATCAAAAATTGAAATTAAACTTTCACAATGAATGTCATTCAACTAACAATTCATCCCAAAATTCTTAATCATGATTCCACTTAGTAATAACCATGACAACCATTCTGCGCTTACCATCAGTGGTTGTATCACACTGCATGCAGCTCTCGGGACAGTTGGGCAACATCCATGAAGGGTTGAGGTTACACTCGTCCACACTGGCCCAATAAGCACAGTTTTCATTCATGTCTTTACAGTCTGAACATACAGAAAAGAAAGAGAAATGTTTGGTAAGTCGTAGATACAAATTTTTATTTCACGATCAACATAAGGGCACATGGACTGTGTTCTGATAATATAAAGTAAATATTTCCCTTTTGTCGAAATTGCAAAGAAGAATATAAATGAGTAAAGCCATAACCATGAAAATATCTATATTGAAAAAAATAATAATCAAGGTACAACATTGATGACATATATTTTCATCTGTTTGCGTGCTTAGCGTTATCTCTCTAACTTTACTTTTCTATTTTTATAATATATATTACACTAAATAAAATTATGTTAAATGATTATGATATCGTATTTCATTACATTGCAGCTGCAGCGTTCCATTACATTATATTACATATCATAACATAACATAACAGAACAAAAATTTACACATTACGTTAAAATATAATAATTATACTAAGACAATGTTAAAATTATCTTTACTTACCATCATTACCTCCTCCAGTTCCTTTATAAAACAATTTAAAGAAGAAAAGGAAGAAATGAATGTTATAAGAAAAAATATCAAAATGGCATTGATTATCATAACGATAATGATAATAAAAACAACAACAGAAGTAATGATAAAAACAAATAATATTCAACACAATGACTAGGCAATACCATATTTATATTCTTCTTCCTCTCGAGTCCTCTCTTTATTGTCCTATGATACATTATATATTTTATATTTTTACATTGATAACATTTCCATCAATGCATCACAGTCACATGCTAGTGAATACTATAGAAGAACTAGGAAAATAATTAAACAAATTGTATTATTTGAAGAAAAAAACAAAAACAAAACAAAACAAAGAAACAACTAACCGGTATCAGGGTCACAGACTTGACAGCTGACCTTACAGTTAGCCAACATCCACGATGGGTTTATATCGCATTCTCCGCTGTTAGCCCATCTCATGCAGTTTCCATTCATATCAACGCATTCTCCTTCCACAACTGAAACATATATAACGTCATATTGTATTTATATAATTACAAAGTCTATTACTCAGCTTTGTGGAATAGAGGGGTAGTTATATCAGTGTTGAAATTAAGAGGAGAATGAGGTATCATACCAATACGACCGTTACATACCCGAACATTGATTTCAAACAAGTAAAACAAAATAATCCTATTTGTGACAAAAAGGAGAGCATTTTAGGTTAGAAAATATAAATCATATTATTGATAAAATACTTAACGTTTGTATTTATTACTTAGTTTTAATATGTAATTATTAGGCCTATATTAATTGGATCACCAAACTTAGATTAAGTGATCGCATCCTATTAAAAAAAACATAATTACATTGGTAATTTTTATATATTTTGTCTAATTTTTTGTTCATATCATTTTAAATCGACATTGATAAAATAGATACTCACCAGTTGGGTCAGTGGGTCTAACTGGGGTTGAACCTACAGAAGAGAGAGAGAGAGAGAGAGAGAGAGAGAGAGAGAGAGAGAGAGAGAGAGAGAGAGAGAGAGAAATGAAATATTATAATAGCTATTCATATAAACGCATTAGTCACTGTTTGGTTGGTGTTTTGATTTTTAATTGACATTGATTGTTAATTGAGCCAATGACACATTTACCCACAATGACACACACAAAATGAAATAAAGCAACTCAAATTTATATACAATTGCCCAAATCTTATCTCAATATTTCGTCTGTTTAAAGTCGCTGTGGAGTTGGTGAGACTTGGGGGAAAAACTTTCGTGACTTTGTTGATAATGATGATAACATTCGTGTTCCCAACAGGCAAGAAATATACCTTCATGATCAAACTTACCACATTCGTAATAAATGTTGATCTTGTTGATATCATTGGGACTGAAGTCGGAGCGGTAATCGAGACGGAACCTGGTGTCGCGGGCGACGATGGTTGGCTGTCCGTTCGATGTGAATGCGGTCATGTGGTAGTGCATGACAGACAAGTAATCGTATGGGGTTCCGAGATGGTCAATGTAAGTCTGATCGTACTTGTCGAAGTTGTATTCAAGACCTGAGACATGGGAGAAGGTAGATATAGTTAAAGTTAAAGTCTAGTTGTATGAAAATTATGGCAGTATTACAATTTGTAAATGCCATTATAGTATCGGCCTGTGATTAAATGTTTTGCGTCAGTGATTTTGTGATATCATTGTAATTCTTTTATTGTAATTAAATTGTCATGATTGTTCCTCTAACGACTGTGCGTCGGCCTACAACGATAGTGATAACTCTGGAATATGAAATCATAATCCTATTCAATGTTATCATGGGAGTGAATATTATGTCAGTCTTTAGATAATTATAGGAAACTGACAATCTTATAAAATTTACCAAAACTACGTAATGTCTTTTCCCGATTGAGAATGGATTCTCGACCATCAAAAGAAGGCTCGAAGCCATCGGATGGGGATTCTAAACTCTTAAATTAGTAAGAATATGAAGAAGGGAGATGTGGGAATTGACGGGCAATGCAATTTTCTCAATTTTTATTTTTTCCTTTTTACCTCGGATGATATTTTGTCTGTAGATGAAGACGAAGTCATCTCTGTCTGTTCGTGTCTGTTCGTGGTGAAAGCCGACAGCGTGCATAAGTTCGTGGATGATCGTACCCAAGTTGTTGGTGCATCCGTTGCCAAGGGAAAGCTGCTGCATGCCACCGACACGACCAACCAGAGAATAGCATCTAATTGGAAAAGAATTTGAAAAGGTCATATATACTTTCATTTGATCCCACGATACTTTCGATTAGAAAAGAATAAGCACATCTTAATATCAAGATGAATGACGTTATTGCATGAAGATTTAAAAAAAAAAAATCGAATTGATAGTCAGTAGTGAAGAGTAGAATTTATAACATGATATGACGTTATATACCTAACAATTACTGTCATGACTGTTTAACTTTTCAACTTAAGTAGCTACTTAAGTATATAATGTATGTGTATTCAGTTATGTGCATTTCCCACACGACGAAAATGTGAATAATGTTTTTTTTTCATTGATATTTCTTTAATATAGAAATTTGTTCGACAGAGGTTATTTTTTGTATCCCCTTCTATGTATATATGAATCATAAAATGAATATAAAATTTGGCGAGAATTCTTACCCGTTACCAGGGAAGATAGAGACGTAATCACGTTCCGTTGATCTCTGTACGAATCGGATGCACGTGGTTGCGTGGTATCTGTCCATGGCCCTCAAAATTCGACCACGAGTACTGTAATCTGTTTCATCAAAATTAACAAGATTATTGTTATTAATCATGATTTCATAAACCATTTTCATTTTATATTTATACAAAATACCTTCTAAAGACAGTCATCTAGAGCACAAGAAGAAAAGGGAAAGAGGGAGGAAGAAATAGAGGAAGAAGAAGGAAAACAGCTGGAAAATAAGAAACATTATGTTTATAAACGAAACAGAAGGAGACCAAGAAAAAGAATATGATGAAGAATGTGCAAATATATAGAGACAACGAACGGGTAATAAAGGGATAATAATATATAATAATGGTGGCTTCTTATAGCGCAACGCAACGCAACGCATCGCAACGAGTAGGGGATCCAGACGGGGCCGCAGGAGACGCGCCCCCATGATTATGAAAACTACTAAAAAAATTGACAGTACTTGACTGTTACGTTAGAATGTTTTGGCGGTTCCCCCTATTTTCCAATCTTGGACCCGCAACTGGCACCTGATTTTTTATTTTTTTTTTGCCGATTGAGCTAGAAAATTACAAACGCAAACAATATTCTGTTTTAAAAATAAAACGCATTATAATGACACTTCAACATATCGATGACATACTCGGGAAGTTCACCCTGGAATTTTATTGGTTTTAAAAAATGCAGAAAAATAAAAGAAAAATACGAGTGAAAGTTTAAAGAAAATCGAGCAAAAAAATAGCGAAGTTATGAATATTTAAAGTTTAGATTCTGTGACGTCACGTGCGAGCAGCTCTCCCATGTGTTGTGTATGTAAATTCCATAAATTTGTCTTTTTTTTCATGGTTCTTGATAAAGGAATGGGTCAATTTGATAGAGGCATGTATATTAACATATGATTAATAATGTATCGACCGCACAGGTGATATAATTAATTTTCTTCTGAAAAAATGACAATTTATGGAATTTACACTACATACCACATTGGAAAACTGCTCGCATGTGACGTCACAAAATCAAAACTTTAAATATTCCTAACTTCATTATTTTTTGGTTGATAATCTCCAAACCTTCACTCGCATTTTTCTTTTATTTTTCTGCATTTTTAAAAACCAATGTAAACCCAGGGTGAACTTCCCCTCAGGGTACAAACCGGGATCACGTGTGACTGCCTTGTCATACCGGAATTCCGCAACATTGGTATCAGACTACCGCTTGATATCAAAGTGCATCATTACATCAATATTAATAGGTCAGTATGTGATATATGACAGTACATTTTCTTTCTTGTTGCGAAACCAAAACAGAATACAAAAAAAAAAAAAAAAGGAAAAAAAAGAAAAAAAAGGGGAAAAATACCGTATTACGCAATGTGTTCGAAACGATAGGAAGATATACATGTACCAATAACTGTCTTTTATCTAGCGCGATGTTCTATTGATAATCATGATAACTGATGCTTGCCCTGAACACCTGATTGGGTTTTATTCAAAATCAAATTGTGCCTCAGGAAATTGTGCTTAAGTGTATTACACTTTGAAAAAAAAAAAAAAAAAAAAATGCCCCCTACTTTTCTGACTCTTGCAAATAGGCCAGGGCTAAAGTGAATTAAGAGACTCAGAGAAAAATTCCTAAAAGAATTTCCCCCTTTTTTTTAACTTACCGAATCTGTTGTCAATGACGTAAGGCACGACGCCGTTTACCCACCGTGCACCGCGATCTCGAAGAGCGTTTCGTTTCCTTCGCCCAGTCTGTGGAAGCATAACAAAAACTATGATAATTAAAATGTGTTCCAGCATTCGAAAAAAAATCCTCACAATATTGAAATAAAGGTCCCTTTTTGAATATTTTATCTCGATGTTCAGATATTTAGACAAATCGGAAAGACTCTTTTAAAAGTATTTTTATCCAAGGGCCTCCAATAAATGATGTTAGTTATGGTAATGAAATCTTAATAATAGGCCTAATAATAATAATAATAATAATAATGCAACTTACCGTTTCATTTAAGGATTGAACTACAATATCCCCCTGCACGAGTATCACATCTGGAAGATATTTAAAAAAAAATGTTATTAAAAGTGAAATGTTGCCCGGGTGAGTTGTAAATTAATGGGACATATCAAAATATTATACTTCATGTAGCATTCGAACAATTTATCAAATTCAAATATTGATAATGATTGACAAAAATATTGATATGTTTACTCAAAATAGACTCATCATAAATAAAATCATAATCTGTGCTACCACTCTAAAGTCGATAAAAGTATCTCTTCGAAAAGTGATAGGACACAGTGAGGATTAGAAAGAGAGAGAGAGAGAGAGAAAGAGAGAGAGAGAAGAGAGAGAGAGAGGAGAGAGAGAGGAGGGGGGGGGGTGGCGGGGAGAGGGGGGGGCAGATAGACAGCACAAAAAATAAGAATTATGATATGATCATACCTGTTGAGTTCAAATCTTTGTTCATGCGGAGAATATTTGTCATTGCATCGCCACTTCCGCGCGTACCAAAAGCTTTTGTCTCTGCATGTCAAAATAAAGAAGAGAAAGAAGCAATAAAAACATGAATAATTTGATCAGAAAGCATACGGAACGAGCGAGAATCTCCGTTACTTCCCCATTCAACCTTTAATGTAATTTCATGATATAGGATTTGTTGCCGAAAATGTATTACCAAATATTTATAAACATGCATATAGAAAATTTCCGGGATAGAAATTATGTAAATTGAATAAATCATGATATGTAACTTACCTTCAAATGTCAGTGGCTTATTATTCACCTGATTGAAAGAAAAAGGAGAGAGAAAAAAGTCTTAACAAATGTACCATAACAAACGTTTATATGATATCAAGCTCATATCATTATCGTACTTTTAAAGGACACCAGCTGCTGGTTAAAAAGTCTGACATTATTATGACACATTTATTCAATTTTGCACCTATAATCGAATGGTATCTCGCAATAAATTCACCAAAGTACTTTATTAACCACTGGGGTGTAAATGGGATAAAATTCTTTGCGATCAATGTTGAGTAGAAATGAAACAGTCGTTTTTGTTTTTTGTCTTATTATTATTTTTTTTTGTACGAACGTTTTTTTTTTCTTCTTACACAACTCTTGGTGTTGAAACTTTTGCAGGTGAGATTTTAGCACGTTTTACAAAAAAAAAAAAAAAAAAGTTGACGAGCGAAACTGTTTACTTTTGTCAAAACACATGAACTGGAGGTCAATGTTATTTCTATTACTCACTGCATTGGTGGGAAACTCCTGCGGCGTTCGAAAAACCAGTTTTGTAGTTGTACGCAGCCTGGATAAAGGGAAAGAGGGAGAGAGAGAGAGAGAGAGTGTGTGTAGAAAAATGAGTCATCATAGAAAACATAATTTAACATAATTAAATTACGATCTTCTCACATATTTTCTAAACCTTGTATACAAGAACAATATTCAAGTTTTTAAAACGTTTAATAAGTCAATTATTTACAAAGTTATAATTTTTCCCCCCATTATATTGTTCTTTTCGTAAAAGATTTGATACATAATTTAGATCAATCAATCAATATATAAAAATGCACATTATATAAAGTAACATATGCGTTAACTGCACCTCAAGAAAAGGAATATTACTGCATGATACATAAAGCAATATATTTACCTCATGTATATATTTAGTATAACACTTAACCTTCCCTTAACTAGGTTTTTCGGTAATTGAGGGGCAGATATAAAGATTGACATTAAACAAATTTTGCGATCAAAAAGATATTTGATAACGTAAGCTAAATGAAATACTATTTGAAATAACAATACAATCTCTGAGAGAAAATGTGAAAGTACATCAGTCCAGTGTATTGTCATATTTTCATTCACAGTTACAACATTTTGCAACTAATTCTGCGTCACATCAGTTATCATTACGTTTTTAAATTGTAGGATTATTTACATCACAATAGAAAGAGAAATACGAAAGAGCCTTCTCATTTACACAATAAGCTGCATTTCAGGTGAATGGATGAAATTAGATACAGTCTTATATTTAACAAAATTTGAACAAAAAACTTACATGTGCTGTGCCTATGAGCATTATGCTCATACACATACAGATTACCGAAAATCCCATCTTGTGAAATGTTCAGACACTATTGCACTGTATTTCGTTGTCTCTAGCTAAGTGAAAGTATAATCCAGATCTGTTATGGTTCTGCTGTTGTATTCTTTTAGCTCCTTTTCTTGGTTCGTTGTTTTCTAAAAAACTGTCAACTGATATCCCTTTGAGAAGTGAGACCAGTATTTATAGAGATCCACAATCTGGTTTTGTCCCACACTAGGTTACACCAATGATATGTCATGTATGTGACGAAGATTCTTTTCCGTGGGCGATTTCCTCCTTTTTTTTGTTTGTTTTGTTTTTTTGTTTCAAGGAAAACTAACTACCAATACCAGACCAGGAAAGTGGTGTTCGTGCAAGAGCCCCGCCCACACTTTCGTGATTTTAGTCTATGTTTTCAGACACCACTGAATACTTTTATGGACGCCAAGTGGCGTATCAAACTTTCACTCCTTAATATTAAATCTTAATTTGTTTTACAATTAAGTTTATCATTTTGATGTTTAACAAAACCCTATATGCTGCCATTAATACAAATAAAAATGATCAATTACAATTAATGCAATACTTTAATTACTTTTTAAGCAAATTTACGAATAATACAGAGGGGTAGGGTTTACGCAATACCGTAATTCCACGTTAAATAATTTAAGCAATAAAATATTAAAACTATCAATTAGAATGATAAAATTGTTGCTGTATATGGTATATAATATTTTCAAGACATTTGATTAAATCAGCGTCTGAATATCGAGACTATTTTTTTTCTTCACAAAATTCTCTTTGCGACCAGGGTTCAAAGTTACATGAATCCTACTTTGAGTAAATGACGTAATTGCTCTCGAATAAAAACAAAAAAATCAGGCTTCGTCTCAGTCACCTCTAGTGTTCCTAGTTTTTAACATACTAACAACATGACCAAGAACACACCGTTCAAGGTAGTCAGATGTAAAGGGTGACGATGCTCAATTTCAGGAAGGAGTGCATCAATATCCTTTTTTTTTTTGGTGATGGGGAGGAGGCGGTGGATTATGCAACTCTATTGATAATATTCTGTTAGTCATTTAGTTGCGTTTTTAATTGGAAGAATCCTCATTTTGTGTGTTTCAATGATGTTTTTTATACTGGATTAATCATAAAATATGAATTCGTTATTATGCTCCCATTTTATGTAGATTAAACATTATACTCACAATCAAGCGGCTTTTCTAATACTTTTTATTATGCAAAGCTTTTAGATTTACGTCATCTTGACTTACGATTGATATCCAATTTACATTCAACAAGGGGATTAGACTTACGATCGATTCAGATGAAACATGACTCAGAATCTGATCAATACAATCATGACAATGAACTGGATTACACATTTAATCACGTGTGGGTCTTTACACCAAGATCAAATTTCCTAATAAGGATTGACTGAGCTCAACTGATGAGCTTTTAATTGTTCGTCATAGTAACAAGGTAGGCGCCATCACTAAAATTTGAACAGGACTCTGCTTGCACCAATTCCAGTATATCACCCCTAGTTTGTCGGCGGATATAGCTGACTCAATGCTCAACCATATGGACAGAGAGGAAAGAATACCGGGAAATTGGACGTATACTTTGGCACGATAAGATACATAAAGTTCTATCTTTTTTCTTTTTTTTTAATGGTATAGTACGCAAACTTAAGAGTAGAGTAACTGATTAAAACATCTGGTAGAATTATGGACCATATGGACTAAGGGGAAAGAAGAATATACCAGGAAAGTGGACGTTAATTTGGCACGATAAGATGCATAAAGTTTTTTTTTTTTTTAATAGTATAGGACGCAAACTTAAGAGAGGAGTAATTGATTAAAACATCTGGTAGAATTATTCAAATGTTTTCTGACTCAGTCTCGGAAATATTGTAAGATTTGGAAATCCAGGTTGTGACTTTTAAGGTCTAAAAGACCTTTTCATAAATTTAAATGACATAATTTCCGAAAGTTAGCATGCAAAAGTTGCACAACCAAATTAAACAAAATGTCAAACTCAAACTGCCCACCCCCTCTCTCTCTCTCTCTCTCTCGTTTCCTCCTCTAATGCCCTTTTCTCATTTTTACTGCTCCTGTCCTCGCCCCCCCCCCCGTAGTTGTGTTACAGGCATGAGCCCTCCTCTCCCCTGTCTCTTTTCCTTTCCCCTCTCTCTCAAACTTGTTTATATTTGTATCCTTTCTATGGATTACTGTGTTTTGATATTATATATATTTTGCAACTATAAGTTATAGGGGTCTACAACCTACAAGCTTCGCTTTTCAGCAGTCCACTCCATGACCAACATGTTTAATTTATGCCTGTTGTACTTGTTATTTTCTACTACATTTTCTTATGTTTCATCGATATATCAAGTAAAATGTAAAATATTTAATTTGATTTGTATTGTGGGAAATGAAAATAAACGAACGAAACGAAATGAAATGAAATATATACGATTAAAATTTGCTATTGATTTCAAATGAACATAACAAATATTAAACAAAACGATTAAAAAAAATTGAATGTACAAGTATATTGCTTTTGCTAATGTAATTAAATGTTCATTTGATTTTTAAGCACTGAATAATGTTATTTTTTTATCATTAATGAAATAATCTGTCACAGTAAATCTTCTCAAAGTAACAATGAATTTATAGGTGCATATAGTCTAAGATACGGAGTCAGACACTAATGTCATTATAATAGAATAATAAGAATAGAATCTGATCTCACATGAAAAATAGTTTGTAAAAAGATGTTATGAATACATTGTATATAGTGAAAAATACGGTATCGTTATGTTTTTATCATTCATATATAGGTAGTTTTATGAATTGAATTGAATTATGAATTTTATGAATTATGAAATGAGATTTTACATAATAATACGTCCAGCCTGCAGCCTGGTGTATCAATCGGTTTAGGGGAAAGGATTACGGTATATTTCCTCAATATTTAATTTATTAATTGTGTGTTTTTCTAATCAGTTTGTTCCTGAAAATAATAAATTGGGCGCCGTTTCTCAATTAATATTGTGTCCCTTGATCTTTTTGATGGTTTTACGCATATATAAGGAAATCCTTTTAACTTACGTGTTCCGTTGACATTCTTTTACGAGGATTAAGATAGTAGACAGATGTCAATGTTTGATTATTATTATTATGACTATAGTCATGATAGTGTCAGCTTTAATCCGTTGATTAATCGACAAGGATAATGGTACACGTATAGGATTTATTTCAAATCTCCTTTAACACTACAGCTTTTGCATATTAACTTGTTCGAGACTGAATGAAAAAGCCTTTTTGGGAATGCTTCTTGGATTTTAAAACTGAAAATGATTTTCTTCGTTGGAGGGGCTGCAATAACCCCTTTTAAAATTTCTTTTTTTTTTCAATTAATTTCGCTTTTAATTATCGTAATGTACTGCATAAATTAGAGCTTCTGTCCCTCGATTATTGTTTCGTTTGATACTGAAATAGGTCAGACGAGCATGTCTAGTAGATGCAAGGCATAGGCAATGATAGGCGTAGCCACGGCTCGGGCATATTTTGGTAAAAGAATAGGAAAAAAACAAAAACAAATCAAAACAAAAAACAAAAACAAACGAAAACGCTAAAGTCGCATCATCGATATTTTTCCTTCATTTTATGGAAAATACAGAATATGGAACTCTAAGGTCATTTTGGTCAAAATAAATATTTAAGATTTAATATTTGGTGCCACTTTAATATTTTGTATTCCAAAATAATCAATACTTGATGAGTGGTTAATCTTCCTGCCTTGGTAAGTGTGAAGTTAAATTTCATGTTAATCTGTGTAGGCCTACACTTATTCATTTTAAATTAGTTAAAAGAGAATATACATATTTCTTTTCATTCAAGTGCACTTGAAAAGTATCAGTTGAAGGATGTATGTGAAAAGAAGACAAACGGTATACCAGCAACTAAAATGATATAATGATGGCTTCTTAGCCAGCGCACAGGCCCTGCAGGCATGACGCTCATGGCGCTTTACAAAGAATGTTTTAGACATATTAATGTCACTGTAAACGGATAATCCGTCATCACGTTTATCACGAGTATACTTGACACCCCCTCCCAAATAATGGCATGTCTGGACTTTGTTTTTTGCAGGGGAAACACTTATACAATTTGATAATGCATCCTCATCAAAGCAGTGACAGTGCGTTCTTATACTAAGCAATTTAGGTACCCAAGAGAACAATTTTGGCTGCTATTCATTGATATTAAAAAGAGATCACGAAAGAGATAGATAGATAGATAGAGAGAGAGAGAGAGAGAGAGAGAGAGAGAGAGAGAGAGAGAGAGAAAGATAACAAGAGTAAATAAATACATAACAAATAAAGTTGTGGATATTTTTCTTAGACCATGATATCCCCTCGATTTCATGTAGTTATATACTCTATAATAATAAAGAAACCATTGATTTTCTAATGTACTTGATGATAAAACACCCTCCCCCCTTTTCGCTTATTATACTGATCATATACAAATATATATTTAAGAATAAGTTCAGTTCGCTTTTATCCAATTCATTTCTATTTCTAAAATAAATTACTTTTTAAGACAGAAAAGACATTAGCAACTGAAGATGATTTGAACTTGTAAAGAAGAAATGAAAAATAAACTTTCTCGCACGCACGCCGAGTATAATACAATATAATAAAAACCATTGTTTGATAATGTCCAGTCATATCTGATTTCGATTTCTTACCATGCATGACCGCCATGACTCACAGTATATTCTTTATTACTTCCTATAAATCTTCCAGATTCATAGTAAGCCACATGCAAGCAACAAACCGCATTTTCCTATGGTTGATCTGAAGTACAAGTCGACCCGGTAGCCCCGGGATAGCTAGCTGGCAATGAACTGTTGTATTTACCTCATTTCAAACTGACCTTGAAACAGATCTTAACAAGATTTTATCAAATATAAAAAAAGAAAGAAAAAAATATGGAAAAGAAAAACAGATTTTGGTTATTGTGGTAATCAGTTACATGTATAAGTGACAGAGAGAGTGAGAGGGGGAGAGAGAGAGAGAGAGAGAGGGAGAAAGAGGGAAAGAGGGAGGAGGGAGGGAGGGAGGGAGGGAGGAGGGAGGGAGGGAGGGAGGAAGAGAGAGAGAGAGAGAGAGAGAGAGAGAGAGAGACAGACAGATAGAGAAGAAGAAGAGAAGGGTGAACATGTGAACGGCGTCAAAAACCAGCTAAGGCAAGAGGTGAACTCCGGTAAACTTTCATTTCGCAACAGAAAAATGAACTCCATAATCATTACCCTTTTCATAGAATCGTTATTTCATAATAATTCGTTGTACAGTTATATTAAATGGTCAAGTCCAGCCATAGGAAGCCAAAAGCAGTAAAATGAGTAAAGTCATAAATTAATATAAGAAATATTGTAAAACCGTTTACAGAATAATTATCACTATTACTTAAAATGCCAAATCGTATATATTTTCTTTCTCATACCGGAAAATAAAAAACACTCATTAATTTGTTTAATTCTTTTGACATATAGCCAAGATCCAAGAAAACTTTTTTTTTCTGAAACCTCCATTGATCAACACGATTTTTTTTTTGTAATACCCCTCCCCTTTTCGTTCTAAGTTTGGTTTAAAAGGGGGATTTTATTATATGCCCGTCGGGTTATACAGCCGAACAAAATAAAGTAATTGAATCTTATTGGTTCACCAAGTTATGAAACACGATATACATTGTAATGTTCTGTCTCAAATTCATATCGCCGCATTGCATGGTTAAAAGTATACGTGGAAGTTGGATGTATTATGAAATTTAATCCCCTTCGCTAAGTCCATATCAACAATTTAATCCAATTTGATCTCTAAAAACCACTGCATACATGCTCCTGCATTATGAAGGGATTATGGTTTATGGTATATACACCTTTCGCAAAACAATTTTCGGATAATTAGAACATTGTAATAGTATAGAATAGAAAATATTATTATATGATATTTTGCATCATTTAAAATTATTGTTTCACTGTGGTTAATACAATATACAATAATAACGGGATAAAATTAAAGAACTATATACATGTCAGCTCATATGTAGTAAATTACCAAGCAAATCAGTCTTAATTACTTAGTCGATAGATTCCCGATTCATGTTAATGCTATAAATTCGTATTGTCAAAGCCACCAATGAGGATACATTTGTGTACAAACTTAGTTTCTAAGGTCTACACCCATGCCAAATAGAATCCTAAATTTCCTCAGAGATAAATATTGACTGAATGCACTAAAAAGTGAGAATGTGTAAGAATAGTAATAGGGTACATGCAGGTAATATGGGCCAGCAGGTAATATGGGCCACCTGAAGCAAATCATGTCGTGACCGTCGACCGGTGACCGGTGACCGGTGTGAGCACCATAATAATGTTCATATGAACTGTATACGAAAATATATCGTCGTGAGAGCATCTGATGCCGAAATTTCTCTGAGAAAATTGCTGAAAACCAACAAGGTAGATAAAACTTACGGCCTTTTTTTACCCTGATGTAAAATTTGATATTTCACAGAATGTGATGGTGAAAGAGTGTTTGAGGGGGTAACCTCAATTCTTTTGTATATTTAGTAAGCGTATAGTTTCATTTTGATCATACTAGCGTGTACAGGTCAATTTGTTTTAGTGAAGGGGTGGAATGTGGCATTGAATGCTTGCCTGACACAGCAACATTCGTGCAGGTAATATGGGACACCCAAAATGGCGGAAATGATTCTGGTACTTAGTATTGGGATGAGGCATCAATCTCTTTGCTACGATTTTTTGGGGTATATTCAAAGTATATAAATTATATAAATAACTTATTGTAGGCCTATATTGACTTGTATAATGAAAATAATATTTAAATAATATTAAAAAAAGAAATAATATACAAAATACATAACAATGAATTATATAGTCAAAGGATTTACTGAAGGGTCTTATAATTTCAAATTATATCTTAAAGTTAATGATTTTCAACATTTTAAGCAAGTTCCATACATGGTAGAGTCATTGTAGTTTTTAAAGCATGCATTAAATACATGTGCCCATATTACCTGCACATGCAGGTAATATGGGCACTTTGGTAAAATAAATGACGTCAACATTTGAATATTGCAGACAGGGGGGTTGGTGATAATTGTTTTTCTTCACAATAAAAGTTAGAGCAGTAGTTATTGATTCATATAAACAAAGATTAGACTGTGTGTCATTTCGTAATTTTATGCAAATTAGGCAAATGAGCTTAGGGGGCCCATATTACCTGCATGTACCCTATGCCAACGTTCTGGTCACAAGATGACCGTGTATTTCCCTTTATTTCTCCTTCTTCATACCATCTTTTTGTATTCATCGTTTTCTCTTTTCTATAATTCTTTTCTGTTTTATCCTCATCATAAAGGAACTTTAATTGATTTTCTTACAGCAAACCATGATTGATCAAGGTCGTGTTTTTCTCGACCATTACATTAGAAAAAGCGGGGGAGTTTTATCAGACTAATTATCGTCAATAGGTAAGTATGAAGATCGTGCATGATATAAAATACGCTAAGTCATACTAGACCTAAAAGAAAATGATTGACGAGACCGTTGTAATTCGAAATTTGAGAAAAAATGTACAGCGAATCGTGTTCGTCTTTCTTTTGAAAAATAACTGCTTGTATTATCGATCAACATGTTCATTTAAAGAATAATCTCCTCCGATTTTCCGTGTGAACCACCAAGGGGACATTTTCTTTTTAAAATATATATATATATATATATATATATTTTTTTTTTTTTTTTGGGGGGGGGTGTAATATGGCTCATAAATCCGACTAAGATTTGGCAATTGCAGGAAATTTGATATTCCAGTGGGGTGGCAGGTAATAATGAGATTCAATTTTTATTCACACCTATTTTTCTTTTCTCAGAATAGGGGGAGGGGCAGGGCTTCGAGTATCATTTTTATAGTAAAAATGTGTTTCTATTTTCAAGCAACGGATGGTATCAAAGAGAGAAAAAAAGGGAAAAAGTAGGAACAAGGGGGGTGGGGTGGGACGAAAAAAAAAAAGGAAATAATTTCATCGGTTGCTTTTTTAATTGTACCGTACTTCCGTCTATTTCCGTACAAAGTCAACCTTGCCCTAACAATGCTCACAGTTTATAGTATCCTGCTCGTTTTGTATTTTGGCTGGTGGGTCAGTCATATCAGTGGCACATCCAGACGAGATAATTACAGGCATCTTTTCTCATCTTTTCTTATTTCTTATTTTCTATTGGATGGATTTCCTCTTTGGGTTAAATTTTCCATTGAGACAAAAGAGTTATTCCAGTCGATTTTTTTACTTTATTATTACTTTATTATTATTCCTTTTTTTTTTGGTGGAAGGGGGGGGGGGTGCAAAGGCCAGAAATTGCTGATTTAAGGCATTCTCTCTTCGATTTCGGTTTTAAGGGAGGGTGACGGGCCAACCCCCCCCCCCCCGTATCCGCGCCAGTGTGTTATGTTATGATTATATTCAAATATTCAAATAACATATTGTCTGAAGTCAATTTTTAATTAAGAGAACATTTTCCTAAGTGAAATTAATTCAGAATTTACCCATGTCACTAAGCTTGCACACATTGGTGTATTTTTGCGTGAATGATATCACTTTTAAAGCATTATCATTCTAAATGTATCCTAAATCTTTATTCAGGCGTCTTGCGTGTTTAAATCTTTGAAGAGTCTTAAGGTATTAATTACAGAATATATTATGTTTAATGCTCACACCGATAGGCTATTAACGTTGATTTCAATTGATCTGATTTATTGAGTGAGACTTTGAAAAGATTGCGAAGGCGATCGAACTTAATGTATTATCTAAACCTGTAATTATGGTCTACGATTTACCTTGCTCATATCCTGCGATTGTATAAAACTATCTAAATATCAATTAATTATCTTATGTGTTCTTCTCTTTCCGATCCATGGCCTCGATTGTTTATCATTGATTAAATTTATTCACATCCATGTTCTCGGACACAGCCAGTCCCCAACATACTAGTACATCAGTATACAGTTTCAGCTGTAATAGCATCTGGACAATAGTCTCGTGTGAACAATATAAACAGTGTGTCCCAGAAAAAAAGTAAACCCAAATTTGAGAGGCTCATGTTAAAATTTTATAGCGTATGTGACCTTGATATCTAGTTCATAATAAAGAGTAACTCAATGATACAAAACTTATTCCTTTTCCGACGGATGAATGAGCACTTGAAGTGTCAAAATTCAAATGTTCCAAGTTCGAGGAAAAGCAGCCCTTGCATTTCAATTAGTTCAAGAAATCCTTTGTCCTTTATGAATGGACTTACTAGACTGGGAGGCTGAATTCACATAAAGAATGAATGCTCAGAAAACCAGAGTTGCTTCTGAGTAAACTTGGTGGTACAATTTGTTTTTGACCAAAGTTTTTAAGAACTCGAGTGCTCAGCCATGATATTGAAATTTATGACACATAAGTACTATAATTTTGATACGCGAAAGAAAGACGTTCCTCATTTTTTTTTGCCTACCAAAGTTTTCTAATTTTCTAATTTTTGTAATTTATCACTTTTTTTTTAAGCGCTTCCACGTTGAAGAGAAAATACAAAATTTTTCAAATATGTCCATCTCGCTTTCCCACTGTAAAGAGATTGCATTGTTTATTACAAATATATATTTAAAAAAATACTCTAGTAATATAAGTCAAATGAACCCTGGATTTAAGCTGGATGTAATCTGGATAATATAGGCACTATAAAGGCCTGAAACAACAAAAAACAAATCACTTCCATTTCCTTAATTTCCTTTTCAGCGTCAGCCCATATACATGCTGCTAATCTCAATGGTGTTTAGGGTATACATTCTGATACTTGCTAAATATCTTATTAACTCTTTATACTCATTTTTTTGTTAGTATGAGTAAATATCAACGTTTCCTGCAATGCATTATTACGAAACGTAAATGGTAATGATTTCGATGTTACGCAATGTCCTAAAATCATGAACATTGTGAGTGACATCCAATAATAAGTTGTAAAATATCAATTGAAAGTAATTTCTTGTTTGATGAAATGAATATTGGCTCCCTCGTGTTTCAAGAATGATTCTGATATGACAATATTTAATGCAGTGATCCATTATAACAACTCTATTATGAAAACTTGAACTGTTGAAACGACAATCTAAAAAATAATATCAAATTAGACGAGAACCCTTGCTTTGTCGGGTTCCACATGTCCTTATTGCAATATAATATTTTTAGTAATGAAGTTAATGCATGTTATTCAAATGCAGTGAGTTCATAATATCATGATGCTAATTATTGAAAATATAACGTGATGACACTTCATACCCTGTGTCGAATAGCAACACACCATTTCTTTAAAATGTTTTACAAGATAGATCAATAGAAAGAGAGAGAGAGATTGTGTGTATGTGTGTGTGTGTGTTGTGTGTATGTGTGTGTGTGTGTGAGGGACAGATATAGAGTAGGAGAAGAGAGACGATGGATTTGTGCGTGTGTAGGAGGGAAAGAAGGAGAGAGAGAGAGAAAGAGAGAGAGAGAAGGATGGATGGAATGTGTGTGTGTATGAGTAAAAGAAAGAAAAAGAGAGAAAGAGAAGATGGAGGTGTGTGTGTGTGTGTGTGTGTGAGGGAGAGGAAAGAGAAAGATGGAGGGGATTTGTGTGTTTATGTGTGTTGAGGTGGAGGTCTGTGTGAGAGAGAGAGAGTAAAAGAAACAGAGATGGAATGTGTGTGTATGCTGCGTGTGCGTATGTGTGAAGGAGAAGGATGGGGGGAGACAGAGTAAGGAGAGGAGGGATGTGGTTTGTGTGGTGTGTGTGAGAAGAGAGAAGGAGATGGAAAGAGAGATGGAGGGGATGTGTGTGTGTGCGGGTGGGTGGGTGGGTGTGTGTGTGGGTGAGGGAGTGAGAGTGTAAGAGAGAGATGGAAGAATGTATGTTATTTACGGTTAAAAAAACCCGTCATAACACGTCGATACTATCGTGATTATAAATATCTCGATTACTCCTTACTCAATTCATACTATAACAAAGTCATCTGAAGAACATATTCTCGTCGATTCTTATGCAAGGGAAATAATTTATATCATAATTGATATTAAAAAAAGGTTATAATCAAAAGGTTGAGAGATACCACAGTGGACCTCCAAATTATTGGTATCCATCCAATTTACATTGATCCCTCCCTGAAAACACGAACAGGTTCGCGGTAAAAAGACTTAGTATTCAAGGTAAATTAGCGAAACGGTATGTAATATTTTGGAATAATGCGGTTTGCTCTATACATGCTATAGAATGAAAGATATGAAAAGTAAAAAACACACAAAACACAATAATAACTGGAGGAATACGTGCATTTTTTCCCTATTTGACATGAATTACATTGAAATAGGGATTAAACAGCCATATATATTCTTAATCTCTCTATGAAATTTTTCAGTGTTTGACATTACCTACATGTCTTAAAGTACTTATTTCAAAGTCGGAATTATTTTTGTATTTTGCATTTTGTTGGTTTCGTATTTAACGAAATGGATTTATTAATGGTATTCGTAGCTGTACTAGGAGTGGTGGCTATACCTAATTATGTGTATAGTCAAGCTCAACACCCGGGACACAGAAGAGTAAGTAATGGTTCGATTTTTATTTTTTGCAACAGATCATTTTATGCTCACGAAACAAACTTCATACCTAATAATAATATGTATTAAAAATGAGAAAAATCTCATTTTCAATGCATATTATTATTAGGTATGATGTATATACATGTACATGTACATATTAAAAACAATCATCTTCGGTAATCTGAGTTACATTAAATTAGCGTTCCTAAATATTGAGCATTTAATCGAAAAAAGAAAATGTAAAAAAAGAAAAGTTTTCACAACAATTTACCTGGGGGGGCATTTCATCAAAGGACTTGTCGGACGTTTTATCCGACAAACTGTTAAAAGCTACTGAAATGCTTGCATCTGATTGGCTAAGAGCAAATTTGTCTGATAAAATGTCCGACAAGTCCTTTGATGAAATGCTCCCCAGATGCATCTTTTCTAATCAAATTATTTGTCTATTAGAAGAAGAAAAAAAATAAACATAAATATCCATACAAACACTATTAGGGAAACTCAAGGAATTCATTAAATCCACACCCATGATATTGCATGAGATGATTTGCCCTACAATTATTTAGGCCATGCTTGTGTGTTTGATTTGAATGGTGTGCAATTATCATTCAGATTTGATTATCATTTTACAAACCAGGGTCCGTGTATATAAACTTTTTGACAAAATACATGGAGGCGACAGGGGATTTGTGCTAATCAAGATATTCACTGTTCTTGTTCGGGTCAATTCAAATCTCAATATGATCAATCTGCATCTTCTTACGTGCAATAACAAATTATAAAAACAACTTTACAAAATACTGTTTAAAAAAAAAAGAAGAATGTAAAGCTTATAGTTACTGGACGGAAGACCCGACGGAAGATGTGACCTAAGAAGATAGATTATCAGTGTTTAATTACACCGATTATCGACTTGTTTTGCAAGTCACATCTATATCATTATACTACAGCTGTATATAAATCGGGTTAAAGTTTATATCCGCATTCAACCATAATCTTACATTATGGGCAAATTTTCTCTTAGACCGTTTAGGAAGTGCTTAACTTCTGCGGAGTGCAATCTCCTCCGAAAAAAAGAAGAAATTCTTTGGTACCCATTTTTATAAATATTTTAGTTCGAAACCTGAAAAGTGACTTTATACCATTGAAAATATGAACTCATTTGATCAAGTTAATATGAAAAGATGGATAAGGAATAGAATGTGCCCCTACGCATAGACATACTTTTATAATTGTATTATACAATTATGGTTTTTATAAAATCGTTCCAAACTGGAAATTATAAGAAATCACATGCTAAACTCTCACCAAATATATTCATGGTGTATCAAACTCTTCCAGAATTATTTGACAATATTTTAGGTAAATGAGAAATGAATGTAATATACAGTCTGTGTCAAATAAAATGGTACAGTCGGGGGAAAAATAATTTAGGTGTGAAATCTTTTCAAATAATGTGTGTATGTGCTACAAATTTAAACCAGAAGATTTCTTGGCTGATACACTTTGTTCGTATAATTTGCTTTCGGATTAAACAAAATTATGCTAATTTTGTCTTGACAGGAACAATCGAATTACGCCGTTATTTCCATTATGGGAAACGTACACAAAAGCAGGAAGTCGTGCGAAAAATTGGTAATTTTCTTGACTGTAGAAAAACTGGTCATATCTCAAAAATTACAGCACCAAATGTGATAGAAAATTTGCAGAAGGAAGTCCCATTATCCTGCTTATGAAAAAGACAACAATACAGGTTTATTATATTCATACAAAAAAAAAATTGCCGACTTCACCATTTTTATTTTTACACAGACTTGTATACTCTTTCGTTGAAGATTATTCATCTTCACCCAGACCACACAACAGCTCAGATGGTAACTGATCCTGCCGCATCTATCAATACACATACAGGAGACCTCAACGCTAATTGGCGTCGTGCCAGTCTTCGCGTTAAGAGCCAGTACACTATCTCTTTATCCTGCCCCTCCTGACAAATTTAGATCGGCTCTCTCAACGCACCCCACGACCCCTCTCGACCGCTCACGCCACTCATTCCATTCTATCTTCACTCTTAACGTTTTTCCTGTCCACATCCATTTACATTCATGCCATCTCTCCGTAGCATCACCCATTCAAGCGCGCCCTTATTCCCCCCACGCACCATTTTCATTTAACGCTCCACCTCTTTATCATGAACTCGCTCCCCGTTCAGCCTGCCTTCTCCCTCTGGCCACGCCCACTTGCATTTCACGCTCCATCCTCACTTATCATAACTCCTCCCCATTCCACCTGCTAGCAGAATTCGCTCACTCCCAGCATGCGTCCTTCACATGTTCAATACATCGCCGCTCACTAGGTTTACTCCTACATTGCCCGGGACCATTCTGAAATATAATAATATCTAAAACAACGTGTACACAAAACTAGACACGTGTACAACGCCCGCCGCATCACACCAACTAATATGCTTTACATATATTGTGGTAATTATATAGAATGGACCTGATGATACCGCGACTGACGTAACTTACAAAATCAATTACGCTATAAATTACTCGAGTCAAAACTTCAACTTCTACAACTGAAACACGTCGTAAAACAACGACATCTTTTAAATGAGTGCTATAAGACCGTCTTCCAAAAACGATTAATAGACTCTGTATTATAAATCTTTACAAATGTAGTTCCTATGCCGGAACTTATATTATGTCTTATCTCTAAAGATCGATTCCGACGTTATTACCTATATATCTATCTATATTTTGGAGACACATTAAATTCATGAATGAGCAACTTTAAATATGAACTCTCATTAAGTACTGATGTTTTACGACGTCTATTAAACCACTTTCTTTTCATTTTGACCAAATAACGACATCTTTAAGACGTCTTTAAAACGTCCTATAAGATGAGAGACAACTTTTGATCGTCTTTTACGACGTCTATAAGAACCACTTTTCTGTTGTTTTTGACCAAATAACGTACAGGCTTAAGACGTCTTTAAAAACGTCTATAAGACAACTTTATTTGTCTAATTTTTTACCCAAATACGAAATATCTTTAAGCGTCTTTCACGACTATAAGATCACTTTCCTTGTCATTTTTTGACCAAAATACGACATCTTTAAGACGTCTTTAAAACGTCTATAAGACAACTTTTTGATGTCTTTACGACGTCTATTAGACCACTTTTCTTGTCAGTTTTTGACCAAAATACGACATCTTTAAGACGTCTTTAAAACGTCTACAAGACAACTTTTTTGTCTATTTTTTACCCAAATACGATATCTTTAAGACGTCTTTACGACGTTTATAAGACAACTTTTTGCTTTCATTTTGACCAAAATACAATGTTT
Source organism: Paracentrotus lividus (assembly GCA_940671915.1). Taxonomy (NCBI): domain Eukaryota; kingdom Metazoa; phylum Echinodermata; class Echinoidea; order Camarodonta; family Echinidae; genus Paracentrotus; species Paracentrotus lividus. The sequence continues at coordinate 13,361,373 of CALNVZ010003435.1, read as the reverse complement.
CTGTTGGTCATGAATATTCATAAGCAGTATTCTGAGATTTGAAAAAAAAGGGGAAAATGAATAGAAATATGCAATTTTAAGCCATGTAACCGGCATTTGGCTTATTGACATAATCAAAATTGTTTTAAATTATTATCATATTATGTATAACACAATTTCAAGGTGCTTCATAATGACAATTCTTCATATTTCATTAACAAAAGTGTAATTTAATAATAAGTAACTGTCTTTCTTCAAAAATTTGTCTGCAGCACTTTATATAGCAGGACCGGACACACTGCCAGTATAATAGGGCCTTTGTGTAGGACAGCATAGGTTATAATATTAGGATAGGTTAGGATAGGACTCAGTATTAATGTCAACATCCCTGATAGCACAGTGACGTCTTAAATACGTCAGAAAAAAAATTTTATGACGTAAATTTGCACCCGCGTTTGACGTCTTAAAGACGTCGTATTTTTACGTCATAAAGATGTCAGTTTTAGACGTAATAATGACGTAAAAATACGATGTCTTTAAGACGTCAAACGTGGGTGCAAATTTACGTCATAAAGATGTCTTTTCCTGACGTCTTTAAGACGTCTGACGTGACGTCTTTAAGACGTCACTCTGCTATCAGGGTATAGCTCATCACTGAAAACCTAAACGGGTGGACCGACTGGCTTTAAAGCTAGTCGTAGTGATGCCCAGACTGACTAGCTTTAAAGCTAGTCAGTCACGACGGACTAGCTTTCCTTCAACGCAACCCGGCTATTTCGGACTAGCTTTAAAGCTCGTCAGTCTCTACGGACTAGCTTGAAAGCTATTCCGTCAAGTTAGTCCGTCACGACGGACTATAGTCTTAATGCTAATCGGTCACAACGGACTAGTTTTAAAGCTACACTGTCAAAAAAAATACCGTCGTATTTACTTAATTCAATTATGTTAAGAAACTGCCTTAATTTGTTCGAGTATTAACAACTCCATGCTATTTTAAG
>CALNVZ010003435.1:13332237-13356653 GCA_940671915.1 Paracentrotus lividus | reverse complement strand
GATAGGTTAGGATAGGATAGGATAGGACTCAGTATTAATGTCAACATCTCTGATAGCACAGTGACGTCTTAAAGACGTCAGAAAAAAAAATTTATGACGTAAATATGCACCCGCGTTTGACGTCTTAAAGACGTCGTATTTTTACGTCATAAAGATGTCAGTTTAAGACGTAATAATGACGTAAAAATACGATGTCTTTAAGACGTCAAACGTGGGTGCAAATTTACGTCATAAAGATGTCTTTTCCTGACGTCTTTAAGACGTCTGACGTGACGTCTTTAAGACGTCTTTAAGACGTCACTCTGCTATCAGGGTAATAGATCATGTCCTTTTCGCAATGCGCATGTTATTCAGTGGATGGACTCTATTCTTATAGATTGCTGATGAATGCCCGGCTTAGCAAGAACTGTGTCTGTGAATGAAAGGTTGCTACGAATGCCCGGCTTAGCAACAACAGTGAATGAAAGGGGATCATTCACTGTTGTTGCTAAGTCGGGCATTCATCAGCAATCTATAAGAATAGACGAGATTCTTGGGTTCGAGGTATTCGATTATAGCCTGTAATTAAATAATGAACGACAATCATCAATAATCTATAAGAATAGACGAGATTCTTGGGTTCGAGGTATTCAGTTATAGCCTGTAATTAAATAATGAACGACAATATGAAGAATCTATGCTCGTGCCTATAGATTACTTGTTGTTATGTAGAAACAGGGACGTGAGAGGAGACGTCCCTGGTAGAAATAAACTTTCAGATTGTCAAGCCAAAACAACCTTTGTTTAAAAATAATACACATTCATCCTGTTCGGAAACAGAATAAATGGAGTAGGTGCGTGTATTTACACGCACCTAATTTACAATACAGACGATAATGGAATTGCTGTAAATAATAGGCTACACTAAAAGGGAAAAAACACAACCCATTATTGTTGGCGGTACTCACAGTACTAGTAAATATTAAAGAGGGATTTTAAGAAATTTCATATCAAATTTATTGTCAAACTTGCGTTATAAATACTTTGGCAGTTTGGCTTGATAGGTACAACGTTTGCATTATTATATATCACTACTTCAATAACCTTGGAATAATTTTCATGAATAATTGAAAACGACATTGCAAATATGTATTTATATCAAAACTGTGTCAAAAGCTAGTCCGTCAACTTAATGAGTAAACCTCGTCCGTCTATCTACTTTTAGTGAGCTCGTCCGTCAACTCGACAGACGAGTATTGAGCTTGACGGACGAGCTTTAAAGCTAGTCCGTCAGGTTGAGAGATTTAGATTCAGTTATAAACTAGTCCGTCGAGACGGACTAACATGACGGACTAGCTTTAAAACTAGCCGTCTTGACCGACTAGCTTTAAAGCTAGTCCGTCAATTGACGGACGAGGTTAGGTTTTCAGTGATTTGTTAATTGAAGAATTATTTTGTCTCATCTTGTCCTTCATAATTTACAATATTCACTTTACATGTTAATATCGGTATTTTATTTATTATTTTACAGTTGCGATTTGGAAAAAAAAACAACAACGACAATACAATGTAATTTGTAAAGGGAGAAATAAATTCAAGTTTCCTGAGTGTCACGCGTGACAGAAACGAGTGTTGTATAAGTCTTTCTTTACAATAGTAATTCATCAATATTATATATTGTCTGTTTGTATCGGTCTGAATTTCCACAAAAGTGCCACATATCACTGATAAGAGATAAGAGCCCCAAGGAAAAAAAAAAAAAAAAAAAAATTATTAAAAAAAGAACAACTCCCCAAAACAACAACCAAATATTTACTCCATGGCAAATACTTAAGAAATACGTGTAGCTTTCACTTTATAGTATTCAATTATTATTATTATGTAACTACAGCAACAATCACAATAAATGACTTTGAATTACTTTTAATTTGAGTTTCATAAAAAATTATGTTGTAATGATTTCACATTATTTTTGTATTCAGGTGGATCAACGTACGCCTACGAAAGAAGGTGAGTTCTAAAATTGTAGAGGAAGAAGAAATACCAGATTTCCTTTAGTTAAGCCTACCTTCTGTAAATATCACGCATACATATCAGCTCAAGTCTTTAATTCGCTTTAATATTGTCTCTTTTCTTCTTTCATTTATACTAACTTGATCTTGAATTTCATTATCAAGCAGTAAACATAGATTTATAATAACCAAATCGTGTATAGAATAAAAATAAAAACAGCTGAAGTGAGTCCCCATTATGTTTTAATGAATAATTATCTAGGATGAAGTGGTGCTATAATTTTAAATGTAAGTTTGCAATTATTGTCTACAATAATAATTATGTTCATACAAAATATACAATGTTTATGTTATGATTATGATAATGTCTACAATCTGTGTCTAAGTAAGTTTAATTAGTGAAATGTCTTCAAACAGTTCATTCACTTATGATTGCAAATCAGATGAACTTTTTGGGTTTTTAAACCTCACTTTCATCCCCTACTGTGACTTGGAAGAAATGAAAAGAAAAAAAATGATAAAATAAAAATAACATATAGCAAAATTTAAAAAACGGTCAAAGGTCATGTCGATTCAGGAAATTCCAGAGACAATAGGCAAATTCGATTCGTAATTCACCTGGAATAAACATGAGTCATTCATACTTACTGGATATTCTGTGGCCTAAGAAGCTGTATTTTATTTAGTTTTATCCTCTTCACAATAATTCCCCCTCAAATTCTTCCAACGATGATGCATGAATAAAATAATGTGATAGGAAATGACTCCATAAGACATCCTGCACACCGGAGACTCCAACATCAAACATATTAATCCTATTCAAACAGTACATTACTATTGGCAGATCTAGCATTTGGAAATAGGGTGGGTGGCAGCCGTGGATCCTGGATTCGTAATGTCAATAGATTGTACAAGCTCAATTGTCTGAGGACAATAGCGGCTCTGTTATATTTAGGCATGGGCCGATACTATCAATTCTGTGACGTAAGGCTGCATCCGCCACCAGAGGCGTCGGAAGGCTATGAGGAGACAAAGGATTGGAGGGACTAGCCATTGTTAACACACAATCGCTTGCCCCTCCAATCCTTTGTCGTCGCAGAGCCTTCCGATGCCTATGTTCGCTACTGGGTGGGGGGGGGGGGGGGGGGCTGCAGCTGGAAAATAAAAAAATAAAATATATAGCGGGGACGCATTCGAAAATTTTACGATTTGACATGTTCAGCCAATGAGTGGTTTTCTAAAAAAAAAATAAAAAAATAAAAATAAGGGGCGGACGCTTGTTGCGCCCATTGATTACTGCGCATGGACGAGATTTTGTGGATGTGTGTCGGTCTGGAATCGGTATCACAGGTGTGCCTGGGATATAGCCTATAAACATTAACTCGTGATAGACTTCTTGTCATCACAACACTAAAAGTGAACTCTTCTTCAGGAAGAGGCACATCCAAAATTTTTAGAAGAGACGGGCTGGTATGTTTACATAAACATTATGTTCCTTCTAAGATACGGAAATTAATTTTGAACAGAAAAAGACACGTCATGATGATTTAGGTGGAAGCACGGCCCCGGAAAAAGACAAAAAAAGAAGGGGCGGATTTAGGCCCAAAATCTTAAAAATGGGTAGGCCGGTACGGTACGCGCTCCTGGATCATGTGGATCCAATTTTGTCAGCAATAAGGATGCATTCTTAAACACAAGAACAGAAAGACACAAACACTCAAAAAGCACCACAAAATAAATACTGATTTTATTTCAATTTTCACATAATTTATTGTATGATCCTAATTATTATCATTCCCCCCCTTTTTTTTAAAAACCATGTTCCACCTCAGATCTACAGACCTTCGGCACTTATAAGCAGGCGGATGCTATGACGCAAATCGGGCAGATTAATTCGAATATACTTTCAGGTAAGTCAATTGCCATTCCATCGTAACACGGTATAACAACCATTCGAATTACAATGAAAGTTGCATATGCATAAACAGTACATACTGGGATTAACTGGTGGTATCTCCCTTCGCGGAGATGGGGTTGAGACGGATTTGGGACTATACTTTGAGACGGTTTTGAGACAGTTTTAAAACTTATCCTGGAGTCATCTTCTGAGTCCCCCGGATGTTTCATGGGTCTCGGGAATCTCAAAACCGTCTCCTCGACAAGTTTCAAAAGTGTCTCAAAACCGTCTCAAAGTGGTCCCAAATCCGTCTCAACCCCGTCTCCGCGAAATGAGATACCACCAAACCTTTGCTTTTCAATTGACCAGTTTACTAACATAATTCAAATGGTATGCATATTTTTTCCTGGCGACATAATAACAAGGTATTCAAACAACCTGTAATAAAAGAATGAACTCCAATACCTGGAATCCAGTTTGCATACATTAGTTGTTGCAATGTCGGGCAAGCCTCTGGCAAGCTTTCAGGTTGTCAAGAACAACCTTTGTTGAAATAGTATGCATAGAATTTGAATATGTTAGCAAACTGGTCTATTCAATCAATACAATTCTATCCTTTTGTTAACCAGCTGTTAAAGCTGTTTTTCGTTCAAGCACGCAATGCTATTGTTCGTCCGAGACGTTTTTTTCTGTTTGAAAAACTTTTGCGAAAAGAGCGCTAAAAACTATAGCCGGTATTCTCGAAGGGTGACTAAAGTTAGTAAGCCTACTAATTTTAGTCACCCTTCGAGAATACTGGCTATACTTTTGTTAAATGCCTTGTTTTTGTTACATGGGGATCGTTTCGTTATAAACAAAGAATCTTTCCGAGATGACAAGATGTTACGATATGGCAAAAATATGTGTCAAGATAATGGAGAATACAGAGAATATCTTCAATCTTTAACGGTTAGTAAACTCGTTAGTTCTTTCACACCCTTCATGCCTTTGGTGCACAATAAAGATATTAGCATGCCTATGTAGTAACTGATACGAATTTGTAAAGAGAAACTTAAGCGATAATATTAAGGAACTGCTTGCTTACTTAGGGAACTGCTTATTAAAAGAAATAATTACTTCTTTTATGCAAACAACCCATTAGCCTATGTAATTTTAGGTTCAATATACCTTTAAAAATGCATTCTGTATTGTGTAAGGCATTTAAACGGAGAGAATACGTGAGGAGGGTTAATAATCATCTTGTTTTGCTTTCATGAAGACGAGTCCCGCAAATGCCACTCGTCTTTTGCAATTTTCGGGTGGCATAACAAAGTTTGTATATAATTTTAGAGTAATGTATGCGACAAATCGAAACCAATAAAAGTTCATCGAAACTGGAAAAGATAACTCAAAACTAAAAATGACTACCTAACTAACTAACCAACTAACTAACTAACTAACTAACTAAATAAATAATTCAAAGCAAAGTGAAGAATTAAAAAAATAAAGTAGCATTATCTATTTTAATAGAAACCTCCTATCATGCAGTGCGTTTTAAAACTTAGTGTCGAGGAAATTATCTTTGGAATTTACATAGGAGATTTACCAACCCCATAAAGATATCGTATTACCAATACATTTCAAAACAAAATAATAAAAATTGAAAATTTGAGAATAATAATTAATATATAATGAATTTATTTCTTTCAAAACAGGGACGAGAGAAAAACTATTGCAGTATGACATCTTGGTATCTTACAATGTTACCGTAAGTATATATTATGCCATAAGATACTTTATTACTAGATTCTTTCAGAATCATGGTTAATAATATTATGGTTAAGAGATATCCCTACCTACAGTTACATTTTAGTTGTCCATTTTCATTCATTATGTTGTCAGATATATAAAGTCTTTATATATATATTACAAACTACCCAACCACTATATTGTAATTTTCTATCAAAGTTGTTTATATATTGATCCTTTTTTTGTAATCTTAAACATATTCTGAGTTACCGTTTGGCCATGTTGGTTATAAGATCAATTATTTTTCGCCTTTACAAGAAATCGAGGGTAACTGGTTTAAGAATTACCTAAAACATCGTTTACAGTGTGCCTCTGTAAAAACACCTCTTTTTTTGTTGAAAGAAGTACAAACAGGATTGCCTCAAGGCTCAATTTTGGGCCCATTTCTGTTTACTATCATGACTATACTGGTGAATGATATGCATAATATTCTGAAGAAATGTTAGATCATGCTCCAAGCTGACGACGCTGTTTTAGTGCACATTGCCAAATGTGCCGAAGAAATTGAAACAAAATTAATGTAGATCTACCGGGAAGAAGTCAATGGTTCGTGTCTAACCGACTTGCACTAAACCCTGGAAAGTAAATATTCATGCTATTTGGTACTTCAAACAAAGTGAAAAACGCAAATAACCCCCTGAATGTTAAGGTTAAAATCACGTCCTTGAAAGATTTCCAAATTTTAAATACATGGGTACGTGGTCGTTTACACGGCAAAAACAAGTTGAGGTAACCAGTAAAAAAAAAAAGAAAAAAAAAAAGAAAATAGATTCAGACTGAGAAAGTACTTAGCGGTCAATAAGTGCCAAACTTCTAGCTAATGCCTTAATAACACCTCATTTTGACTATTTCAGTTCTTCTTGGGTAAACTGTGCATAATACATACAAAGTTATTATCCAACACGAAAAAATGGCAAGACTGGTTCTCAAATGCAGTTTTATAACGCGTACTAGCAGATCTAATTGAATGAGTAAACCATGAACAAATGGAAATAAAAAAAAAACAAAAAAAAAAAAACAATATCTAAGTTATTCATATATAAATGCACCGAACGCTGAATGGAGATTAGGCCCAAAATATATTTCAAATAGGCCTATCATTACTAAAAGTAATAGTGTATTCACCTTACTTCAAATGGAATATAAATTATACTATACATTTACCATTTGAAAAATATATATGTAACGTACAGTTATTGCATACCTCTATAATATTTATTGATTTCTGTGGAATCGAAATTTGTCAGTTACTCATAATCTCTCACTCTGTTGTAATGTATTAAATGCAGATGTTAATGTCCAACATTTATTAACATGTATATTACGTGTTTCAATAATTGTTTGTGTATGACCCTGTGTGAGAACAGTGTCCTTAATCAATGAAGAGGCTGCCCTTTATTGGTAAATAAATATTAAAAAAAAACAATAAAAAAAAAAAGAAGCAGACAAATAAATAAATAAATGAATGAATAAATAAAAAAGCATTCTTTAATTTGATAATTAACGAGCTGTTTCATTTTCCACTCACAGGCCAATGGTGATCTGGAATTTGGCACTACTCTCAAGCGAAATGCAAACAGGAATCGACGCTTCAGGTGGCCTAATGGTGTTGTTTATTATTATATCGATGGTACATTTGGTAATTAAGCAAACAGTTCTACTTTTTCTTTCTAAAAAGCAGTTTATTTTAGCACCCAGGCAGAGCCCTTTATTGGACAGTTTGATCACCTTGATTTTAGTTTGGTTACAATATGGCCCACTTTTCTTTTGTTTGGTGCTTGCCTGATAATGCAACATGCGTAACCTACTCGAACCAGGTTGGTCGAACTCTGTCGTAAAAGGGTCTGAATGGTGACACGACATTTGCTCCTGTGACAATAATTGTTCCGGACTTTATTTAGGCTTAGCGCAGATTTAGGGTTAGGGTTGGGTTCCACTAGGGTTTTATGTTAGGTTTAGGGTAGAATAATAGTGCTAAGTTCTTTATTGAAGTTGGCCATAGTCATGATAGTGTATGGAATTATGTGCCGAGTATTTGCCACCGGAGCAATTGTCATGGAACCGCCTGAATAGCACCCATGTCATTTCTTGAAGTTCTACCCAAGCTGTTAGGGTGGTATTTCCACGGCTGGGTATTTCAATTGGCGGAGACTTTTCCGCGACGAAATCGTCTCCGCAACGGATAAAAAGTATTAGAGACGTCTCCGATACTTTCTTCCGTCGCGGAGACGTCTCGGAGACGTGACCGCGACTTCTCCGTGACAAGTTTCAAAACCGTCTCAAAGAAGTTTCAAAGTAGTTTCTGCGAAGTGAGATACCACCCTTATCCTCCCTCAATTATGCAACATGCTTATCATGTAGTATCAGACAATAATCATGCAAACGTAACTGAATACAAATTTATCAGCTATTCCTTACAACATTCATACGAATAATTAAGCTAACAAACTGCAAAAGGAGATCTTATTTATGTTTTCCGAAATATCCCTGTTTTATGGAAATTATCAACGAACTTTTTGTCAATATTAACATTTCTTAGCGATGAATATGGACTCTAACCCTCTATCATGTCTTTATCTTTTCCATTCTTTTTTTAAATATAAACAGTACATGTACATATTTTTAAAACTCAGATTACGGCTCGAGATCGCGTATTTTGACTGCCATAGAGCGTTACCATACCTACACCTGTATTCGATTCTATGAGAGGACCTATGAGAGTAACTACATTCATATTCTTCCTACCGAAGGGTAAGTTGATAAAGCTCACACTGTTTTGATCAAGATGACAACTTTTCGTCACTACTGGATAATATTATCTAATATATTGCGATGAATCCGGTAACTTCAAATAATTCTTCCCAGCAGATATCTAGTCAGGATGCCTCATGGTTGTAGATTTATCAGTCGGGCTCCATGATTTAGTCGTGGATCCGTCTTGGCAGCCGTATACTACCCCCGTTGACGTAGGTACCACTGTGTTCTCTTAATGCTTTTTCTTTGGTACTACACGACCACTTCCTCAAGAAAATCCCCTAGACGACCAGCCAACCAGATGCTTGAACACCTCTCTGACAATTTCTTCCCATCTGTTCAGTTCACACTTCAGATGACCACCGTTGTCACGCAACTCCAGATATGCCTATCTGCTTGTGTCCCGACTAACGACGACTCCAATCTGCTCCTGCTTGCTCTTCAGAATGGAGAAATTTCTGTCTTTTGTTCCGTCAGCTCAGGCGACCACCTTCATCTGGTTCTTGCACTGTAGCCACTTAGGAAGTGCTGCTATGCAGAAGGAATCAGATATCTCCTTTGGTCTGTTGTTTCTGCTCCTGTTCCCTGGTTCTTGCACTGTAGTCACCAAAAGAAATAATGTTGCTGTGCAGATGGAATCAAGAGTCTTTGCTTCCTTTTCTGTCGCTGTCTCTGCCTTTCTCTGGACACCAACGTATCTCTTCTTCTTCTGGTTTCTTCTTCTGTTTCTTGTTTCTCTTTCTCTTTCTGCGCTGACTCTGGACCGCGTCGTCAGTTCTACCACTACACTCGACACCGAAGTGCAGGCGCTGCTGCATAAACTCAGCTGACCGCTGGTAGACTAAGCTCACCGCCAGACCCAGGTCCAGAATAAAAATCCCTGGTATCGTCGTCCCTGGCGAACGAACCTAGTAGCTCAGCCTGAGGCACGACTTCCAAAAACTAAATTCTTGGTGTACAGCCTGTATAGCATATTTTGTTCCGTATTGCACGGTCTAATACAGATTACTTAAAAAAATTTTTTTTTAAAAACAGTTTACGCTTTCTTGATAATGATTGTATTGGACGGCTATACTTCATGGTATACCAAAATATTCCACTCTATAGGGTCAATATTGCACTCGTCTCCGATTCGTGCAATATATAATAATATGGACTGGCTTTGCTTTCGGGAGATATCACATTAATTTCCCTCACAGGACCCGTATTGCCTTCGTCTTCGACTCGCGACAATATGAGCCTGTTTGGGAAATATATGAGGTATCGCCCTCTAGACCAGTCCCTATCAATATCGCTCTATTGCAGATTGACATGAATGCAATGTCATTGATGGAAGGTCGAACCACAGCATCCAATTCTATTGCTGTATTTCTCCTTATCGAAATCCTTTTACTTTTACTATTTTGTCTTTGATGAGACGATGAGATGGTAAAATTATGTAATCATCTTTTTAACTCTTAATTTCATATCCTCTGTGAAGATGTTACTCGGCGGTCGGGATACAAGGTGGTAGGCAGGTGGTCTCTCTTGGGGGAACATGCACCTACAACATCGGGACCATCATTCATGAGTTCATGCACGCACTCGGCTTCCAACACGAGCAGGCGAGAACGGATAGAGACAGTTATGTCTGGATCTACTGGCAGAATATTATTCCAGGTACGACAGGGTGCAGTTGGGAGTATATTCTAAAAATATCAATGGTAGTTTTTACCCTAATCCGGGTCCACTTGGGCTATATGCGGATTCCTGGTCAATTCAATTTGGTGCGATATTGACCGCTGCAAAAAACGGAAAATGACAGGCGCATAATCCCAAATCTTAAAAATTCTTGTCGCGCTACGGTCACAATGGTTTAACTCATTATGGCAAAAATAAACATACCATGAGAAATACCTAACTTAAGACAAGCAAACTTGTTATATTGTCTTTTAACTGTGCCTAATTAAGATGTATAGGTAATAATAATAATGATATTGTTTTTTTTTGGCTGCGCGCGCCGGAGGCTGCCCGCCCACACTGCACTGCTCTCTTATTTAGATTCATTTTTCTTGTTTTTTTTTTTGTTGAATCAACTCTCTGTACTTTTGATATATGCTTGTACTCATATCATGGAAGCTACTAGACGAATTTTGGATGTTGTAGGTCAGTAGTAGATCGTTTTATCTTAGTTTGTCGAAGGTTTTGAGCCTTCGGTGTATCTAACTGTTGGCCCAGTCAACTATAGCCATTTGTATACATACTGTACATATTGTACATGTAATGTGAGTGCAGTTGGTACGTTATCACTCATAGCCTGAAACGGTTTCTTATTCAATGTCATGTTACGTTCCTGCTTCTGGAATTGTATTACAATAGAAGTTAACTTCAATAGTATTAAATTTGTGTTCATTTCATTTAAAGCTATTGCATTGAGTGACTATCATGTCCGTTACACCATGTAGATTTTGTACATGAAACTCTGACATCAAGCTACATATGTCAAAGGAAAAGTATATTGGTAATCCTGTTCAGTATTACTGTAATACTGACTCAACCTTTCAGATTCCGATAATTATATCTGGTGATAGTAATCCGAACCCAGGCCCTGGTACTGACAATCGGCTCCTTCGGATGTTGAAACATGTAGTACTCCTACGATAGCAAATATTGCATTCTTTCATTCTGCTAATCCCAGCTCATTACTACAGTGGAAATTGAATATATATGTATGTAACAATATTATGTCATTGGGCATCCATAGAAGGCGAAAGACACATCCGAGGTAAGAGGGGCGGTCGTGATCGTTTCAATGATATATGATGCAGTTTTGTATGTTAAATTGTCGTTCAGTTCGTATAAATGTACACCATTACAGGAGTTATATAGTCGATCATAATTTAGACTTCGCTTGTGTCTGCGAGACTTGGCTGATCTCGGATGACGCTGTTATCGCAGACTTATAACCAAACGGTTACATATTGAAACATCATCCTAGAATTTCCAGACGTGAGATGGAGTTGGATTTTATTACAGGACAACCTTCATGTCGCATGCAATAGCCAGCAGGTGCAATTCGACAGCTTTGAACTGATGTCTGGATCTATTCTTGATGGCAGCGCACAACAGACTCATTGTTATTTACAGACCACTGGTTTCAGTCTTTTTCAGTTCCTTCTGACTTTTCTACTCTTCTGGTGAGAGGATGTTCAAACCCTCCCGTTGCTGATAACAGGAGAACTTGAACGTTCATCTAAACAATACATCGTCTCAGCAAACTATCAAGTTTCTTGATCTGATCAACAGTTATGGATTTCTCACTGGTGTCATCACCAACACACAGAGAAGGGTCACATCTTGGATGTTATCATGGGTGCGGAATTCAGATGTGTTAATATCTCACACCACAAATCGTTCCAGGATTTCAGATCATTCAGCAATCATGTGCAAGATTGGTTTCAAGAGCCAGGCCGCAGTGAGAGAACTTTACCTCCGTAATATCAGGTATCGACGGAAATCATTTGCAGAGGCTGTCACCAAGAGCGACATCATGCTTCAGTTTCCGAGAGTGTCGACACTGCAGTAGCTGCTACAACGCTACCTCTCCACTCTCCTTGATAACCTATGCTCCTGAAAGAACTCGGAAGGTAAAGGATCGTCAAGACAACCCTTGTATACAATCCCGACATCACTGCTGCAAAGCGGAAGCGGAGGCAACTTGAGCGAAGTGGAGGTCCAATGGTATGCTCGGGCTGACAGAGAGATGTTCTGCATACAACCGGCATCTTGTGAATTCTCTTGTGGATCAGGCAAAGCGAGCTTATTTCACAGGATTGATCAATGACTGTGGAAACGATGCCAAGAACTGTTTTTACTGCAATCGTCTTCTGAATAGGAAAGAACTCTCCTCTTCCTAAACACATCGACAGTAAGGATCTAGCTAGCAGTTTATACAGTACTTCCATTCTAAGGTTCAGAATATTGTTACTACCTTAACCAGATATTGTGACTACGAAGATCCTATTACACCAGCATATTCGAGAACGATCGCATATTCCGTCCTTCAACATTCAAAGATGAATATTCTATGTATTTAGCAGAAACTTCCAGCCAATCCTGCAAATGATCCACTGTTAACACAATTCTAATTAAGGACTGTCCTACATATTTTGCTTCTTGTATTCAAATATTATCATTTAGATATCGATCAAGCACATGTGCCCTCTACCTTAAAACTGCCTATATCACTCCTTTGCTAAAGCATATCTTGATTCCGAAATGCTGAATAATTATCGTCCTGTTTCTAACCTCCCGTTTTTATTCAAAATACTTGAAAGAGTTGTGTTTTCCAGATTGACGGATTATTGCTGAAGAACAACTTACTCGATCCTTTTCAATCTGGATACTCGTCCTAATCATAGCGTAGAAACGCTTCATGTCAATGTATCTAATTCCATTCTTCATGAAATGGACTTGGTATGTAAGAGACAGCTATGCTCCTCCTCGATTTGTCTTCGCCTTTGATACCGTTAACCATACTATCTTGCTGTACCCTCATGTCTCTAGGTGTTAAGGTCAAGCCTCATAGTGGTTCAATGCGTATTTATCATGTCATTCCGAAACTGTATAGGTAATTATATGAGTGTATATCTGATTCTGTGCACTTACTTGCGGCGTTTCCGCAGGGAAGTGTGGGCGGGCCGATTTTGTTTTCCCTTTACTTAATCGCCTCAAAAACATATTTCACCATCATTCAATGCATTATCTATTTTATGCAGATGATATTCAGATCTTAACTCTTTCAGCCGCAAACCGGCGCGCTGCAGCCAGTGCAATTCATGATCTATGAAGCTGCGTGCAAGACATATGACCTGGTTGAATGCACATATGCACCTTGAATAATTATCTTGTTACTAAAATGGTTTGTAATTTGTCTTGTCGAGTATCACAAGTCATTTGGAATTCAAAATATCGATCATTATCTATATGTGCGTTTACGTTGCCCAACAATGTATGTGTAATCTTGGGGTTTCTTTGATCAATCATAATGTCTGTCCCTCAAATTACAACCGTTTGTAGATCAGTTCGATATCAGTTACGAAACTTGGGTTTATTCGTAAATATCTTACTCGTAGTGCCACAGAGAAAATTACTCATTCTCTAATCTCATCCAGACTTGATTTCGGAAAGTCTTTTTGTTTAACTTACCTCAAAATCAGCTTGGACCGCTACAGAAACTACGAATGCAGTGCTCGATTATACCCTTTCTAACTAAGTATAATCACATCAAGCCAGTTCTAGCACTCCATTGGTATGCCCATGAGTAAACGCATTATCTTTAAGATTCTGTTGCTTTCTTCTACATTGTATTCCATGGCTCTGCTCCACAATATTATATAATGATATAATTAACTTCTATGTTTCTGCTCGATATTAACGTTCTTCCAGGTTTCTGTTTGCTTCAAGTTTCTTAGAATATATACGCAGTGGGGGAAGGCCTTTCGTCTACTAACCGCTGGACCTCGTGTGGAATGCTGCCCCTCAAGAGATCCGCAGTCAGCAGGTCCGCCGAAGTCTTTTAAGGCCAAGCTCAAGAATATCTTTTCACTTGCATCATATGATTTAGTTATTTGTTATTTTGTCTGCCACTGTTACCTTTTTCCTATTATCTTTGTACTTACGTAAATATATACATTGTTGTGTATAAGTTGTCATTTTTTATGCACACATGCGCTTAGAGCACCTAATCTTTCGGTGGATTAGCGCATAAAGATACTCATATATTTATTTATTATTATATTGAATGGCTTTACTTTGGAGAATCCTCACACCCACATTGCGCTCCTGTCTTCGACTCGTAGCGAATATGGATTGAATCTTGGTGAGACGGATAATTTGTAGTGGGTATCTCCTCAAGGCAAGTCAAATATTCACATAAAATATGTCCTCTTTCTCTTCCAAAATGGAATTAAACTTCAAACAGTTCGATCGAGGCAGCGATTGATCACCTTGGAACGATGTTACGATTACTATTTGCGTCATGCACTCACCTCCCATATCGTTCACACATCGAACGGGGGCAGCAACTTCGTTCCTATGCAAATGTTGCTATAGGAGACAAGAACGATATCGTTCTCAGTGAGACTGATATCTACAAGATCAATGCCTAACTACGAGTGTGGTGGGTGTATATTTTTCAGTTTCCCAGAACAGATTTGCATTCAAAATACTGTCCAGGGGTTTCAAGCCCTGGTGCGCCCCTCTAAATAATTTAGACTTTGGAGGTATTTTTCTCAGGTGATTTAAAGATGTCCACCCTTTCCAGTGCCAGCGATTGTTGTAAAATAAAGCAAACATATTCTAAGTTTCCATCAAAGTATACTTTTCGTTCTTTAAGATTCACGGATCGGACATGTATCAAAAATCGTATGCAGCAAAGGAAAATACGAAAAATGTCACTATTGATAAAAAATGTTCTGATTTTCTTTTCCCATTGTCTCTTATCCAAAGCCGCCCAAGTCACTCTGTACAGACAGCAGCCAGGATGTCCCAACTGGGCTCGTGCAGGTTACTGCAACATCTCTATTATCAGTCTATAGTTCTCTCACAACTGCCCGGCTAGCTGTGGAGGGTGTGTACTGCACCTGACCGTAAGTACTAGGACAAACTACCCTGGACAATTACCCTGGACAACTACCCTACAAAAACACGTTCCAATCTTTCGTAAAATCTTTCGCAACTTTAAGAACGACTTGGTGAAACACCCCCTAACCACACTCCTACCTGATGCACTATTGACTGGATAAAAGTGAAAGTGTATAACTATAAAAAAAATAGTAATAAAATATCCTATAGAAATTAGGAAAGTGTTTTATTATTCCTTCGTCGCCGAAATGGTGACAGAGGCATCATGTTGTCCGTCGTTCGTAACGTTCGCGTCTCGTCCCGTTTGCTCGCTATTGCAATTATCTTTTGAACTTTCAAACTTGAGGTTTGAAAGTAATCACCACAAGAACGATCTGATGAGATTTGGGAGTACGTAGGTCCAAATTCAAAGTTTTACAGATGATTCTTATGCTACAGTCACACAGACATTTACGTTTAGTTATGTTTTGTTGTTTTATTCTATATTTCATCTTCTATTCTATCATTCTTTATAATTATTGGATACGAAATTATCACTATTTCAAACCGTTGACTAATAACGGTGAGGGCATCTTTGGGGATCCACCGGAAAAAAGGTATTTTGGACGCAACATACGGACGTAACTCAACCGTAAGAGTCTGTTGTAATGCACACAGTCACACAGACACTTACGTATAGATAGGTTTGTGTGTTGTATATCTATTTCATCTTCTATTTCTATCATTTTACTTATGTATTTCATTGTTTTAATGGATGAAACGTAAATGATCAATTATTGTCTACTGCTAACTATGACGGGTAATGCATCCGTGGGGATCCGAAGAAATGAAAATTTTTTGGACGCAACGGACGTAATCTCACGTAAGTGTCTGTGTGACTGTAGCATAAACGGTGAATAAAGGGTGATGAGCATATGGCTTACATGACAAGAGGAGACACGGTATAGCATTTGCCTTGCTAAACCTGTAATATGATGTACCTTCGTACATCATTTCGTTTCCAACTTAATTTTCTCAATTTTCTTCAAATATATAGCACAAAGCAAATGCGCCAGAAAGCCCAGATGTCGTGACATGTTATCTCCCCGTTGCGTCGAGTGGTCCAATGAATGATAGTGTTCTAACTTTCTTAGTTACTACGTCGTATGATGCAGAGTGCAAACTGGCACGGCTAGTTGCGGCAAATGTATCTGCTTCTCCACGACGATCGTAAGTAAAAATGTTAAATGTGTAAATTTGGTTTTCATGTATTTACATATGTGTAATTTAACGGAAATATCTGATATTCAACATAAAGAGACAATAAAGAAACAAACACAAACAACAACCAATAGAAAGAATACATAGATCACACAGAAGTATTATTATATTAGAAGAAATAATGTGCCTACATATATGAAATGTATGAACCGACAGAATTAATGACATATGTGCAAATGATCATAAAGTTTCATCTAATTGTGTTATGCTCTAACCGTTAGTCGGCCAACACTAAGCATAAATCTTTATCAACACTTCTTTATGGCTATAGAAACTATGCCCATTCAGAGGATTTGCAAGTCATTACATAGTTTAGTCAATAGTGATATTCAAGTAAATATAACGTGCCATATTCTTACAATCTCTATGGAAATTAATCATATCGGTTATTGCTATCGGTATTTATCCTCATTTACATTCCTTGGTATCATTAGATCTAAAAACAACTCGATAAACAAACACAAAACAATCCAATCTTGGTATTGTAACTATTATATGGAAAATAAAGTCTCTGAATAAATAAATATGTACCAAGGTATTTCAAATTTGATATGCTTCCCCCCCCCGCGATTCTGTATATTCATATCGTACTCTACTTCTCAATTCTTAATCCCGCACTGACAGTTACAATGAAAGTATTAAAAAGTATATGATTGTTATAATATAATATTTAATGTGATTTTGTAAAAAGATATATATATAGATTAATACGTTTAATAATGGGAAAAATCGTTTCACTTGTAGCCGAGGGACGTTGTCATTTAGGAGTGGGCAAGATGGATAATGTTAGATGATTAAGTTAGTATAATTTTTGACAATAAAGTCTTATGTTTCAGGCCTGGACGAGATGATCGTGCAGATGACGTAGGGATAGTACTGAGTTAGACGAAAGGCACTGCAGTAAGTGCAGTAGCATGCGGAAATGCGACATGATGTGTACGTGGAAATAGGAAGGGAGTCAGCGAAAACGGGAGACAAAATAAAAACAGAATATTTTCATAATGTTTAAAAGGATAAATTACATCAATTTGGTTTCTTCGTATAATAGATTGGGCTTAGTGAATGTGACAATTCGAAAAATAAATAATAATCACTAGGTTTATCTGATCATTTTTGCTGTCCATATCTCATGCATCGATTTGCGTAAAAAGAATTGTCTAAATCAGTATGTAATGTTTACTTTAAAAATGTCTCATCAAAACTGTGACTTTAAATTCTAGATAAAACTTAGCTAATATTTAATATTACTTTCTTTTTGAATTGTTGTCATTTATTATTATAAATCTATTCAATTATCATAACAGATAACAACTTATTCTACTTATGTCTGTTCGAGAAATCACTATGCCACTATGAAAATTATCGACGGATATTAAGAGAACATTTAAAAAAAAAAAAAAAAAAAATCATAGAGAATTCTGTTTTTTCCCTCCTATTATTTAGACTGCTCAGATAACCACGACACTTTGTGCAACTTGGGGCCCAGTACGGAGAATGTGACAAGAATCCGGCTTACATTGCACGTTGAATGTCAGTCAGCTGTAATTATGTGGAAGAATATCACTGTCCGTGAGTATGTCTCCAGGGGGCATTTCATCAAAGGAACTTGTCAGATACATGTTTATATTTTCTATCCGACAAATTTACTCTCAGCCAATCAAGCAACATGTATGTAGCTTATAACAGTTTGTCGATAAAACGTCCGACAAGTCCCTTCATGAAACCGCCCCTCACTAGATCTTTCACCATGTCGAGAATGATGTTGAAGATAGTTGATTCAGGATCTTTATTTTGATTTAATTTGATTTCACTTCGATTCAATTCAATTAAACTTTATTTTTATTTTTTTATTTCCACTGAAATCATTTTAATTTGAACAAAACAGAATCGTGCAATAAACATATGAAATAAATAATTTACAAAATATTCTTTAACTGCATGCACATACATTTTTTTGTATAAAATAAGATGATACCACAAACAAATATTCGAATATTTTATTATGGACGTGGAGGGACCCATTAAAGTGAAAACTCGTAGAATTCTTGATGGTGATTATGATAACAAAAGGCTTCGATTGTAGGAAGTAAGGATTGTTGAGACTGGATTGGACAATGTTTTTGTGTTTTTTTTTTAATGTCAAATAAGCACTACATTAACGAATGCATTTTTGTTTTATATATATCAGCATTTTATAGTGGTTAATCATAATGATATTATTGATGGTGGTGTGGTGATGATTGATAGATGAATGTAAAGACGACGATTAAGTCAATTTTGTTGTACAATCCTTTACAAAATACAATATTTTGGAAATGTGCACCGATCAGTGTTGGGTTTTCAAGCCAACAACAGCTGGCGCTCGAGTAATTGCTCTTTCGTAAATTAATTAACCATTTATAACAAAGTTCCTTGGATCTTGGCAATTTGGTCTATTTGATAATTTTAGTACGATAATATTAGTCTATCGCTCTCCTCTTCTCTGCTATCTCTGTCATTCCCTTATCCTAGTTAGCACTTTACTCCGGATCCTTCTTTGATCTCTTACCTTTTCTCACTCTATTTGTCTCCACCGCTCTGTCTATCTACTTCAACCATTTGAAAAAGATACACGAAAAGGTGTTGTAAACAGTACTACCGTTCATATATATTTTTTAAAAAATTATATAATAAAGTTATTATGAAGGTAAGAAAATAAAGGTTTAAATTCGTTTTATTTATCTTTTTCATAAAATCAGCTGAATGCGCTGACGTAACGGCAACTGTGGACTTGTGGCTGCAGGAAGGACGTTGTGAAACTAGCAAGGATTCATGGAAGTAAATGTGTGCGGCTAGGTTGCGGTATTTGTGACGTGTGACGCGGCTCCGTACCCATTGACGGCGGAACCGACGCGTTGCGGTGCAAACGTCACTGGAACGTCGTGCGGTCGCTTGTGGAATGATACTAATCATGCTGGTTATTCCGACACTATGTATATGGCATGGTCGAAGCTGCTGGACGTTTGCATGACTGTTACAGTAATATCACATCATGAAGTGTTATATATTAGGTTTTCTCCCGCCAATTATTCATTGTTTGTCAAATCAATTGCATATTTGTGGCATTCAATTTTCGGAAAAAAAACGCTGATGCAATCAAAATGTTGCAGTCAGAATCGTATTCAATCATAAAAATTAACGATTGTGTGATTCAGATTTCGTATTTGCGCATTCTACTTCAGATATATAAGCATATACATTCGGCAATACTATTCAAATTCGTCATCATCCTTGTCGAGCATTTTCATTCCGTATACTCAAATTCGCACTAATTATGAATTTATGCAATAATGCTATTATATAATTTGAATTGTAACTTACACCATTTTTGTGTGCCTAAAAACGAATTGATGAGCATGAACAATGAATATTGATTTGACTAAAGTCAGTCTGTCGCATCAAACACACGAATTTGTAAATACACACTTAAATGAAAACGGATGATAAATGTATGAAATTGGCCGGGAAACCTAGTATTATAGACAGATAATAATAATAATAATTAATAATAACAATATATAATATATAATATATAGATATAATGATAATGATGAATAGTAATGAGTAATAGATAATTGATAATGATAATGATAATGATATGATATAATAATAAATATATACATATATATGATATGATAATGATTAATGATAATGTAATAATGATAATATGATAATGATAATGATAATATAAGTAATATAGATAATGATAATGATTAATGAATAATGATAATTGATAATGATAATAATAATATATAATAACATAATGATAAATGATATGATAATATGATAATGATAATGATAAATGATAATGATAATGATTAATGATAATAGTAATGATAATGATAATGATAATGATAATAATGTAATTTATAAATGGTAATAATAATATAAATAATAATTAATAATAATGAATAATATAATAATAATATATATAAATAATAATAATATATATAATGATAATGATAATTGATAATTGATAATAGATAATAATAATATATAATGATGATAATGATAATGATAATATATAATATAATATAATATGATATAATAATAATGAATAATAATAATGAATAATGATAATGATAATAGATAATAATAATATAATATATATAATGATAATAATAATATATAATATATAATATAATAACTGGTTCTTATATAGCGCATAATCATTAAAAACTGCTCTATGCGTTTCCATACAGCTCTCCAACATTACAACTTGTAGATGCTAGTTTAATTTTTTTTATTCGTAGATAACTTTTGAGTATGGTGAAATATGCAATGAATTATTTATGAAATCCACCATTAAATACGGTTCATGAGTCGCAACCAACAAATCCAAATGACATCAATATTTTAGTTTGCAGGTTAAGGAGATTTAAAAAAAAAAAAAAAAACGAATTAACCTACATACATACTTTTTCTTTTTGTTTGTTTTCCTGGTTCTCTGCAATCATCCTATAAACACACACACACACACACAGCGACACACACAACACACCACAACACACACAACCAACCACACAACACACACACACACGACACACACACACAACACACACACACAAGCAACTTTGTAAATCTGTTGTTCAACCGAAGGGTAATTCATTCGTATAAATCCTGAAAATTGAACTTTTGTTTTCACTTTAGTTGTCCTTTCATTACCAACAGCTCTTTAGTTACATTTGTGTTTTGGCTATCACATGTGCTATACTCTTGATGTATGTTTTTTGTCTGATACAAATTGAATTGATGTTTTTAAAGTACAAACGTATCTTTAGGTATTATAAATTAATAAGATCTTCTTGAGAGAGAAAAAAAATCCCTGTTTTGTAGCAATGGGGTCAGAAATTATATATTTGAAAAACTATCTACGGTATAAGCAATAAAAATTCATATTTGCTTTGTGTTATCTACGGTATTGTTTTAAGAATGGGGGTATGAATATTGAAACGTTTGATCTAACTCAAGTCTTGGATTGGTATTGCTTTATTAATTTCAATCTTATATAACGCTTTTATCTAGATTAGATATTGCATCATATTAAATCGATATACAAATACAAATATCAAATTAAAAAGAAAAAGTGAAATATAATATATACTGGTATGGAATATCAGATTTCATCGCATGAACCTTTAGAGGTAAATTGTCACTTGGTCTAACACCATTTTGATCATTCCCGTTGGTCATTTCAATTCCATTTCGTCCTAAACTATTCGTCTAATTATACTTTTGGTTTATTTCCCACTTCGCCTATTTACCATCTGGTCTAAATTCCGATTTTCCCCTAATTCATGCTAATGGCCATTTCGTATAATGTCGACTTGGTTAACACCACTTTGGTCAATTCCTGTGACAAGCTAAAATTAATATTTATGTGGGAATTAGACGAATATGCATTTGACAATTTTGCTAAGACGAAAATGGCAATTAGACCCAGAGGACATTTGACCATGTGAGAATTAAACTAGGTATGTATTAGACCAAGGGGAATTAGACCAATTGGTTTAGCCAGAGAATTGGACTAACTGGTTTAAGGCCAAAGTGATAATAAGAAACTATGTTAAAAGAATTGATTATTTCAATTCGAGGCCGATGTAATCTGATTTGTAATCATACGGTAGAAAAGACTAATAAATGTTATAATAATTAATATGATTTATGTTTTTCTTATGTCAATCGTTTAATGCGGCGAGCTTCCGATCAAATATATTGTTTTCATTGACATTGGTATGCATGTCATACAAGAATATCAGCATGATATGATCACTAACATGACTAATGGATTCAAGTATTATTGGTTCAGATATATTGGCGCCCCCTATCTTTCAGATATATACTTTTTGTCATTACTTGGGATAAAATAACTACCCACAATGCACCCCGGGATCGACGCCCCGATCATTAGTATCAAAAGTGGTATCTTATATGGTATATTATATTTTTTTTAAAAGAGAGAAAAAATCCTGAGTAGCCCCCTCTCCAAATTAAATTGTTTAGCGTAAATATAGGTCGTTGTATTATTCATAGGATCACTTGTGAATTATGAGCTGGCTTGAGGTTGAACAGTGCAGTAAATGCCAAGTTATTATCTTTCTTTTTTTTCCCCCTTAAAAAACCCCAACAGTATAGCACCCCCCTCCATCCTGTCTCGATACATTCCTTGTGTAAATATATACGTCGTCGCATGTGTCTGTCTGTGAACACTGCAGAACATGCAACATTTTTTGGTGCACTTCTTGATACTGGCACGCCGCCCCCTACGAAAAACAAAATATAGGCAGGGCAAAATTAAATCATCACATAGCGTATAGAGTACTTGTACCCTCAAACAATATAATATAAAAGATTGTAACAAGAAATACATTTCAGCTAATAAAGCGATCCACAAATCAAGCATAAGTACATTTAGGCTACATGCAAGGCTTATCAATTTCACCAAGTTCAGATAACATTCATGAACACATTGGCATGTACTTTCAAAACTGTATTATTATCTCTAATTTATCTACTTCTATCCTTCGCAAAATGTTCTATTGTCCTGCCACGCTTTAGTCTTTACTTCATATTGTAGGCTCAAATGAAAAAAAAAAAAATATATAATATATTAAACAAAATAAAAAAAAGTACATGAACTGTACGAATGAAACACACAATTTTTCCCTGTAACAAAGCCAAAATATAACACCCTTCCTCAAAGCAAACAAATTGCGACAAATTGGTTTAATAATAGTTTTAAGTAATAATCATAATGTTAACATGAAACTTCGTCATTGTTTTGTGCCCCTGAAAAGTATTATTGCAGCTGAGTCTCTCCAACTGTTTTACGATCATTTGTCTCTAAGAGCTAAACACACACGGGAGTATAAAAAATAGAAGTACTCCCGCTGAGCTAATACCGCAGCAGGCTGGAGGAAATAATATACTATATTTTTTATTATTATGTCTTGTAAATATAAATAGTAGTGTTCATCGAATGTTCGATGAAAGAGGTGATGGAATAATCAGATGAGAGAGTGAAGGGGAGAGAGAGAGGGGGAGAGAGAGAGAGAGAGAGAGAGAGAGAGAGAGAGGGGGGGGAGAGAGAGAGAGGAGAGAGAGAGAGAGGGGGGGGGGGGAGAGAAGAAAGAGGGGCGGGGGAAAGCTGGTGTGGAAAACGATAAATATTCTTCTTTGTTAATTTGTGTAAAATTTAATTATTATTTTTTATTAAGATAATCTATCATAATTCCAATTATTATTGCAAACAGAATCTTTTTCAGAAGTTGTGTATCAAAAGAGAAATAAAATATGTTAGAAGGAGGAGGCGGGATGGGGCGAGAGGGGGCGGGAGGGTGGGATACGTTTTTCAAAGATTTTGTCGACTTTGAGCTTACTGTGAATGTCACCGTGAATAACTGTAGAATGACACATTGAGCAATATACCTTTCGGTTGAGTCACTAAAATAATCCAAAATTACATCCACCCACCGGTGTTAAACCCACATTCTTAGCAGGTGGTTGTCTGTATATGACGCAAGGTTCAAGGTTCATTCGAGATGTTGTCATTTAAAGCCGATTGTTATGTCTGATTTATTTCTTATTTCCATGGTATTATCTTGAACTTATGGCCAACTTCGTGCCAAGTTGAATTTCGGGCATACCATAAAAGGTTCGCTTTCTGAGTAAAACACATTTCTTTCTCGTGTCAATGGTGTGCTAGTTCGTTGCTTATTATGAAAGTGATAAGAGTTGTTAGCAAGCCCCTATCCCACACAATCATATTTCATTCCCCCCCCCCCCCAAAAAAAAAAAAATCTTCCCCATGAATTCTCATATTAAACTAAGGAAATCGTTTTTTTTTTTTTTTTTTTTAAAAGATATAAAAGATATAGGCCATTGTGAAAAGGCTAAAAGTTTAATTAACCTTCTCAAAAGCTGTATAACCCATTACTAGAAGTTTTAGCTTCTCATAAGTATAGCTTTAAATTGTAAGTAAAACTATATGATGTTAATTTCATAATTGTATCATTTGCAATCTTAAGTGTTCCGATCTCTCACAACTTACACGTGTAGGCCTA
>CALNVZ010003435.1:13247017-13322753 GCA_940671915.1 Paracentrotus lividus | reverse complement strand
AATAATAATAATAATAATGATGATAATGATAATGATAATAATAATAATAATAATAATAATGATAATAATAATAATAATAATAATAATAATAAACTGGTTCTTATATAGCGCATAATCAATTAAAACTGCTCTATGCGCTTTCCATACAGCTCTCCAACATTACACTGTAGATGCTAGTTTATTTTTTTTATTCGTAGATAACTTTTGAGCTATGGTAAATAATGCAATTATTTATGAAATCCACAATTAATACTGGTTCATGAGTCGCAACCAACAAATCCAAATGACATCATAATATTTGTTTGCAGGTTAAGGAAGATTTAAAAAAAAAAAAAAAAAACGGAATTAAGCCTACATACATACTTTTTCTTTTTGTTTTGTTTTCCTGGTTTCTCTGCAATCATCCTTAAACACACACACACACACACACGAACAACACACACACACACACACACACACACACACACACACACACACACACACAACCACACAACACACACACAAGCAACTTTGTAAATCTGTTGTTCAACCAGAGGGGTAAATTCATTCGTATAAATCCTGAAATTGAACTTTTTGTTTTCACTTTAGTTGTCCTTTCATTACCACAGCTCTTTAGTTTACATTTGTGTTTTGCTATCACATGTGCTATACTCTTGATGTATTGTTTTTGTTCTGATACAAGATTGATTGATGTTTTTAAAGTACAAACGTATCTTTAGGTATTATAAATTAATAAGATCTTCTGAGAGAGAAAAAAAATCCCTGTTTTGTACAATGGGGTCAGAAATTATATTTTGAAAACTATCTACGGTATAAGCAATAAAAAATTCATATTTGCTTTGTGTTATCTACGGTATTGTTTAAGAATGGGGGTATGAATATTGAAACGTTTGATCTAACTCAAGTCTATGGAATTGTATTGCTTTATTAATTTCATCTTATATAACGCTTTTATCTAGATTAGATATTGCATCATATTAATATCGATATGAACAAAATACAATAAATATCAAAATTAAAAGAAAAATGAAATATAATATATACTGGTATGGAATATCAGATTTTCATCGCATGAACCTTTAGAGGTAAATTGTCACTTGGTCTAAACCCATTTTGATCAGTTCCCGTTTGGTCTATTTCCAATTCCATTTCGTCTCCAAACTATTCGTCTAATTAACTTTTGGTTTATTTCCCACTTCGCCTATTTACCATCTGGTCTAATTCCGATTTCCCCTAATCATGCTAATGGCCATTTCGTATAATGTCGACTTGGTCTAACACCACTTGGTCAATTCCTGTGACAAGCTAAAATTAATATTTATGTGGGAATTAGACGAATATGCCATTTGACAATTTTGCTAAGACGAAATGGCAATTAGACCCAGAGGACATTTGACCATGTGAGAATTAAACTAGGTATGTATTAGACCAAGGGGAAATTAGACCAAATTGGTTTAGCCAGAGAATTGGACTAACTGGTTTAAGGCCAAAGTGATATAAGAAACTATGTTAAAAGAATTGATTATTTCAATTCGAGGCCGATGTAATCTTGATTTGTAATCATACGGTAGAAAGACTAATAAATGTTATAATAATTAATATGATTTATGTTTTCTTATGTCATGTTTAATGCGGCGAGCTTCCGATCAAATATATTTTTTCATGACATTGTATGCATGTCATACAAGAATATCAGCATGATATGATCACTAACATGACTAATGGATTCAGTATTATTGGTTCAGATATATTGCGCCCCCTATCTTTCAGATATATACTTTTTGTCATTACTTGGGATAAAATAACTACCCACAATGCACCCCGGGATCGACGCCCCGATCATTAGTATCAAAAGGTGGTATCTTATATGGTATATTATATTTTTTTTAAAAGAAGAAAAAAAATCCTGAAGTAGCCCCCTCTCCAAATTAAATTGTTAGCGTAAATATAGGTCGTTGTATTTATTCATAGATCACTTGTGAATTATGAGCTGGCTTGACTTGAACAGTGCAGTAATGCCAAGTTATTATCTTTCTTTTTCCCCCTTAAAAAACCCCCAACAGTATAGCACCCCCTCCATCCTGTCTCGATACATTCCTTGTGTAAATATATACGTCGTCGCATGTGTCTGTCTGTGAACACTGCAGAACATGCAACATTTTTTGGTGCACTTCTTGATACTGGCACGCCGCCCCCTACGAAAAACAAAATATAGGCAGGGCAAAATTAAATCATCACATAGCGTATAGAGTACTTGTACCCTCAAACAATATAATATAAAAGATTGTAACAAGAAATACATTTCAGCTAATAAAGCGATCCCACAAAATCAAGCATAAGTACATTTAGGCTACATGCAAGGCTTATCAATTTCACCAAGTTCAGATAACATTCATGAACACATTGGCATGTACTTTCAAAACTGTATTATTATCTCTAATTTATCTACTTCTATCCTTCGCAAAATGTTCTATTGTCCTTCCACGCTTTAGTCTTTACTTCATATTGTAGGCTCAAAAATGAAAAAAAAAAAAAAATATATATATATATAAAACAAAATTAAAAAAAAGTACATGGAACTGTACGAATGAAACACACAATTTATCCCTGTAACAAAGCCAAAATATAACACCCTTCCTCAAAAGCAAACAAAATTGCGACAAATTGGTTTAATAATAGTTTTAAGTAATAATCATAATGTTAACATGAAACTTCGTCATTGTTTTGTGCCCCTGAAATAGTATTATTGCAGCTGAGTCTCTCCAACTGTTTTACGATCATTTGTCTCTCAAGAGCTAAACACACACGGGAGTATAAAAATAGAAGTACTCCCGCTGAGCTAATACCGCAGCAGGCTGGAGGAAAATAATATACTATATTTTTTATTATTATGTCTTGTAAAATATGAAATAGTAGTTCATCGAATGTTCGATGAGAGAGTGAGTGAGAATAATGCAGTATGAGAGAGGTGAAGGGGAGAGAAGAGAGGAGAGAGAAGAGAGAGAGGAGAGAGAGAGAGAGAGGGAGGAGAGAGAGGAGAGAGAGAGAGAGAGAGGGGGGGGGAGTAGAGGAAAGAGGGCGGGGGAGAACTGTGTGGAAAACGATAAATATTCTTCTTTGTTATATTTGTGTAAAATTTATTATTATTTTTTATTAAGATAATCATATCATAATTCCAATTATTATTGCAAACAATCTTTTTCAGAAGTTGTGTATCAATAAGAGAAATAAAATATGTTAGAAGGAGGAGGCGGGATGGGGCGAGAGGGGGCGGGAGGGGTGGGATACGTTTTTCAAAGATTTTGTCGACTTTGAGCTTACTGTGAATGTCACCGGTGAATAACTGTAGAATGACACATTGGAGCAATATACCTTTCGGTTGAGTCACTAAATAATCCAAAATTACATCCACCCACCGGTGTTAAACCCACATTCTTAGCAGGTGGTTGTCTGTATATGACCAAGGTTCAAGGTCATTCGAGATGTTGTCATTTAAAGCCGATTGTTATGTCTGATTTATTTCTTATTTCCATGGTATTATCTTTGAACTTATGCCAACTTCGTGCCAAGTTGAATTTCGGGCATACCATAAAAAGGTTCGCTTTCTGAGTAAAACACATTTCTTCTCGTGTCATGGTGTGCTAGTTCGTTGCTTATTATGAAAGTGATAAGAGTTGTTAGCAAGCCCCCTATCCCACACCAATCAATTTCATCCCCCCCCCCCAAAAAAAAAAAAATCTTCCATGATTCTCATATTAAACTAAGGAATCGTTTTTTTTTTTTTTTTTTAAAGATATAAAAGATATAGGCCATTGTGAAAAGCTAAAAGTTTAATTAACCTTCTCAAAAGCTGTATAACCCATTACTAGAAGTTTTAGCTTCTCATAAGTATAGCTTTTAAATTGTAAGTAAAACTATGATGTTAATTTCATAATTGTATACATTTTGCAATCTTAAAGTGTTCCGATCTCTCACACTTACACGTGTAGGCCTACTTAGTGCCAATTTCAAAAATTAACCCGCACACACAATGAACTGTGAAAAAAAAAAAAAAAAAAAAATCGTGGAGCCAGAGGTTGCGATGTACAGAACGCCATTCACTTTTTGTTCGCTTACCATATACACGCTTTCACACACAATCCTGTTTAAACCTGTGTAGAGGCAGCGGAGTTACCAAAATCACATACGTATATACGCGCGAAGAGCACGGACTTGGTATAGCATTCTCTAAGAGAATTTTTGCCTTAGTATCATCTAGTTCTTGTAAAGTGCATGCCTTGCATCATCTAGACAACATCTAGGTGATAAAAATACTTTTCCACCAAATCTAAGACCTTGAACATCACCGACTATTAAGTTTAATGATATTCTAAAATTTATAGCTTCAGAAGTGTTTACAATCTTATAACTAAAACGTGTACCCCGTCAATTGTGGTAATGCGCTGGTAGCGTATAGCATTTATGGAATGTCTTTCTAGAAGACCATAAAAATAATTATATTTCCTATTTTTTTGGTTCAAGTTAAAAATCTTTAAGATCATTTAAGGCGAAAGAGATTCTGTTAACAGCTTTCGAATGTCGACTACCCCTGCAAGTTTTGAAAACAAAATAGCCCCCCCCCCTCCACAATACTGGATCCGCCCTTGAAGTGTTGAGGAACAAGGGAGAACAGAGAGAAGAGAGAGAGAGAGAGAGAGAGAGAGAGAAAGAGAGAGAGAGAGAGAGTGAAATGAGGAGACAAGGATGACTCAAAGATGAGGAGGGTATAGATTGCATAACAAGTAGCCGATGATTAACGCATTGAAATTGAATCGCTCAACCGTATACGCCTAACAATCGAAGATGTATTTCCTAAAGAGATAATCCCGCAAGACCTACAGGAAATCTTGAAAGCCTGAATGTCTTATTGAATTAGGATATTCAGCTACAATTTTACGCTCTAGGATTACGATAAGTTTCGAGGGGAATATATAGAGGCTGACACCCCCCCCTCCTCGTGACAAAATGTATCCACAACAAAGGGCATTCGAAACTGTACTTAGTTGATTGAGTTATGGTGACATTTTTTCCTTCATTGTTATTAAATGAACCCATGCCGCTCAGTTGTTTCTTTTATTTTAGGAGATGAACACCCTTTTCTCTCTTCTATTTTGCTCCATGCATGGAACTGTTATTTTTCTCACCAAGGGTTTGACGGGGAGAGGCTTTGGCGGTCTTATTCACTTCCCGCCCTTTGTTCTGCTCTCGCAGTTTATTATTCCTGGAGTATAACTTTCATCTCGAATAAGGAGAGAAATTGGACGGGGAGAAAGTGCTTCGAGCTAGCCATTTGATATCAAACACTTCCAATGCCTGCCTGCCTGCGAACGAAGAAGGAGGAACCAAAATAGCGCGCATGCAACTTGATTCATTCAGCGAGCAGGGCATACGATTCTGAGCGGAAACAATTTATCGACTGCATTGCGTATCTCTGTCTTTATACTTTTCAATTGATCGAAGCAAATGCTCTCGCTCAACATCCGGTTATTTCTGTCTGTCATCTGTAAGCTCGACAAGCATGCAAGTCACTAAAGCACTAGGAGCCTACCAGTAAACAGTGGTTATACTAATTCTTGAGCTATATACATGTTACAAGTTGATTCATTTCGAGTTAGAGATTGAGTTTTTGTGAAACTGAAGGAATGGCTACGCGACTGTCGCGTTTTCTCGCCCGAGCTCAGGCCAGTCCGGTCGAATGGAGTAAGGCCACAGACTCTCCATGATGCACATGCATCTTCGTGCCCTCTCCCCGCCGTCCCTGCAGCATCATCCCTTTCTCCTCCTGATACAACTAAACCAGTCTACTTCTACTACCTCACCACCTCCACCATCAATCAGTGAAAGTATCTCATCAAATGACCCATCTTTTGAGGCATCTCCAGTCCGTGTACATTTGAATCTTCATCCGCAGACTCGCATGTGTCGAGTTCAACAGGGGCAGAAAGGAATCACTTGTTAGGTGGTGATGTAAGATCATTCAAAGATATCCCTGGCCCTAAGGATGGCCAATCCTTGGAACCCTTGGAACATACCTCAGTGGGAAAGGACTAGAAAGGATCTATGATCATCAGGTAAGTGCAGGCTTAGTGTTCAAGTTTTAGATGTTCCTCATATTGTGTTACCATTGATCATGACCATCTCTACTTATAATGGCGCGCCTAATATTATTTTTGAGTCAGTATAAATCACAAAACTATTACTTTTTTTTCAATCACACAAGTATTCATTACCTAAATAAGTCCAAAAATGAATACCTCTGAATTTTTTTTTAAGCTTTTAATTTTATTTGTTTTATCTATATAATTATCATTTCGCAATGAAAATGGTAAAATGCGATGATCACGACATAAAACAATGTCAATGATAATATTTGATATTATTGTTGCCATTTTAGTTGTAGCGTCTCATCGATTCAATTGAGTATCTACACATAAAAATTAAATATCTTTGTCTTCGTTTTTGCATCTCTTCCCCCGTTTGGGTGTTTGTGCACGTGGTTGCATACCGTCAGCATGGTCAATAATAACAAATTTCATTCAACCTTTCTTGAGAGGTTTTCTCCCATCAACAATAAGTACTTCTTATTATAAACAATCATTTCCTTGTCTAGACGCCAACGCTTTTCGTCGTCTGAATAGGTTAAGAAGTTTAAAACTATAAACAAATTGACCAATGGTTAATACACACGTGGAGAGTATACCCGTACGTCTGTGGATGAGTCAACTTTGTATATAGGTAAACAACAATAGTATAGTCATTGTTTTCTACGAAAGCGCGGGATTTGTTATATTGGTCACTGTCTGTTGCTGGTGAGCTTTCCGAGTGAAAAATAAAGTGAGACGAAGTAAATTTATAGTTGAAAGAGAGAGATATCGTGCAATGTTTTTTTTTAAACTTTTGATGATGAATATATAGTTTCCCATCATCAGAGTAAGACTAATATTAAAAGGAAAATAAAGAAAAATATATATGGTTGATATAGGCCTGCATACATTGGAAAATAAGACAGATTACACGATTTTCATATACTATGAATGCCTAGATATCATATATTGCAAATCTTTCAAAAAGATACATTCCAAGTTAAACATGTTAAACACAAAAATGGGATAATTCAAATTTCACAAAAATAAATATGGATGCCAAGCAGTGTCAAGGGACGGTCTGGCAGTAATGATATGTTAGCGATGAAAGCGGTATTCTTCTTTTCTCCTTATGCCTCATTTGATACAGTTAATAAAGGAAACAAAGTGAAGATTTGATGTCCATGCCACCAAGAGTGATATTTGCCCAAAACGGAAGAAAAATATGAAAACAACCCATAAAGAGAGATTTTCATAAAATCATTGAGGGAACACCTGCTGAGCTTTCAAATTTCTCTGACCTCTGAAAGTAAATGATCTGCTGAGATTTGTGAGTAATAGCATCAAATGAACTTGAGTTTGAAGGGTATTTTTAAATTTATTTTTTCCCACCATTTTTGCAAAAATTTGATAATTACATATAACGTCGATATTGTTCACACGAAACGAATGTAAACATGGTAAAATCCAACATCTATAACGTTTGTATTGTATGGAACTAAGAATTATTTGTAGAAAATGATACATTATTAAATAAATAGGCCTATTAGACCTATTAGATCGACAGGGGGTATAATTACGAAAATTTGTGTTGACATTTCATATAATTATTTCAAAATATTTTTAATTCAATATTTTAGAAATCGTGGGTATAAGAAAAATGAAAAAGGTTAAAAATGAGTCCTTGTAATCAAAACATGCGGAAAAGAAATTCATCTCTCCTCAATACACTTACCATGCTTTTTATTTTAGAATAAAATAGGAATCTAATGAACGGCAATCAATTGAAGGAATATTGATTTAGAAGCTTATCTTTTTGTCGTATAAATCCATAATGCAACCTTTGTTTACAATCAATGGCAATTAACGTATGACCTTGAATCATTATATCACGCCACAGGAAGAAAAATATTGATTTCAAGAAAACAAAAGCAACCAAAGGATAGATAGCAAGCATAGAAATATGCATCCATATAATTTAGTCATGTAATGATTAGGCCTATAGGTCATTAATACAATGTACATCTAGTCTTTAGAATTGTTTAAATGTTTCATCGAAATTGTTCAGTATAAGATCGAGGATTTGAGGATATCGCCTGCAACCTCGCCTAGAATCCGGCACTGTATCGGTATCGTTTTTCCATCATGGAAAAACGGGGATATATATCATAAATTTATGATTCTTTTCTTTAAAACTACATTAAATCTAACCGTTATGATGCTTAAAACGGGAAGTCCATGCTGTTAATGAATTTCATGTAGGTGTAAGAAAAGCAGAAAATGAGAGAAACATATCAGTTAACACTCTAAAATAATCCTCATTCATAGTTAAAGCATTCTCACCCCATCCGGTATTCAATCTGGGCCGCGTTTTTAAAGAATGTTTGACGATTATCCTTTCATAACGATTTTTTTTAATGTAACAAAACAAACAAACAAACAAACAAACGAACAAACAAACAAACAAATGTATACAGTGCTCTCTTCACCGCCCTTCTCATCAGTTGCCCTAAAATGGGGACAGTACCTGCAGTGTTTCTTTTCAAAGATCTATAATGGTATGTCTTTGAAGTTGAAAGACTGTTGTCCACCTGGCGATCCTCTTACCTTTTCCTGCTGATATTCTATTATTACCTGTTGTCTACCTGGTTCTGTACCTGGTGAGGTTTGCAGTCACTTGTTGTGTCTACCTGGTGAGGTTTTTGCCATGACTGACATGATGTTGAATGGCATGTGGCATCCGAAGAAAAGGTTATTTCATTCCCCACCGAGTGGGGTCTATGGCTTTAATAAAGCAGGTAAGATTACCACACCGCTTCTGCTGAGAGCCATTCGGGACAATATTAACTCATCTCTTATATTCTTTTTTATTTAACTTGATGATTTTATATGCCAATGTCTTTGTATATATTCAATAAAACATAGCTTTCACCTATGACTTCGACAATTGTTCTTTATGCGGCGGTCACAACTCGTCGTATAGGCTACGGGGCACGTGCCATCAACGTAGCCTGCGTTGCATGTGCAATGCACGCACAGGTCCTGGGTCAACTTCTGCGATTCCTGCGTTTCTGTAGTAAGGGTATTGTAAAAACTTCCTGCACGTCGTACATGCATTGCACCGGCAAGGTACCTCCGCTGCGCGAATTTTCTACGAAATCCATCGTAGGGAGTTGCACGTCGAAGGTACGGCGAGTTGTGACCGCCGTATTAAAGTTAGATCTGGGTTTGTGGTAAAGGGTAAGGTGTATGTTGCACCTTATGCAGCGGTCACAACTCGTCGTAGGCTACGGGGCACGTGCCATCGACGTAGCCTGCGTTGCATGTGCAATGCACGCACAGGTCCTAATTCAACTTCTGCGATTCCTGCAATTCTATAGTAAGGGTATTGTAAAAACTTTCTGCACGTCGTACATGCATTGTACCTGCGAGGTACCTCCGCTGCACGAATTTTCTACGAAATCCATCGTAGGGAGTTGCACGTCGAAGGTACGGGGAGTTGTGACCGCCGCATTACTCTGATCATGGATTGAGTCCCAACTCTCATTACTCTATTTTGTCTATAAAGTCTGTTATGCGGCGGTCACAACTCGTCGTAGGCTACGGGGCACGTGGAATCAACGTAGCCTGCGTCGATTGCACAATGCATGCACATGTCCTTGGTCAATTTCTGCGATTCCTGCTTTTCTGTAGAAAGGGTATTGAAAAAACTTCCTGCACGTCGTACATGCAACGTGCCTGCGAGGTACCCTGCGCTGCACGATTTTTCTACGAAATCTATCGTAGGGAGTTGCACGCGTCGAAGGTACGGCGAGTTGTGACTGCCGCATAAGGGTATTGTAAAACTTCCTGCACGTCGTACATGCATTGTACCTGCGAGTACCTCCGCTGCACGAATCTTCTACGAAATCCATCGTAGGGAGTTGCACGTCGAAGGTACGGCGAGTTGTGACCGCCGCATTACTTGGGTGTAGGACTGAAGGAAATTAGGCCTTGGGGGA
Organism: Paracentrotus lividus; assembly: GCA_940671915.1. Taxonomy (NCBI): domain Eukaryota; kingdom Metazoa; phylum Echinodermata; class Echinoidea; order Camarodonta; family Echinidae; genus Paracentrotus; species Paracentrotus lividus. Next base: position 13,312,630 of record CALNVZ010003435.1, on the reverse strand, counting down.
AATATATTCCACCTTTATGATAGACACCCATTATGTATTTCTTTATGAAATAAGAAATATATTAAAACAAAACATGGAGATTGAAACTATCGTTCTAAACCAATAAGGATACAAATAATTTCAGCTTCTGTCACTCCCCTAGGCTATACAATGGCTACCAAGGCTACATGACGCACATTCGCGACATAGCAACGTGTTGACGATTTTTTTTAAAAATTCTTAGACATGCTCATCAAACTAAAAATGACGTTGGTTCACATGGTAACATTCATATATTCACATACAATCGAATTACGCGGTTCTTCAGCCGTCTTTTCCTCATCTAAAAACATGAATGTTAATAATTAATTTCGAGTCGACAACATTCGTGTTGCAGGCAATTCCTTTCCGAATTACAGAACCTAGACTTGATATTCGAGAGTGTGCGCGGCTTGTGTTACTCGCTGAATGTAACAGTATATTGATGATGAATATTCGAAGGAGACTGACTGGAAAAACGCATACAAAGATAAATTTACCTATTAAAATGTTAAAACAACAAAAAACACACACACAGACACAGACACAGAACAACACACACACACACACACACACACACACACAACAATCATAATTATATCGTGTATGGTAAACCCTGTCTATAAAAAAAAAAAAAAAACGTTTTGACACGGTTGTAAATAATCATTAATTGAGTTATTCCATTTAAAAAAAATCACTGTTTAAATGATTTTGTTTAAATAAATAAAAAAAAATAAAAATTAAAATACTTTTATCAAAAGGAAAACTTATGATTATCATTAATACATAAAACTTCTGAAATAAAGTTACATTGTATATTCAAATCATCTGACCACGAATAGTTCAGACGTTGCATATAGAATGAAAGGGAAACAAAATAATGGCACAATGCATATCAACGTACTTATGTATAGTAGCGTCCCAAACTGACTGACAACTTATTATTTTTTCATCTGAAAACCATGATGCCATAACTAATAACCGTATTATGACAAGTATTGTAAAATATCTTCTTCCATCCAGCTTGGAGTAGTACAGACACGTTTCCTTTGAGTACGCGCTTTCCGACATCTCGTCACTATGGTTACATTATGGAACAGAACAGGATGTTGCGGATTCAGGAGTTATGAATGAGGGGGGGGGGGGCCGGCGGCGAAAAAAAACATATACGTGTAGCCTATGTTCAGAGGTGTTTCTCACTTTAACTCGAAATAAGGAATGCCTCCTCATCCACATTATCTATATCCTATTATAACATGGAAGATGAAGACGTTTGACTTTCCGAATGGTGATGAAAGAGGGGAAGGGGTAGGGGAGGACCGGGGATGGAAGTTACACGGGCATGACGGGTCAGTTGTTATAGTTCTCAGTGTGCTAAGTTGGAACAAGAGAGTTCGTGCTAACTGGCATCTATAATACAGCCTACACATAGCTGTGATGAACTTGCCGGTCGTGAGGTTTCTCCGTTGTTTTGTTAAAAAGTAAATCAACAAAAACCTTTTTTTACAGTTCCAAGTGATTTTTGACAAAATTAAAATTGTAATAGTTCTTACAACTGAAGGCACATGATGATGTCTGGTATTGTGATTATAGTACATGTATGTCACTAATATACTCCTGAGCCATGCCCAGTAATTCTGCCTATAGGCCTTTGCTTACACTTAATTTTATGTGTAAAATAACCCATGGGGTAGGTCGTTACAACAACCTACCCCATGTCGATGTAACAACCTACCCAAATTACATTACACAGTCATGTAAAGTAATTTTTTTTCAATTTTCAGGTGTTAATATTTTGATATTTCTATTATTACTTTAGTCTATTCTAGAGCTCTACTTGATCTACTGTTAACGACAAAGAAACTGGAAAGTTGAAACAAAAGTATGGTATAAGAGATTTACACATTGTAACAAATTACCCCGTATGTTTGCTTATAGTAACAATTTACCCCGTATGGTGTAACAACCTACCCCGTATACGGGGTAGGTTGTTAAAAAAATGTCTTCATTAATTAAGCTGTAGTTAATTAGTGTTTACATGTTTTCAAGTTTTATGTGCCTCAGGTTTTAGCCAACATAATAGGCTAACTACAGACCCAAAATAGAGTGTGTGAGTACTTTCATTAGAATTATCTGACCCAAAATGTGAATTTTGTAACATCCATCCCCGGTCTCCCCTACCCCTCGGTACCGTTTATATTTATATTTTGGGGTGTTTTAGAGGGGCTTCCTTTTTTTTCGAAATCTTGTCACATTACGCAGTGAGATGTAATCTGAGATGTTTTTTTTTTAAGGAGGGGGTGGGCAAAAACGTATTCCTTGAGTATTATGAATTAGTTTAAAATAGGCAATGAGGAGTTTCTTTAACATGTTTAAAGCCAGTAGGAAAAGAAGGGGCTAGCGTTGCCTAGTATAATTCGATAGGGAAAAGAAACCACATCCGAAATTTAACATTATCTGTCCATTGGAATTCAGTCAAAAGGCACAAGAACTGTCCATTCTGATTTGTTCCATCCATTTCTTCATTATATGTCAGTATGAAGACGATTACAAACTTTACGCCCAATTTGTTTTTGATTTTAGACGGAATTCTCACGATTTATTACTTTTTTTTGCGGTATGAAAAATATGATTTTCCAAAACTGTTCTTACATAATTCTTCATATTACCAAATACATGTTTTTGTTTAATGTTTTACTTTATTTTCCGTTTGAAACCCAATTGAAAAATACAAGATAGCATACAGTGTAACGAACAATATAGGGGAGACCGGGTATGGACGTTACAAAATTCACATTTTGGGCCAGATAATTCTAATGAAAGAATTCAAGGAGGATTCGTCAATTCAGTATTTGGGTATGTTATGTAGCTTAATTATGTGTGGTAAAACTGCAGGCTATAACATGCTTGAGAAACATGTAAATAATCAATAATTTATCTACAGTAATGGTAGTGAAGACATTCATATTTCTGTAATACACCTACCAGATATAATAACGGGGGTAGGATGTTAGAACTCATATAAAGAGGGGGTAATTAAGTATTCAAATTATGTACAAGCTGATCGGGGTAATTGACAATATGTGTAAATCATCTATACATATTTAATTTCAACTTTCCAGTTTCTTGACATCGTTTAACAAGTAGATAAGTAGAGCTTAAGAATGAGACAAGAGGATAATAAAAGTGAAGATATAACACCATGAAATTAGAGACAAATGGTAAATATATTACATATGGTAATGCTAATGGGTGTAAGTTTTGTGTACATGAGGTAACATAGGGTTAGGTTTGCTTGAAAAACTAAAAGCTATAGAAAGGATTGGGTGATGTATTACACCAACAAATCAATGTAAGCATAAGTCTTAGGCAGTAATAAGGAATCAGGAGCTAATGAGGGATAATATTCAGATGCATACATGTATATATTGCAATACCGGACGATGATAGTGTCCTTCAAAGTTTAAGAGCTATATAAGCAGAATTTATGTGCAAAAAGTTACTATGAACTTGAACTGAAAATGTTTTTTGTTGATATACGTTTTAAGTAAAACAATGAGAAGAAACTACGGACCTGCGTATCAATCATCAGACTATGTGAGTAGTGCGGCTGGATATAGATGCCAGTTGAGCAATCTCCTCTTGTTCGATTTCTTAGCACGACTGAGAATGTAACGACTGACCCGTAGTAACTTCCATACCCCGGTCTCCTAGGCGATGATTAATTATGTTTTTCCGCTTGTGGTAACTGTATGTTATTATAATCACAACAGAAGATACTCTGACATGCATAATCCCTTTCCATTTGCTAATTGGCTTTTTTAAATATATTTTTTATTTTTTATTGATATCAGTCATTTTAATTAAAATACGACCTAGAGAAAGCTCTCGAATGAGCCTCGGAAACAGTATTAAGTACATAATCTAATCTGTCCGATGCACGGTTATTCATAACACTATTCATCTTGTTTTATCTAGCGAAGGATAAAGAGGAGACTAATAAAAATAAATGAAAACAACCTGTCTTGTAAGGGCATAAAGGAGAAAGATGAAAGAATTACAAGTTGAGACGCCGTAATGGCAATTAGCCGGGAAGGCGAAGGCCATGACATTGACGATGTGGACATTAAAAATCGAAGGTTGAATCGGTGAAGGACGATTTTTTTTTTTCCATTTTGAGCTCTCACAAACAACATCTACTCGTATATAGCTTGTCTATATAGCGTGCGTAATTGGCCAGAATCAGCTGGCCCATACCGTATAATATTTAGTGAAGCATTATGTTTATAAAGTGTTAAAACACCTCGGTCATAATATTTTGCCATAGGGACTTCCTCCTCGTAAACAGTAAAAACCCAATCAGCATTAGAAAGTTAGTTAGAAATTAAAAAATGTAATATTTGTGTTGTCATGAAAAAATAACAATTATAAAACAATACAATGTTAAAGTTTGCAGGAGGAATAACCAAAAACACCTGAGTGTATTATTATTCCATGCACACACTGAAATCGAGTTTTAAAATCGGGTTTATACCATCAACATAAATACAATTTAGCTGAACTTGGAGGTTATGCGGGTATTTGGGGCTTCGTTACGAATACATGCCCGATATCATAGAATCTCAAACAATCGGGTTTTTAGTGATGTAGGGCAGGTCAGAAGACGTCCTAGAAAACTAGGACTAGCGGACAGGAGAAGAAATTCAAGGAATTTATGATGTTATATATTCTGAGAAGTTCCTTGTGGAACCCCGTGATAATATTATAGCAAAGGAATATTGAAATGAATTACAGTGTATAGATTTTAATTTATTGGTCCATCTGCCTTGTGTCTGTAAATAGAAATCGCTCCCTTAAATGTCACTAAATCCTGGATTTATAACATTCATTTCAGTTAATCGTTAAATCAAACAGTCGAACAACAATTTAAAAGTAATCCTAAACCCATCTCGATGAGCTATTCAAATCCCCTGCCCAGATTTTTTTTTTCTTCAAATAAGCAACATGAATTCATTTGAATCTAAAACATGTAAAAGGGGTGTGGTCCCCTTGGAGTGCTCTATTTAATGTTCGTCAAAAGTGGTGTAATGAAACTTTCATGTGAGAGAGTAAAATGGAACTGAACGTTCCGAAAGTACAGACATCTGTATGGCATTATGCTGTCTTTCATCTCGTCGTAGCGGAGAACGTAACCATGGTAACATGATGCCACACCCCTCGCAACGCACATCCACGCCTTCTAGCAATTTCGTTCAAAAACAAATTCTATGTATGACCCAATTATGACTGATTGCTTCTCATTGCTTTTGATTTGATCAAGGACCTAGAAAGTATTAGGTCCATGATTCAATTGCATCGTTGACATCGACAAGTTTAACATGTTTAATGTATTACAACTTGTATCACTCATGATCACTTGGCTCATCAGCAGACGAATACTTTTCTAAAATTACTCACTCCCCCCCCCCAAAAAAAAAAAAAAAAAAAAAAAAAAAAAAAAAAAAAAAAATGAAATTGATCTTTTGTGATTTGGTGATAGGCTGTATATATTTTTTAAAATTGAAATTAGGTTTAATTTGTTTTGTTTGAATTCCGAATTTTTTTTAATTAATTAATTCGTTAAAAAAAAAAAAAAATATTATAGGATTTCCCACTCAGTTTCGCAAGTTTGTCACTCCTTTCGATAATCAGTTCATTCAAATTCCCAAAATATTTCTACTGCGTCAAATTCATCATTCAAATTCCAACATAGTTCCTTCGCTTTGGTATTAAAAGCCTTCAAATCAAAATCTCCCTCAAAAGCAATCAAATTAGTAAATCGGATGGAATGCGTGCTTTCCCGCAATCAAATCCGCGCTGAGGCAATCAACTTTGACATTAGTTAAACCAAGTTGGTATACAATTTGGCAAATCGTTTTAAATTCTTGGTTAGGCCTACTTTTAGACTAAACATTTAAGATACCAATTTCTTTTTCTGAAGCTTTATATCTATTCCATGAGAATAATAATTAAAGAAATAATTTAAAAAATATATATCTAACGTTTCCTTTTTATTGTGATTTAGATCATTTTAAACATTTCTTTATTGTTGAGTATTATGATGAACCAACTATTTTTTTTTTTTTTTTTTTAAAGCTCTGGTTAATTACTTCAGAATAAAATATCAAAGATCACTATGGCGCCCCTAAGTTTAAGGTCAATCTGGCGCCCCTTAGCTTCAGGTCAATTTGGAGCCCCTGAATCTAACATCGAATTAACGCCAATATGTCGCCCTTAAGTTTAATGTCAACTTTGCGCCCCCTTAGCTTCAGGTTGATTTGGCGCTCCAAAAGTTTCAGATCACTTTGGCGCCCCTGGGTTTTAGATCAATTTGGCGCCCCTAATTTAAGATCAAAGTGGCGCCTAACTAAATTTAAGATCCTATATGTTTTAGGTCAATTTGGAGCCCCCTAAGTTAAAGATAAATATGGCGCCCCTAAATTCAAGATCAATTTTGCGCCCCTTAAATTTAAGATCAAAGTGGCTCCCCCTAAGTTTAAGATCAGTATGGCGCCCCTAGTCTTAAGGTTTATTTGGCGCCCCTTAGTTTAAAGTTGATTTGACGCCCCCTAAATTTAAGATAGAATTGGCGACAATTAATTATGACGCCCTTTTTACCCTATGTCTTCTTTCCCCTTTCCCCCTCTTTTTCCCTTTCTCTTTTTTTTTTCTTCACTTTTTTCTCTTTCTCCTGTTTTTGGCGCCCCCTGTCCGCCTACCCCCCCCCGAATACACGCACGAATTGATTTGTTATGTGGAAGAGTTTTTTTTGTGTTGACTATGTAATTATGCAAGATAAATTGTTACATGAGTAAACAGAGAAAATGTAGTGGAAAAATAATTTCATGAACTAATTAATAACTGGAAAAATATATCTCATACTTAAGCACATGCCGTAATATAAGGTACATACTCATTCACAATTGCTGCTAATAGCAATTCGCAAACATTTGTGGGAAAAAAATATGATTAAAAACCACCAAAAAAAATCCTGCAGCTATAAATATAAGTCCGAATTTGAATGCTAATTACTGTAAGTTGAAAACTCGGAATGAATTTAAATGCTGCTAATGGCGGTATTGCGCAATCATAACAGCGTCTCTGCTAAATTGAATTACTGTTTTACGTATATAGTGCACTTAATCGGAATTTGAAAAAGTGAAACATGTAATTGATTGCTGGAAAATGGAATCTGATCTCCGGAAAATTGACTGAGAGCTAAATCGTCCTAACTTGAATGAACCGATTATCAAATGGAGTGACGAGCTTCTGAAACTGACTGGGAAATCCTATATTATTTTTTAGTTTTTTTTTAAAATAGCATGGTTTCGATCCATGTTTATAGCGAAGGGGAGTGTCACGCCCCCCTCCAGAGACGCCCGTGCATGCCGTACGAATGAATGAATTAATACTCCCAGATCGAATACATACGCCCCTTATCATGCTTATACTGTGTCAATGGCCATGACCATGATGATAGTATAGAGGATGGAGATCTTCCCCACCTGACATCTATCATTTAATTAGTTGGATGAGTTTGCACAATTACAAGTTATCAAATTCGTTTCCGCATATGAATCGGGGTCAGATGTTCGTCTAGAGCTCAATAAACGAAACATTCTTATTGCGTGATGCGGTTTTTCTTTTTGTGCTTTTTGGATGTTTTTTTTTCCTGCGATTTACCTTTTCCAAAAGTGGTAGTAAAAAAAAAAAATAACAACAAAACAAAAACAAAACAAAACAAAAACAAAACAACTACAACAATAAGCAAACAACCAAATTGAACGAAAAGACAATGCTTTACTCATGTTAATAATATACTTTCTCTTTATTTGGTTTGATTAACGTTTTCATGCTCGTGTTATAATTAATTTGCTTCAAAAAATTGTGCTAACTTTAGGAGTTCGTGAGTGTAGGGTTAAAAGAAAAAAAAGTATATATATATATATATATATATATAGAGTTTCACGTATTGGCAGGTGATCATCAAACAAAAAAACAAAATGTAGTCAAATAATGCATTTTCGCCAATATATTAGATTTGTCTCAAATTTTCGACGGTAGTACCTCCGTCTTCTTTAGGAGAAATATTTACAAAAATATTTAAATACATAAATATATAATATTTAAATATTTAAAAATTCTATATTTGAATATTTAAATATATTAAATATTTAAATATTTAAATATATTAAATATTTAAATATCTAAATATATTAAATATTTTAATATTTTTTTAAATATATCTCCTGAAGAAGACGGAGTACTACCGTCGAAAATTTGAGACAAATCTAATAAATTGGGAGAAATGCATTATTTGACTACATTTTGTTTATATATATATATTATATACATGTATTATATATATATATATATATATATATTGAGCAGGGCAAGAATGTATATCATGTGTATGATGGATTTTTTCTTGTCAAATTGTGTGACAGGGAATTGATAGGCTTTGACAGTTTTGCTGTCAGGATGCACATAAATTACAATGAGATTATCAAACATCTAATGTTACATTTCGGAGCACCCATGTTTAATGTTATTTATTTCAGACGAAGAAACTAGTTGTGAGACAGCAAAGAGGCCCACGATGAGTCAGATCATGAAATGTAACTAAATGTCTGGAAAAGGACCAAAGAAAAATCAAGAAGCAGGAAATAACGTGGCTAGGGACCGTTACAAATTGCACGTAATCCCATACAGACAAATTATTTGAATTAAAATTACCGAAAGCAATATAGTTGGGAAAATGTTATTAGTTATTTTCTTTGACATTTCCATTAAAAAGGGAAACATATTATAAGCTTCGTATAGAGATTTAAAATTTTAAAGAAAAAAAAAATCCACTAAAATCTAAAAGCATGAGAAAAATTATGAATTGAATGCATTCAGGAAAAATCCAGAAATGTCTTAGAATGAAAGTACATCTTCTAACGGCACTTAAAAGAAGTAGCAAAGAAGGACATAGAATTATGTAGAAAAGGAATACGAAGACGAAGGATCGTACAAGGAAAAAATACAAGACTAAAGAAGCTATTCTAACCGATTTGAATTTGTTAAAAAGGAAGACTGACAAATGCGTTTTATTCAATACTCTTGTTTACATAGTTTGCATTGTGAAGTGAAAGTTTGTAAGTTGGGGTTAACTCAAGCAATCCCTGATCATTACTGGGCTATTTAATTAAGGCGCTGGGGTGAGTATAATCATTTGCGACAATTGAAAAAGTCGGACAATATATCGAGTTGTTATCCTGAACTCAATTTTTCGATTAACTTCTTTTCTTGAATTGTGAGGTTGTTCACACCGTATTTTCTTTATGTTTGTGTGGGTGTGTGTGCGTATTGCGGGGAAAAAAGGGGGGGGGTTGGTGGGGATTGCAGATTATAATTCCATACACCTGTTCAGAGCAACTTTTCCGACCCCTTCGCCCTGGCAAAATGATGGAATTAGACAATAAATTATGAATATATTGACCTTTCTGTTTTCTTTACATAATTTCTCCCAATGTTACGTCGTGGATTTATGAGCATATTTCATATTAAGTCGGTTTGATGCTTAGAGTATCAAAACTGGGCCTCAGTCAATTAAAATATAAGCAAATTTAAGAATGTATTTTACGAAGATATTAATGTCTTATTTCTTGGAGGTTTACCATACAAAAGTAAAATAAATAATTTTTACACCTCGATTAAAATATCTTCCACCCATGTTATGCTAGGGTTGGGCAATAATGACTTTTTTCTGAAAAGTTATTTCAAACAAGTTACTTCTACAGTAAAATTTGATGTAGAGATCCAAAAATGACAATGATTTTTGTGTACGATGATGTCTGACGTCGCTTAAGTGCAAAAAACCAAAATAGTGTATTTTGCCCATTCATCACACACTTTATAGGTATAAACCGGTTTTATTTTGTTTCTTTATGGATTTTGATGGTTTAAAAGCTCAAATCTGACAATTTAGCATGACCAAACGTACCTAGTATGGTTATAGGTGTTATTTAGTGATTTTGATATGAGGTGATTTTTGCTCGATATTGACTGAAACTAACTACCAAACTACACTAACAGTCAACTTAGGTAGGATTACTTATGTGGATTAATCATGTTTGGGTTCCCTGACACCCCAAAGCCATATAAAAACGCCAATAAAAGTGGTTATATACGTATAAAAAGTGTGATAATTGGGCATAATACGCTATTTTGCGGCCATTTTGGTTTTTTGCACTTTAAGCGACGTAAGACGTCATCGGATGCAAAAATAATTGTCATTTTCAGTTTCTACGTCGAATTTTACTATAGAAACAACTTGTTTGAAAAAAAAAGTTGAGATTCGCCCAACCTAGTTATGCATTCACCCATCTACGTTGTACACTCGAAGCGCATGGTAATGTCAGGAGTAGCATACGCAATGCAGTGCTGGTTAAAAAACTGCACTCTCAATATAATTATTGATGAAAGTGCAGTATTGAAGGTTGACTATTGTAATTATTGTCTGCCTCGTATTACACCTTTCGTTGGCTGGAGGGGCGTTAGTGGGGTATTATTGAATAGAGTTAATAACACCCTTCGGACTTTATATGCAGCATATGATATGAGGATTTGTAGTTATGTTTGAATGTACAGGATGTCATGCTTTTCTGTGCATTGTGGAACACACCTGTCATTTATGAAATAGAAAAATGCTCTAATATAACTAAAGTTAAAAATAATTCTTACAACACGTCAAGGGCATTATATTAACAAAATACATTGTATAGTAGCTGTATTTAATTTCCTTTGATAATGCTAAGTACTGCAATATTTTTTAAAATCTAATATACAGTAATTTTCCTACATTACATTCTTTTCGTGACCCTGGAAAGCATGAACAAAATCAATTAATTATGATGCAATATTCATTATAATATCAAAACAACTCTATGAGTTAATTTAGTTTTGGTTTAAATGCATATTCAAGGATATCGGTAAACATGGTAAAGTACATATTGATATGAGATGCAGTATAGTTCATAGAACCCCAAAAGAATAAACGCATTTGAAAAATGTGTATAAAATTGCAGTTATCATTATGTATCAACATCATCGCATCACTTTAGATGGATTCAAAATAAGGTGGGTTTAAAACCCACAACCGGGCCAGTTTGCCATTCAATGACAAGAATGAAGCCCCACAAGGCTCATAATATGCCGGGATAATATATGTTCGTCTGATGCAATAGTACTATATTATGAGATTATTTTCGTCCATGTGATCGATAGCAGGGATTCGAATTATATCCATTTTACCCGAACACTTTAATGTGTATAATTATAATGTGTTTCAAGAACCTCCTCCCCCGGGAAAAAAAAAAAAAAAACGTAGTCCCGTTATTCAAATACACCTTCGTCCCATCTCAAATTCGGTAACATTAGAAGCGTTCCGATGGCAACCCTACTCCAGTCACAAACACGAAACGGATACCAGTCAAAAATCCCATTTCCATTACCCTTCTATGACAAAGATTATATTGGTCGAGTTGATTTTTGAGCGGTGTGCCTGGGTAATTAGAAAATACTAATTGAGTGTGGCTTTGAAAGCCTACATTTATGCTCCACCATTTTCATTAATAATGTATATAGTAATGGTTTTGAGAGTATTCAGAAGATAGTGACAGAGTATATCTTGTCTACAATGTTCTACCCTCGAATGCCTAATTTCCATTAAGTATGCCAAATGTTACCATCTCCTTGAATAATGTACGTGATGGAAGAGTGAGGGGTATAAGAAGAGAGATACTTGAGATGGTGAATGGGCGCATTGGTGTTACCCCTTGGGAGCCGAATGGTATATTTAAAATGTCATTACCCACCAGGGCCAACATGACCAATCGAATATAAAACCGTGAAACAATATATTTTATCTGTTGAAAATACAGTCGAAGAATATTTTATTAGACGCTTTGTATAAAAATAGATTCTTTAAAGTGAAGAAAGTGATAAAAGTTAAATTTTTATAAAACACTGCAATTAAAATCCGGGTAAACATAAGTTCAAAATATTAGCTTGAACTGTTTCCAGGTACACACGCCACGTCATTGAGGCCAAATGAATCAGCAAATATAATTTCATAATTTCCATATGGTTGAATTAAAGTTCATATTAATTCTGCTGGTTATTGCAAAATGTTACAGCGTAATTTATATATGATCCCTTCATTTTCACTGTGCCACCTGTAAGTTTTATTTATAGTGGTTTATGATTTTATTTCTTAATGGATGGATTTCCACACTGTCTCACATGCAGGCCCCGTAACTAGGGGGAGGGGGGGGAGGTTCGGGTTCGAACGAACCCCCCCCCCCCCGCTGGCGAGCAGGGGTCCTCTGACCAAAAGAAAAAATAGAAAAAAAATAATAATAATAATAAAAAGTGGATTATAAAAAGCAGAAAAAAAAGAATATCATGTAAAGAACCTAATCTTTCTTTTTATTGTTTTTTTTTTAATGCTTATGCTTATCAATTTCTTTGGGGCCAATCGAGCGACGTAAACCTACCCCTATAGGTAATATATGGTACCCTTCTTGACGGCCAAAGGCCGAAAAGTTTTGAACACCTACCCCTGCTTGTTTTTGTTGTCCTCTCTCCCATCGCGTATATATCTCATGTATCTCTTATTGACTTCGATATATCCCTTTCTGTTCCTTATGCTTCTTGCCTATGTCATACTCTCGGCTCTGGGATATTAGTCAAAGCATTCAACCTTCCTGCCGTCCCTCTAAATCTAAATCTTCAGACGATTATTTGCAACTTTTTAATTCCTGGCTCAAAACCAAGCGAATTGGGATTAATACTTACCACAGGAAAAAGATGGGTTTAACGGTAAGTTATTCATGTTAACCATGCGTCTCATATCAATGCTCAAAGCACACTTCAACGTAAAGGAAGTTAAATGATGACATTTTGCACGATTTATTGGAGATTAATGCTGAATATCTCCCCTATCAAGAATGAAAGTGCCGCCAGAGAGCATTGTCAGACAGGAGAAAGGAAACAAACGTAAGATTAAAGATTAAGTGTTGTTTATCAATATTTTGATTCAGACGATAAAAAAGCTCTGTATAAATGTGATCCGTTTTAAAGTGATGAGATCATGTATTTTGTGACGTAAATAACGCTCTGCTAGAATTATTGTCCTCGCGCGCGTACGTATGTGACTTTCTGGCTCGAAAAATTATGTGTGAATCCACTGCCTTTGGTCATTCAGTGAATAATAAACATGATTGGATGTGACATGTCGGGCAAGCAGACAGAATTTGAAAATGATTTCCTACGTAGCATATCAGATTTTGACGCTCATATACCTTTAAGAAAGACTTGAGCATTTTCATTGCAAATACATGTCTTTGAGAGAGGTAAGCCTACTGGTGATGTTCCTCAATGAGATAATGTGACATTAATCAGTTTATCCTGCATGGGGTCGACCGTCTACTTTTTAGGATCCTTGACAAAACAGGGTATAAGAAATGGATTAAAACGTTGGATAACCATGAAAGATTTTGACATATTTTGTACCACACTGAATTAAGATCACCCCAAAACTTGCTTTGTCACGCCCTCGGGTTATTCTAAAGGATTATATTTATGTTGTTGTGCGTCATGATTTAAGGGTGTTCCACCACAAGTTATTATCAAACTATGGTAAGTGGTAGATCGCGTACTTGATCTAATTAACAAAATAATCCTACCCATTAGGATGGACGGGTGACAGTTACCGTTAACAGTCCATTCTAATAGAATGTAAAGCTAACATGAAACAGTTTACTTATTTTTAATTTGCTCGCTTGAAGAGGAAAAACACTTTCAGTCAGATGTGCCATTTGACCAAAAAAAAAAAAAAAAAAAAAAAAAAGAGAGAAAAAAAAGTTTTATATCCAGGTATTGTTATAATTGTTATTCCATTACCTAAACTTCTTGTTAATCGATGCAAGCAACCCCTCTGATTATTGTGATTAGTTTAGCTCCGGATCTACTTTTCATTTTCCCACCAAGAAAGACGTATCCGAATGATTCACAGAGAAAACAAGAAAACGGAAACAGCACACATGTCAACTAGATATATAATTATCTAAAAAGTCTTTATATAGGTCTTTCAAAAAAAATCTCGTGATACAACTTTTGTTTATTTTATTTGATATCGAGGCACTACAATGCTGGTAATGACCTAATGTCATGGTTATTTTCTTCGTAAACGGGGTCTGTTTAGTTAGCGAGAAAAGGGAATCGATTATGGAGCCTGAAAATGTAACTACACTATGTGAGTGGGACTTGGGTATTTTGGTACGGGGTGGCATTAGTTGAAATATTACAATCAAAATGATGCACTTAAAGCCCAAGTATAGTTGTAGTAGAAAACACTGATTTTTTGAAAAACCTGCTCAACTTGTCCTCATAGTGTTCTAAAGACATAACAATATATGGGCAAAGGATATAATCATGTTCCATGCATGTCTTTCCATGATATGTAATAGTTTGCATGAGCACGGAGGGATGTTCATCAAAGTAAGGCCATACTTCCTTCATTCTCACCCCAGAACTCTGGGCATGCCAACCAGCAGCTGATTGGTATAGCACGAGTGAATTCTGTGTGTACAGTCTGTGTATGGGAATAGCATATGCTTTGCACACAAACCGTTTTATGCTGGCATTGTGCTTGTGAGATCCTATCGATTGTGGCACTGTCAATTGATATATTTACACAGTTTTGTTGCTAAATTCAGGTGTTAGAGTGGATTTTATAACAAGTCCTTTTGTACACAGAGGTTAATTGAGGTATTCATTCATATTATTCTGCTCCGGAAGCAAAACAAAAAATCTATTCTCCCAACACTATACATGACCTTTAAGATTTGTTTCATATTTAAAAAGATGTGATCGTAATAATAAAGTTTATTTCAAAAATTTGGCACTGCATCGTCACTGATATAATTTCGAGAATTATCCACATTGTACATGAAGGTAGGCCTACGTCATTTGGAATTATGTTTAACAAATAAATACTGCTGTTTGTTTTAATCCAAATTATTAAAACATACCAATGTGTGTATGTTCCCTGTTCGTGTATATGAAATGTGCCAGATGTGAGTTAAAACTTTGTAGAAGAATATTTCATTTACCGATTCTGTTATTGTCGCTATAATCATGATAATGTCATTTTTATGTGTTTATATTTACGCATGATCATAAATGTTCGTAAAAATAAATTGAAAAAAAAACAAGAAAAAAAAAAAAGAAAAAAAAAAACACGTATAAAATAGACAAATAAGATATTGAATGATAAAAGAACCTGATATTGGATACCCGCTTTGATTCAATCGGATATAGGAATCCCCATGAAGTACATCGCTATCAGCCCGTCCTTTGTAATGATTATATGAGACAAAAACAAGAAGTGATTATGTAACATGAACTAATCAATTATGTGATAGTTTCCTGCCACAGCAACAAACACATTTGATGACGTCACAAGACACACCCACGATTTCACCCACGTTTCAGTGAAACGAAGATCGGTTACAAACTCGTTTTCGGCTTCTGGAAAAGGTAATAAAGGGGGAAAAAAATCAAAATGATTTGCAAAAATCTGAGTATATAAGTCAATTTCTTGACATTCTGACGGTAGAGAAAATAATAGGCCGAGATGAATGTTGTTTGCTAACACTTAATCAGAAGCTGATACATGGGTATGATGTAGGGAACGGTAATGAAACATCTCCCGAGTCATGCTCAATTTATCATAAAACAATATCGCCAAACAACAATCGTTTTATGATACGGATATGATCAAACATATTGGTCACCGTGCCACCCTTCTTCCTCTGAAAATGTAGTTGACTACTTCAATTTTATATCAGAAAAGTGACTAAGAATAATGTTTAGATTGTTGCAGATTATAACTTTTTTCTATATTAACAAAATGTATTTAATGATAAAAAATTTAAAAAATTAAGCCAAAATGAAATCGAAATTTCGTTTTCTTTTTACTTTTGCGTCTGTACCAACTTCAGTTGTGGAAACGTTTAATTTTTCATACAGTGCCGTAGCTGCCGATCCATTTTTATTTATTTATTTAATTAATTTTTTACTAAACGTAGTAAATCGGCTTATCCGACTAAAAATGTTTAGGGTGTATCCATGTACTTCAACAAGATCATATTTTAGACAACAATGTTTAAAAATTCAATTTTGAAGGGGAATATCATGACTCCTGGCCCACTACCCCATCCCTTTGGTTTGAGAACGGCAACCAATATTACGTTTCTCATAATGACTGATTGATATTAATGTATATACCTTGTTATTACTTTGATGGCGTAGATTTATTTTTCTAATTGCAAGATAGTCATGTGTCACTGCATGCAGCCTTCGGGTATACGTGCAGTAAAATGTAAATATTATTCAGTCAGTGTTGAGTCAGTCAGTCAGAAGAACTGACCGGTTCATTCATGTGACAAAAGAGAAAGCTCCTTGATATGACAAACTTACATGTACGTCACGTTAACCAACTGAAATGGTCATGGAGGCATCGATAAAAACAAAATCAAATCCATAAATCGTTTATATGTCCTATTGCTCCCGAAGAAAATATTTGTAATTTGCTGATGCAAGCGGTGGATCTGAGATTTGAAAATATTTATAATGGGGGGGGGGGGGGGGGGGGTGGGCAGCAGCCGAAAATTTTCTGATTTCTGATTTTTGTTGAATGAGTTGTTTCCAAAAATGCGACACGGGGGCGTAGGACAAACAGATTTGCGCCCCACCCCATTTTTTTTTTAACTCCTAGATTTTTATTAATAATCCACATCTATTGTTACATTTGAATTATTTTAAGCTCTGGAAGAAAATAAAAGAGGGCCCAGAAAAAATGTCTATGTTGTCTATAAATGTATTTTTGTTCCCAACGTTAGAAAGTATGCACATTTCATTACCTTATAAACCTTCATTAGTAACTTTTGAAAGCATGAGGCCTCGATTTAACATTTAGATGAACTCTAATGTATTCCCATGATATCTGAGGGAGCTTTTCCTTTAACCCAGCTGACAGCAGGACAAAATCAATGTGAGAGGAAATGTCGCTTTTGCTCGAGAAAACCCAGTTTTTAGATGATTTAATCCGAATCTACACCTTTCCAAGATGGGGTGTGATAAGACCCTTCCCAGATCAGATCAGATGACATCTTTCTTACACGTGTTAATTTCTTAAATGGGGAGAGAGCTGCTCGTAGAAAACATGAAAGGGGAGGATTTGAAAACGGTTTTTAGTTCGATTTCCATAGCTCCCAATATAGTAATGACCTAAATCCATCGAAAGCAATTCGGAGTAAAAATTTCCGCGGGATATTGAGATTGCTAAGGTTGCTCTTTTCTCGCCTTCTTTGCCGTTTTACAAATTGTAGTGTCTCCGGAAATTAAGGGTAGCACACATGTACCGCACGAGAACAGGTTGCCACAGCAAATGTAATTTGTTTTTTCATATTGACATGGTTTTTGATTGCACAGATACAGTTTTCTGGATATAGAATCCGTAGATATAACTGTTAAAGCTTCGACAAGCTTTCACAAATAATATGATAGTCCGAGTATGAATCCATATACATGATATAAGGTCCCAATTAAGTTCTTTGAAGCCTATTGTTTTATCCGTCGTCTATACAAAATCTTCATCAATTATGCATCGCGGATTAATTCAAGACGGAGGCCCTAGC
Source organism: Paracentrotus lividus (assembly GCA_940671915.1). Taxonomy (NCBI): domain Eukaryota; kingdom Metazoa; phylum Echinodermata; class Echinoidea; order Camarodonta; family Echinidae; genus Paracentrotus; species Paracentrotus lividus. Next base: position 13,294,823 of record CALNVZ010003435.1, on the reverse strand, counting down.
TGTTACGACCGATAATGCTGCAGAGACGCATGATGTCGTACCAAGGCATTATTTGCGTATGGGACCAATTTTGACGTCACCATCCGAAAAACATGACTGGGATTCGAACCTCGGTTAGATCCGTATCAGTTCGTAGGCTGTTTTGGTTTATCCATTATGTAAATTTATTTCTGTTATTTTCTCTGCACCAGCCTCCAAACTGATACGGATCTGACCGAGGTTCGAATCCCAGTCATGTCTTTCTAGTGGTGACGTCAACAGTTGGTGTGACAATATGCGTCGCTGAGACATTACGGGTTGTAACAGGCCCTATAGACGAGAGACGTTAAGTGTTTTCGGACCTGTTTTGTCGGGGGTTTGCTGTCGGTTACGAAGAGGTGCGTCGCTACACCTTTTTTAATGGCGAAGAGGAGCAGATGACTCCATTTATATATTAACAAAACAAAATACAAAAACACAAAAAACAAAAACAGAAATCGTAAATTGTTATAGTTTTCCCGTTTTACCAATCGAAGGGGCATCGGTATATTTTGGCGTGATGTGACGGGCGAGGCGGGGGGGGGGGTGGTCACACTCAAACCCCTCCCCTAATAATTCGCGTGTGTGGAAAGACCTCACATCATTAGACGAATACTCTGGACGAGGAGAGGGCTGAGCGTGACGATATGTCAAGGTGACTTATTATCACAAGTTTAAAGCCAACGGCTAAGGAAATCAAGAAATAATACTCGATTGACATTTGAAAGGGCTTTTGGTAGAAGGAATACGATCCGAGGTCTCCTGATCATGGTTGGCGTGGGGGAGGGGTGGAAGTCTTAAATATGTAATATAATGGTAATAATAACAATGAAGTCATTTTTATATAGCGCATAATAAAACAAATATGCAATACACCAATCAGCTATGGAAGGATAGGAACAGGCAAATAGAAAAGGGAAAAGGACATTTGCGACTGACTAATGAGGGAAACATAGTGATTTAATAGATTTAGGAGCGAAATATGCATCACCATCACCAATTTGTGTAGAAAATTATCAATTGTGGCGCCTGTATGGATGACGTACAGGTATAGAAGTGTGACTGTCAGGCGGACAAGAAAAAACTTTGAAAATGTCATGATTCTGTCAAATATATCCTTGTGATCAATTCAAATTGAAGGGGACGGGCAGAGGACAAGATCGTGTGGGAACGTCAAGGTGACCTATTATTACAAGTTAGGTCCTTGGGCCATTTAGCATAGAGACAAGGGGTAAAATAAGGGACAGCTAGGACGTGAGATAGAGGTAACGTTACCATCCAACACGTAACTGAACGAGAAGTAACGAAGAACAGATGCGGAGTTTGAGAAAAGAGTTTTTTTTCAATGGGACGATGAATATAAATAAAACAATGAAAAATTATAGAATTTGGGGGATGAGATTTGAAAAGACGATGAGGGGAAGTGTAATAGAGGGATTGAAGAGTTTGGCAACAAGACATACATCTAGATAAGATAAGAGTAAAATGTAGCCTGCGAGACAGAAGAGGTGTTATGGAGGTATGAGATTGTGTTGTGTATGTCGGGAGCATCTCGTACAAGGCATCAATTTGAGATAATGATCACGGGAAGATACGGATGATTAATCAATATACAATTACAGGGACAGCGTTCCGTTGCTATGGGAATAGATGAGGTGGAAAAGTGGAGCTGAAGGCGACGTGTAACAGTTGATTGTGAAGTTCAAGGATAGGATAATACAACTAGGAAGAGTGAGAGAAATAAAGAGGTAAAAAGGCGTCATCGAAGAAATGATTTTTTTGATAAAACAAAAAGAAGGTTGGTGGAGACGGAGAGAAAGGGCGTGGTTGTATGCGAAAATCGATGACTGAGAAGTGGAAACATTTAATTCTTAAATCACACCTAATAGATATAATATCAACACCAAAAGACCGGCCAAACTCTTTGAACAATATTCTTATCAATTATTGATCTGAAGTTCGGAGTCTCTTTATGGTGGCCTGTGACTGGGGCATCTCGTTGATGAAATGAGAATCACATGGATGACAAGCACCTGACTGGTGTGATACTTTCTCGCGCCAAAAGTAGCTTACAAATTGAGGCATTGTAGTGAAAGGGGTATAGCCGAGGCGACAAGTGTGACAAGAGAAATGGATTTATGTTATTTCGGGGTTTTCCCTCATTTATGTTCTATACCCCTTCCCTGCCATGCCTATAGTTACAAAGAGAAACAGTCGACATCTGTCAGAATCATAGTTTGATTTTTTATCTTTATATCTGTCCTGCCTAACATTTCGTATCTATAATATGCATATTCATGAAAAGGTGGAAACGATCTTCACATCTTGGGTGACGACGCCGATGGCGATGGCGTGATTATCTTGGTCGGGAGGATATAACGAGGGAAATGACCACGATGACAATGACGGTGATTACGAAGCAACCTGGGGATGAACATGATAAGTTGACTTCCTGATGATCAAATGATCATCAAAAGAGACAAGAAAATAAAACTCAACAGATAGAGATGGTTTTATCCTCCAAATACTTAATGTTGGCAACGAATATCCTGACAGCAAACATTACAAACTTTAACATGTACAAAAACTTCAACTTCACACTCCCTCCATTATCATGCTTTATACACTCGAAGTCAGAAATAAGACACCTAGCACCCTGTTTCAAAATCTAATTTATATGAAATAGGGCAAGGGTGTAGGAAAATTCTCATTACAGTATGTCTTTTAGGGTCGACCCGGCTTAACCTTCAATTTGCCCACCACTTTGGGTGTTACAAATACGGAGTTTACAAATTCAAAAGTCACGACTTTTCTCGTGATTTGTTCAAAACCAACGCCTAAACCATACAGTGTAATCTTTACATGCAGTAACCATAGATAGCAGTATTAATGTTGGTGCAAGCACGAATATCATATCCAAGAGCTTGCCCAGGGTCAGAAAAGCACTATGTGCCGATTAACAATCTATGTTTTCATATTGAAATTTATATTATTTATTGCTATGGGTCTTAAAAAAACTACAGGAGGGATAATTTTAATTTTTTATCTTCTTAACCGTTAAAACGATTGGTTCAAACAATGATGTTGGGCGGTACAGTTTTAAAAGGAAAACTATAACCGCAATTTATTTTCCCAAACGAAGTTATAAACGTCAACCTTGTCGTGTCATAAATGTGCATTTTTTATCAAGGGGATCCTAAAGCTCTTGTCGCTCAAATTGTTGCGGTGAATCTGATTTAAACGAAGTTCAACAGTCTGCAGGATGCTCAAGAAGTTCGAATTGAGAGGGGGAGGGGAAGAGAGAGAGAGAGAGAGAGTGTGAGAGAGATGGTAATTGTGAGCTGACACACGTGTGATTAAACATGATTAATGATAATATTTAAATAAAATGAATAAAAAAAAATAGTTCCAAAAGTATTTCTTAGTCAATCTACTTTAAACTGTACCATGTTGGTGTAAAATTGTTCCCATTTTCTACAAAAAATGCCAATTTTAGTTCGTACATAATCATCATTGGTATCATAATGTAAACATTAAAATGTAACACCAGGAAGGGGGGGGGGGGTAAATCAGGTAGATGTGGGCTATTCTCTTTGGCGGGGACGTTCGCGTCATCTCGGGTGACGAGAATAGCTTACGCTCTCACCGTGTCTGTGACTTCTTGAGACAAGAGTACAACCAATTTGCATGAAGATTGCGCAACGTCGCCACAGTCTCATTGGTCTCCAGAAGGTATCGGAGACGTCAGAGAGAAGCTTCCCTAGTCTTCCAGTGACCGACAAATAAGTCACTTGACGTCAACGGGACATCGTCGAGATCGTCGCAGTTGAGACTGGGAAAAGTCTTCAAGAAATCGTTCTGTTCGAATTTCTCTTGATTCCTGGAAACCAGACTAATCTTAGGAGATGTTAGGGCATGTTCAGAGTCATCTCGGCTACTAGCACATAATCTAGTCACGAATCGTTTTTACAAACTAATCATGGCCATTGAGACATGGTCTTTACTCAGCCGTTCCTAGCCGATTTACCACATCGCTTTGTTTCTTTTGATGAAACGTACACGTTTTATTACCAGGAACAGCGAATGAGCTTTGGCTTGAACTCTTCCAAATTTCCTGGAGTCATTTCAGTTAACAAGGATTCATCCCAGAACAACTGGTCACGATCCATCTGTTCTCGGCGGGTTCACTTTGGGGCTGCTGCTTTTACGCCTCTTGGCCTCCCGACCCCAAAGTTACTCCCCTCTCTGATTCGACCATTGTTTTTGCGGAAATTCGAGGAGGAGGCCCGTAGGGTGTGGTGAATACCCAAGTGCACGAGAAGTATGTCATGTCAAGCCAAATATATTATGGAAGCGGAGGGAGAGATATCCAAAACAAAGATGGGGTTTAATTTTGTAGATGGAACAGAAACAAAGATTGGATGGAAGTCCCACCCACCTGTTATTGGCAGAGTCCAAAATGCAAAGAGGACGTATTTGATTTTCCGAGTTTTCTTTTATCTCTTGCGATATGACGTATATCATATACCTGAGACATTATGACCCGCTTTATCTGAAAGGTTTCGAGATAGAAAGATGTACCAGGACGAAACCTTTGATCGTCATCATAGCATGACAGCAGAGGCGTAGCCCCCATGTAGGGGGACAAGGGGAGAACCATCCTTTGTGCACCTTGAAATGGGGAAATAATTTATGAGAATGATGTTATAAATTCTAGCTCGTTCAGCCACTCATATCGACCCCGAATTCCCGTAAAAGTCCGCCAATTTTAAGGAATAGAAAATTAACCACGGATCCCCAAGCTATAATATTTATTTTCATTTGGTCGTAATTTTGTCCTTTGTAGATCGATTTCATTAAAAAAATATGGACAGAATGTTTAGAAAGCCTAGAATTCGTCAACAACACGAATTGAACATTTCCCCCATAAGTCTGTCCGTTGGACAACTGACCAAATTCTCCTTCTTTGCAGATCGATTTCACCAAAAGTATTGGCCCGTATGGAAAGAGTTAAGGACTAGAGTGTGTCAACCACACTCGAACCTACTTCACTATTCTGCCCTTTGAGCAACAAATCACGCAAACTAAAGTTATATTTTTGTTTCTTAATTTCTCTTCTTTTGTAGATCGATTTCACCAAAAAGTACGGGCCAATATGGAAGGAGCGTTTAGGAACCCTCGAGTTCGTCAACCTTGCAAAACCCAATCTAGTTGAGTCTATGTACAGGAATGATAGCAGGTATCCTAGGAGATTAGACATGAAACCATGGAAGGTTTACAGAGCACATCGAGATGAGTCGTTGGGAGTACTAACGCAGTGAGTATAGGTTTACTTTAGGGTTCTTCCTGATACTGAAGGGAAAAATAATGTAGTGGCATTCTTTATATTCCAGAATTAAACACGTACATTTGATTAGCAGTAAATATCTACTGTGATCTATAACAACGACTATAAAAAAAAATTGATCATGAAATGTTGTATTTCGTAAAAATATTGATCTGACGTCGCCAAATTGATACCGAGACCTAATTTTATCCTAGTTTATCAGACATAAATAATGCGATTAACTTCTTGATACGACCACTCGTTCATTGAATCGCTTTCTTCAGGTACTACCTTTTTGCTTTCTCCTCCATATTAACAATTTTTGTCTTTTATGTCACTCTTAACTGCAGTGAGGGCAAGGAGTGGCATCGAGCTCGACGAACGATCGGTAGAAAGATCATGCCTCCCAGAGAGGTGGCCAAGTTCACGGGCGTCATCAACGAGATCGTCACCGACATGGTGGAGAGACTTCGCTTTGTACGAGACTCGAAGGGCGAGGGGGACGGTGTTGTGCCCGATCTACAGAATGAGATGTACAAGTGGTCCATGGAATGTAAGTTGGACACCTTGGTCATACCAGTGAGACCGATCTTCAGACGAACCAGTTACCTGCTATTGCGGTAGTGTAAACGTTTGGTCGGTCTGACATCCTTATATTCAGTCTTAAATCTTTGGAGTCTGAAGATACAATAATACTTTTATAGGAAATGAAATTTGACGTGCAAAGTAATTTGAAAGTGATCGGAAATCCGATGTTATTTAAGGCCACTTCCTTTGACGTCTCCTGGTGTCATCCATGTGCCATGGTCACAAGCATTCTTGTGTGTGTTTTCGTCTTTGTTTAATCTGCCATCGAATTCAGGGATTATTCTAATTCTTGAACTCGGTTGAACATCTTTATAAATTCCTGATTTCGAGTCCTTGTCCAACACAAAAGACCAAAAGTCAAAAGCTACCGCTAGCTTTTGACAGGGAAAGAGCAAGATTTTCAACAGGGAAAGAGCAAGATTAATGCAAAAACTAAATATAGGAAATTTTTCAATTCAATCTGCTCTAGGTCTCCCTGCTCAGAGAGATTTACTGCAGTTTTTGAAAGAAACTCAGAAATACGATTTATTGTAGGTTGCCATAACGACCATGTCTGTCATCGTCAGGGAGAGAAAATGGATATACTTTAAGACATCTCTCGTTAGACGTCACTTCCCTTCTTACTGACTGGCATGGTTGAAACAACTTTTATTATGAATTATTATAAATACTTCCTGACAACAGACACCGTCTAACAACACATATAGTTAGACAAGTAACATTATTGTTATATATATTTTTCCATTTCTTTTTCTTTCGTATACCTTTTGTATTTATGTGAATAAAATACATGTACATGTGTATGTATATACGTGTGTATGTAATGTTTGTATGTGTATAATCCTTAAACTGACACTCGGCTTTTATGACTCCCAAATTAATCTTGAAAAATAGGACATAAATCAACTCATGCATGGAATACACTATTCACGTATAGTCATCATATCGTTAATTCAATTATATCTCTGTATGTATATTATCCTCCTCACAATGTACGCTTACTTCTTCACTTCATTTGTATTATTTCCCAAATACAAATTTTTCATTTTGCATAACTCTGCGTGTCCAACAATTCCTCCTTAATTCCTTTGTCAATGTTTTTGTGTCTGTTAATGTTTGATATTTCTCTGTCATTGTTTTTGTTTTTTGTTTATTGTTCTGTATCCCACGTTGGGAACCAAAACCACTGAGTCTTATACAGATTCCTGTGCCCACGACTCTTCCATGTATTGGAGGGGACTAGGTCATCTCGACTGAGAAGTCTGCTCGACGTACTGAGCCGATTGTCCAGAAAATACAGAAAAAGTGGAAGAACCATCAACGGCACCGGAGCTGAAGACTCACATCACCCAAAGGTTTTAATATAATCTACATGAAAAAGAAATATTTAATACATACAGCAACCCGCACGTAGATGGCGTCTATATTCGACCCGAATCGTACGCCAAAAATATTAACTACCAACCAACGCTACCGCTAGGAGACCCGGATAGGCTGTCTGAAAGAACCCATCGCAGATGAATCCCAGAGTCTCATCAACTTCTTACATAATCTGCTTCTATAAAAACATTGTTGTTTAATATTCCTTTTGTCAGCTATTTTCAAATTTCTCTTACAGACCCGGATAGGGTGCCTGAAAGAACTCATACCTCAGGGGTCTTAGAGGTTCAATAACTCCCGAAAAATCTTTCAATAATATATATTTTTTTCTAATCTTTCTTTCGTCAGCCATCTTAAAACATCTCCTGGAGACCTGGATAGGCTGCCTGAAGGAATCCATACCTGTGTAGTCTCATCTAGGTTCATCAAATCCAGCATAATCTTTAAAAAAATATCGTTTTCTAATCTTTCTTTATTTAGCCATCTTCAAACTTCTCTTGGAGACCCGGATAGGCTGTCTGAAAGAACCCATCCCGGAGGAGTCTCAGAGGTTTATCCATGCTGTCGGTCAGATGTTCGCGTCGGGTCAGATCATGTTCCTGACCTCTCCAGAATGGTTCCGGAAGTGGAACCTCAAACCATGGCGGGATCATGAAGCAGCCTGGGATTACATCTTCAACTTTGGTAAGAGTATACAGCAATGGAGTAATGAACGGAACGAGATTTAACTCCGTTACAAATTTAAACTCTAAAGCTATGAATAACAAGATAAAATAAAATGATTGATGAGTTTTGCTCTATTTTACAGTCATTATTTTTCGTAAGCGATCCAAGTTGAATGTCCATGCATTTTCTGGTAGTTGACCATTCCTGACATCAATATGTTTAACATACAATCTTTCGGCGTTTTTCCGAATTTGATGTCAGACTATCTTTTCTCATGACTTTTTAAAGTTGCCATTAAAGACACAGGGTTGTTGGTAGTTTTAGAGCGAGTATTATGTTATAAAAAGAAAGATTATTTTCGTGGTTGGATATGATTTTGTAAAGTTTGTATGACCGTAGATCAGTTATCTCCTTGTCTTACCCTGGCGCCTAAATGACCATCACATAATGGGAGGGGTAACACGATGTAAGGATAACCGGTTGCCTCAAGGGATCGTGGTATTCAAAAACCTTAGTCTACAAGTGATGAGCTCCGACAACCTTATCATCGCTTCATTAATTGTTTGGACACGTAACGTCTTATGGGAGACATCAATCCAAAGTGTTCATATAATTGACATTTCCTCTAACATGTCATGATTGAATTGATACAATACAATGTACGTAATTTATGACATGTATGACCAGGGGTGAGCATCTATTGACCGGACAGATACGTTATGTTATTGGGAAAGAAGATTTAAAAAAAAATTACCGATGTTTTTAATAATGGCCCGGTCGAATTTTGGAAAATTTTCTCAAAAGTGTTTTCCTGCGATGATCATGAGTCTCAATCACGTCTATAAGATGGTGACGTTAAAGGTCGGTTCCGGACACAAATAACCATCTTTAATTCAATTCTGTTTACAACCTGATCACTCGGTTAGTTTAGAATCCGGATGTGACCGGGTCATCATTGTTGGCGGCCATCGTGAGAACTATAAGACTTCTGTAGAATATCACATGACCTTTATCATTACCCTGAGCAAACCTTCGTCATCGGGTGAACGGATGGGATTGGTTGGGCTGAATTTTGAGTGATGAAGTTGGCGGCAATATCCGACATTGATAGCTAGCCACAAGCGAAACTGATCGCCATGACCGACGCCCATAGTGTTCCGGCCATTGTAACTCAGAAAGAAATGACATGAAAAATAACTGTGTGGTCGACAACAGAGGCGCAAAGAAGGATTATGAGTATATTGGACGTTCATCCATAATTGTGGCAGGAATTTTGCTATCCAGCCATCTTAGAACACGGTTAGACAGTTGTTTCGCTTCGCTCCCATTTTAGATCCATTTTGTCTCGTTTGACGCTCGACCTTGTGCATCATCTTCTCGGTTTCTGTCATATTTTGGTTTTCTTCGTTTTTATCTCCGAATCCCACACTACCCAGAGACCGTGCCAGCCGGAGGCATGAAATGATGCCCCCATCCCCGGAGCCCTTATCTTATTGATAGAAAATTAATATGGTCAGGGTGTATACAAGCCGATTTGCTTTTTTATCTGTTTCAGATAAATCACCCGAATTGAAGAAGGTTATAAATACGAGAATTAAATCCGTACACTTTTTTTTTGTATGAGACAGATTAGGGAGGTAGTTCATTCCTCCCTGGACACACTTTTCCTTTTTTTTGTCTCTTTACACATGCCTTTCATTAAGGTTGTGGTCACTTCTCCCCATCGGCGGACACCTCGGAACTTATTCTGTCCTTTTGATGGGGGTAATTGTTTCATTTCCCCCTCCTCACTTGGGTCTTCTTGTAGGAACAAGCCCTAGCTCAGCCCACTTCCTGGCTGAATCGGTGTGGTCAAAACTAATATCATAAAAAGTGATGCAAATTAACCTGAGAGTTAGTTACAGCCCTGGGAAGTTACAGAGAAAGAGCTGTCGAAAGTGGTATTCATCACCATGATCACTGTGACGAGAATCAGACCATTTTTGTTTGGACTCTTGACGAAAATTATCATGGTTCTGAAGTTGTTCATTTGTTTGTGTATTTTGTACAATGCTTGTGTCGTGCATGGTAATCCTATACAAGGTCTACTTTTCCTATCTAAAATAATTACGTTTGCAATCATCGGTTTCTCTAAATGTTTCAAACACATTTATATAGCCTACATGAAGAGACGTTTATATTTGTTTACTCGCTCTTTAATATTCATGCCCTGTATTTGTCAACACTATTATGTTTGAAGGATTTTTTAAATGTAACTATTATTATTATTTTTTAAAATATGTTTTATTGAATCAATAAAATCACATTATTTACATGTACATTTCAAAAGATTAGAACAATTAAAAGCAAAATCAGATACAAATTACAGGGAAAAAATGAATAAAAGAAAAAAATATATAATTATAACTGTAAGCTGCATTATATTATCAAAAACGGACTGAGGCATAATAATTGCATTTTTTTTTTGTTTGAAGGAATTTTGCTTTGCTTTGCCCCAGCTTTAATACAAATATTCATCAGGTCATGAATTAGTTCCAATAACAGTCCAAAATCGTTGACACTCAATGGAGTTTGTCTGTGATTGACACGGACTTATGTTGATGTTCATTAAAAGAACAAGGAACATTAAAAGTTTTAACAACAGATCAAATATTTAATAACAATGTCAAAACGATGACTTAATACTCCCCAAGTGAGTTGCTTTGATCGGAAATTGGATTCGTCAAGAACTCGTCACCATCCGGATAATATTCTTCGTCTCGAAGCTTTTATTGGTTAAGATGCCCTTGTTTGTTTCACGGTAATGAAAGTGACGGGGACAATTTATCTTTTTTCCAGTGGCGTTACCAGACAATTTTGAATATGATGGATGTCGAATATAATTGCTTTAAGCAAACCAAGAAATTATCAATAATATTTCGTTTTCAATTTTACGATAATTATAACGACAGTTAATAAACATTTTAAATTTGCCAACCGACATAAAGCGAGGGCGTAGTTTCTTTTTGGTTGATATTTGTACTTTCAGCGAGTTGTAGATCAACTCTCTATCGGCTAAATTGTGGAAATGAAGGAGAAAACTCTTATTTCTCGATGTTCTAAAATAAATGAGTTTTCTTAAATATGTCTTATATGGTAAGCGCCTTGGGACCTCTAGGGAAAAGCTTTGTGTATCATATTAATAAGGATAAATTAATAAGGTTTCTTATGTTTTCTCCCACTCTCCATCTTCCACTTTTATTTCTTTCTCTTGATGCAGCCAAGAAGTCTATAGATGATCGTCTTCAAGAGTTAGCCACTCTGGCTGAAGAAGGTGAGATGGTGGAAGGTAGTGGTATTCTGACCCATCTCCTAGCAAGTCAGAAGCTCAGTATGAAAGAAGTCTACAGCAACGCCTGTGAGCTGCTTCTCGCTGGGGTAGATACGGTAGGTTTAATTTTGCGAGAGGCAACCTAATTTGCTTTACTAGATACTGATAAATTTTAAGTATCTGTCTTCAGAAGATGATGGCAGTGTGTAACAAAACATGTGATCTTGATGTAATGGATACGTGAAGGATGCGGATTGTCTGGGAGAAACACCACAATAGACATAATATACAGATTTAATTTGCTTTAAAGGTTCATCATTACCATGATAACGATCACTATCATCACTATCATCACCCCCGGTCATCACCGTTACCACCACCACCATGCATCATTATCATTATCATCATCATTACCATCATCATTATCGTCATCATCCCCACCACCATCATCATCATCATCATCATCGTCATCATCATCATTATCTTCATCATCATTCGTTTTACACCTTTTTAATATCATCTCCTCTTCTAGGTATTAGTTTTTATAAATAACAACAAGTCCATTAAAAATTACCTTGGTATATGTTATCATCTCTGCATAATCATTTAGCCCTTATAATCGGCTTCTTAATAGTAATACTGTGGAACGAAAAAAAAACAAACAAACAAAGTAGCGCCATGGCCATAATACAAAGTACCTTAGCGGCGTATCCAGGGTTTGAGATTGGGGAAGGGTGCAGCTGAAAAATTATGATTATACTCGTGTAGGTTCGATGAAAACTTTCCCCGAAAATAGGGGCGCAAGCCTAGCGCCTTTTGCGCCCCCTGGATGCACCAGTACCTTGATGGAGTATGCACACAGTGTACAGGGGATGGAGATAAAAGATGAAAGGTAATGAGGAGTGAAAGACTAGATCTAGTGGGCGTAATGCTAACATGGAAATGCCACTCGCTACAAGGTGACAATTGGCTAAGGGAATGGGACATGGGAGGGAAGGCCAGGCGATAGAGGGAGAGTGACAGAGAGAGAGAGAGAGAGAGAGAGAGAGAGAGAGAGAGAGAGAGAGAGAGAGGGAGAGAGAGTGAGAGAGAGAGAAGGAGGAGATAGAGCACATTGATGAAGAAAAAATATAAAAAATAAATAAAAGAAAAGAAATAAAAATGAAAATAAAAATAAGTAAAAATGAATAAAAAATAGAAACAAAAAGAAAAATAGAGATGTGAAAAGGGGAATAAACATGAATTAAAGAAAAACTTTAATGTACAAGAACGGGGTCAGGGTAAGCTACAATAAAGAAAAGCTTTAGAACTTGAAACATTAACATCGTGGTAATTTTGCACAATATTAGACAGAGAGTAGTAGAAAGAAAATGGTGATAGAAAGAACAATTATAAAGAGAACGAGGGAGTGAGAGAGGGAGAGAGATTAACAAGTCAATGTCAAGTTTGAGCGAAATTTTTAATTTTCCTTAATCTTGCGGTGCTGTAATGTTTTGCCTCTGATTCCCAATTCGTGACCTTAACCTAATCCTAAGCTGGCCCCTTGCCCATACCTCAACTCAACATCAAACTTTCCCTACACTCGAAATGACCTATCATCGAAAGGTGATAGAGGGAAATATCGTCTTTTGACGACTCTCGTGTTTATTTGTGGAAATTTTTGCTTGATATAAAGGGAATTTTAATAATTATCAAAATATTTTATGCACCATTGGGTTAATTATCACTCTTGGAGAAACCGATGTAGGTTAAATTCTAATGTTTATTTTTAACATGTAATTATACAAAATATTGTTGTTCATGTACAAGGGGTTGGGATGCATAATTTCTATTCAACGCCTTTGAAATGATTGCGACAGACGCCCCCTTTTAATGTTTCAAATACTGTAAAACGATATGGTTTCCGTTCAAACATCATAGCAGGTATGATGTCTCCTTAAAAAAAAAAAAAAAAAAGGGAATCAACAAGAAAGAAGGAAGCGCATTGTGATGACCAGAATTAGATGTGGGTTAACAAACTTTGAAGATGATAAAATAAGAAGGGGGATATTAAGTAAGAGAAATGCACAAGAAAATAGAAATCGTATGTTTAAGAATTAGGACAAAATTAAGTTTAGCGAGAAAAACGAATAATGACGCTAAAAGATTGTGGTTACTCATGAATAGATTTAATTTCAAAATACACTTTCAGTACGGATCAGGTCTAATCCCCGATGTCAAACTTGATTTAGTGATAAATTCAAGACAAGAAGTATAAAATCTCAGGGAATCCATTATGAGCAAGGAGCTATCCTAATGATATACCAAAACAAAAGTGGGAAAGGGCGAGCAAAGAATCCTTCAACACAACGTGTAATGGTTCTTGAAATCAGTATTAGATTTAATGTGGCTTTACCAAACTCCATACAGAGAGGATGTTCATAGTTTATTCTATTTTTCTTTAATAAGTCTATTTCATGGAATTTGACCATATTCAGCAAAAACTCTTATACTACCCAGGATAATGTTGAAGTTTGATAAACATGTTTGTGAAAGTTGAAAAAAAAAAATCGCAAAGAGTCCTGCATCTTCATCAAAACATTTCTTTCCTCACGCCCCAATACGATCTTTAACTCGAACGAAGGAAACGAGAACAACTTTCGATTCCTGTCTTTGGAATCAGCTCTTGGCAAATCAATGAAATCCATCGCAATAGTTGGCAACAACTTCCGTGTTCCATTTGGAATTCCGTGTTTTTTTTTTAAATTTCTTGGAGGGGATGCGGAGTACACTGTAAAAATATAATACAGCAAAGTGATGTCAGCACAGTCGCCATACTAACTGTAATTTAAAATAACAGTTTTGCTGTAAATTTCTCCTCTAATAATTAATGAAAGAGAAGGAAAAAAATCATGAGAGGTCTATAGCTTACACAGTTGGTTAAAACGGAACAAATGTGTTATATGCGGCGGTCACAACTCACCGTAGGCTACGGGGGACGTGCCATCGTTGGTCAATTTCTGCGATTCCTGCGTTTCTGTAGTAAGGGTATTGGAAAAATTTCCTCCACGTCGTACATGCAACGTGCCTCCGAGGTACCTGCGCTGCACGATTTTTCTACGAAATCCATCGTAGGGAGTTGCACGTCGAAGGTACGGCGAGTTGTGACCGCCGCATTACTCCTGATGTATATTTTGTATTTCTCATGTAATTATTTGTAGGAGAAATTTACAACAAAAACGTATTTTTATAATACGTTTTTTTTATGGCGACTCTGCTGACAGCAGATTTGCTGTAAAAATACAAATATTTTTTTACAGTGTATGATACCAATTTGAATAGTATACCGGGTGAGTCAGAAAAAACTTTACACCTAGAAAAATATCAATAAAAAGGAAACCAATTTATAAACCCAAAATTCTTATGCATATTCTGAAAGAGTAACTCTTCCCGCATCTTTTGGTACCAATTTTGTGTGTTATATTTTTACGCTTGGATGAACACGACGCATTGTTTGCGAACATGTCAATTTCGAATTGTGCCAGAATGGGAGTAAAATTAAAACAACAAAAAGCTAGAAAAAAGCAACTTCATCCTGATTAAAATAGCATAACTTTTTAACGAAAATATCTTCCGCTTAATGACTTGGCAGGGGTGTTGTTACACATATGGACTATATTTTATATGAAAATTAGATTGACTCGTCCAGTAATGCACGAATGAGCACACGTCAAAGACAAAATAATCACTTTTCAAAAGCATTAGGAGGCCTTTTTAGGTCTGTCAGTGGCAATTCACTCTTTGATGTGTACTCATTCGTGCATTACTTGACGAGTCAATCTAATTTTCATATAAAATATAGTCCATATGTGTAACAACACCCCTGCAAAGTTCTAAAGCGGAAGACATTTTCGTTAAAAAGTTATGCTATTTTAATCAGGATGAAGTTGCTTTTTTTCTAGCTTTTTGTTGTTTTGATGTTACTCCCATTCTTGCACAATTCGAAATTGACATGTTCGCAAACAATGCGTTGTGTTCATCCAAGCGTAAAGACATACCACACAAAAAGGATACCAGAAGATGCGGGAGAAGTTACCCATTTGGAATATGTAAAATAATTTGGGGTTCGTACATTGGTTTTCTTTTTATTGACATTTTACTAGGTGTAAAGTTTTTTTTGACTCACTCGGTAGATGCATGTGGATGATCTGATGATTGTAACAAAACTTGATTTGATTTGTATTAGAACCTCGGGATGGGTGACCTGAAATGTTTAGGACCCATCTTGTTGAGGATTAATTTGCTGTGAAAATAATCATTATTGCCTAAATTATATTTGCCACAATTCACTAATTTTTATTCCTATGATGATGGGATATAGTCAAGAAAGTTTGATTTTCGTGACTTTTCTTCATACATTTGTAACGATCTTCAACCATAGAAATGGCTTCAACATAATTCTTCTTTTTCCATTTTATACAATCACTCATATTTTCCTGGGGGCACGTTCAAAAGGTCATGATTCTTTCGTTGCCTTTCTATCTTCTCAGGATAAATCCTAGACCTACTTGAGTGCAATTTGTATTCCTGTATACATTGCAACTAAACATTCGTGCCTCGTCAACGGATGTCTTTCAGGGAGAGAGAGAGAAAAGCACTTCTTGAACTCTAAACTTGACGATCACCTCAAGTATAAAACGACCCTTAGGGCCACTCTGGCGCCGTTATTGATCTAGAGTCGAAAACTGCTGTAGGCACAAGTCTAGCATGTGACCTGGTTGTCTGAAGAAAGGTCAAGTTCAAGATAAACCAAGTCTTAAAAGGAAAAAGGATAGAAAGAGTTAGAAAGTTTCTTTGCCCTAGAAAAAAGATATGAGCGCCTGAAGACTTTGGTGCCTGCATGCTCGCATAATGACAAACCCCATAGGTTTTTCGACAAGTACGTGGCGAAGGAGCGATAAGAGAAGATGTGCAGCCGGCTGGGCCAGGGGGCATGTGGGATCAATTTGTGGCAATCATGATGAGGAGCTGAAAGCTACTTTTCTCTCCACGTAATTGCATATAATGTGGGTGACGAATGGAGGGAGAGGAGTAAAATTGAATTGTGGCAAAACGCTTGATGTCTGAAAATTTGAACTTAATTTTCTGGACCGCAAGTGTTGACTGATATAGAGTTTGTTAAAAATGAATTTGACGATGATCGTTCCGCGAACAAGGGTAATGTGCTTCATGTCTGTGACAGGCTGTGGTTTAGACATTACCAGAGGAAAGGTCTGTGATGATGATGCTTATAACATCCATGTTCTATAGTTGGAGCTTGCCAAATCAAAAACTGTTTACTATTACATCACATGACGCAGATCAACGGAATGTTTTGTTAAACTTTTACATATTTTGAGTATAAAGGTCTCATGTGACTTATTTTGATTTGTTCATGAACAAGGTTAAAGGGATAGATCAGTACTGGGAGAGATGGCATCTTTGGATATTTAATTACATTACTTAGTGCATATTACAATCTTGAATTACCATAATTTTGAATATATCAACTGTTTATTTGGTCCAAAATATATAAATTAAGTAACTTTGTCTCGCTTGGCGTTGGCGTCATTCATTTTGAAAACTGTCACTGACTTTATAGAACGCATGACTCATTTTTAACGAATCAAATCAAAGTTTATTTATTATCTTTATATCATTCATTTGATATTTTTGTATATTTTTGTTTCTGCACATTTGATGTTAAACTTGGAATACGACGATTGACACATGCCCTAGTTTTGTATCTTTGAAAGAAATTGCTAAACTTTCTTCGGGGAATTATAGAAAGTTAGGTTTATGAGGCTATTACCATGATTACTTCATTGCAAGCAGGACGAGGGGCGGATCCAAGATTTGAAAATTGGAGGCACAGCACGAAAATTTGGAAGAAAAAAAAAATATATCGGGAACGCAGCCAAAAATTTTCATTTTAACAGGGGGCGCATGTCTTTTGCCCCCTCCTCAATCCACCACTGATACAGTTCACTGATACAGTTCATATTAGATCTATACAGTTGTCATACAGGAAACCCATGCTATATCACAAGCAAAGGGAGAGTCATCACACTTACAGATACCTTTAAGAAGATGACTAGCCAAATACTTCTTGGTCTAAGCAATAACAGTGGCGGGAAAGTACTTGCATAAATCGAATTACGCCTATCACTTCCAAGTCGTCTGTCCGAGATATCGAGGTGACAACATGGAAATGTGTTTAAAGCCTCCTCACCAATCCAACCAATTTCTGGTCATTCGAACAAAGCATTATCCCCTCAATTCGTACTTCCCCTCTTGGAACTAAAGTCAGGCATTATGCAGTGGTCACACTCGGTCGTGTGTCTGTCGTCCATATCTCTGCATTTGGTGTGCGTTGGATTTCATTAAAAAATTCCGTGCGTCCGACGCATGCAGGTAGATGACCGCTTGGGCACGCAGCGGCAAGGTGGCCATACTCTTGCTTAAACGCAGTGAATCGCAAGAGTTGGTAGCTCCGTGACGCAGGCCGCAGAACACTCCTCCTCAACATGCTCAATGACACGCACGGCCCTGTTGTGACCAAGACGTAAACAGTCCACAATCACTCGCTTTATGTCGGCTAAAGAGTAACCAAATGTTTCTAGTTTAGAGTTTGAATTACCCTCGCAATTTCATTGATGGCGTCTAGTATGACGGCGTACTTAGATTCACTTTTCATTTCCGGTAAAAGGTATGAAAAGGATGACGTGTCTCTTTGCAAATAAGTCCTGTTTGGGGCCATTAGACATATTAGAAGGTGAATGAATTGGCAAAAAGATTCGTTAATATTTTAATCATTCATAGCATTTCTTTCATTCTTCGATGTAGACGCAAAACTCTAATTATGACCACTTTTGAAACATTTGAATGCCTTCTCCATTCGTTATCTATATCTTACTTTTTGATAGCATTTGATACCTTACGGGTAAAATGAGCGTCACTATCATGATCATCACTAGGTAACCATATTCTTAACCTCGATCCCCCCCCCCCAAGAAACAAATCATGTTATCACATATCTATGATGCAGTATAGTTGTGTTCCTGGGGTCCCAATCGATCGTCCGTACTTTGTCCGGCATTCTGCGTTGTACTGTTGGTCACCTCCTGCGTTACTTTGCGTTTCGGTATGGTTATGAGCAAAAGCACGGACATCTTTCTCCCTTGTACCTTGAAAAAAGTGCACTTCCCTTCGTCCGACGCAAGCGAGACCCAACGAGGTCTGGTGGACGATTGACGTCCGACCCGTTGTGACCATGTCTTAAAACTGTGTCATTGCATGCAATCCTGATTTAAGTCATTCGTAATCAGTGTCGGAAACGTTCCCTCGTCGGATGGAACGAAAGGGCGGACCGGTTGTGATCAACAAATTAGCTCCAGCTGATCTTCCAACCAAATCTCATAAAGATTCCTGCCAAAAGATCCAAATACTCCTTGCTGGAAAATTAGGAGATGTCGAGTAAAGTCCTCCGAAATCGTTTGAGTCACAACCTTCTTCAAATTGTGCTAGGTTTATGCAGGCGCAGTATCTATTTCTTGCTTTAACGCCCACGCCAGAAGCACCATTTAAAAAAAATGCACCATCTTTTAAAATGCTTTATTAAAATACAGCATTTAAACCGACAGGTGTTTCGCCATAGTATTGTTTAAAATGTTATTATATGCCTGTTATTATGATAAGATCTTAACAAAATGACATTAAAGTACACGACCTGATTAACAGATTTAGTCCAAACAGACAAAGGACACTGCTGCCTGCTCATAACTTAATCTCGAGCTCTAACTTCAAATCATCTGCTAAAGTAATAATTAAATTCTTTCCTTCTCTCAATCAATAACTTTCAGAAATGTTTTTAATTTCTCTTTGCAGACGTCGAACACGTTAGCCTGGGCGTTGTATCAACTCTCTCGTCATCATGACATACAAGAAAGACTGGCGGAGGAAATAGAGGGCGCACTTACATCAAGGGGTAGATGTATTCCAGAGCACGACGATCTTCCCAACATGCCTTTATTGAAGGGAGTCATCAAAGAGACACTTAGGTGAGAAAATCTCAACGTAAATGTGTATTATTTATTTATTTGAAAATGTTTGTTCGACGCTGGAGGCCTGATTATAACTTAACAAAAAAACCGTTTCAGACCACAATCGACAAAATAAAATTGGAGTCTTGGACATTTTTGTGAATAAATGATCATGGTTTATTATGTCATTTCTATAGTAGGTTCATTTCAAATATTCACACGTTGTACTGGAGTTGAGAACAAATAACATTGAATAATTCATATAATTGCTATAATTTGCTGTAAAATTCTGCAAAATTTTTCATTTCAGATAAATTCACACTCTGATGATAACAAGTATTTGAGAGATATAGATATAAAAATCACGGTGAAGCCGTTTTCTAAAAATTCTAGATTCATGTTACTATTCTGTTTAAATCTCAGGTTGTACCCAGTTGTACCAGCCAACAATCGTGTATTAGACAAGGACGTGGCAATCGGAGGCTATCACATACCTAAAGGAGTAAGTAATCGCGCATTTGTAATACGTAATTCTTATTAATCATAATAAAAATAACATTTTTTGTCCATCCAGCCTTGCTTTCATTGTTGCACCGACTGCAAAAATATTGTCAATTTCCATGAAACTTTTTCGCCATATTTTGAAGATTTGTATATAGAAGCAATTAATTTTTTTGCATAATATCGACTGTTTTCATTTCACAATGTAATCATAATAATGTCAATGTTTTATAAATATAGATGAAGTAGCAAAGTATTTTTAACGCGGACGACTAATGATGGAAAGTAAAAGATACAAAATTAAACAACCTCCCTACCTTCCTCCACCCTCCTCCTCTCCTGCAGACAATGATCGGTTCTCTCCAGTACGTGATGGGACGAGACCCGGAAATTTACCCCGACCCTGATGCCTTCCTACCAGAGAGGTGGCTGAAGGGTGCAACCAGTGCAGATGGAAATGCAGAAGGGAAGTCCTCATCTTTCTCTTCCTTACCTTTCGGGTTTGGACCTAGGATGTGCATCGGGAGGAGGATCGCAGAGCTGGAAATGCATCTAGCTTTAGCAAGGGTAAGATACAGAGAGATAATGCTATGATTCCTCACAGTGATGTCTCTACTTTCAGCCCTTGACTAAACGCTATACATCAGTACCGTAACCATATACCAAAGCTTGCTTTATAAATCTGAAAGCCTTGGTCGTTTGTCGCAAATTTTGTGATCGATTGATTGATGAATTATTCTGATGCAAAGAAAATTACAACGGTGGATATTTATACTGATTAGGTAATGAATGGATCCTAATACTAGTATGTGAAGGATCCATGGCCAGAAAAACTGGAGTATGCCTCATCACAAGGCACCAATAAATCAGAAATTGCAGTTTCCAGTCGGTAATTGAGATCTTCACTAAAGGATTTTATAGCAGGAAAAATCAAGTCAAATTGATAATCTTCTTATGTGGACCTTAATTTGTATGCAACCCTGCCTTTCTTGTCTTATATTTTAATACAAGAACTTGCTTAGTATATTTTCAAAATCCTATTTTCAAACTCAATTCGATTTTCTTCCTCTCTTTTGAAAATAAATCGTTCAATATTTTACTATTTACTTATTTCTCTTTTATCTCTTCAGATATCAAAGTCATTTGTACTCCGTTACCATAGCAATGAGGAAGTGTTTCCAGCTATACGCGGGATCCTCGTACCAGGCTCACCGCTCAAAATCAGCTTTAGAGATAGGTGAAAGGAGAAGATTAAGAACTACCAAACATGCTTTACCAAAAATGTAATTTAAAACAAAATACGGAATCAACGATTTTTAATGCTCATTTTTGTATGGAATTATATAATGGATATTATATTTGCCTACTTTCTTCATGGTATATTTATCGTTTCCTCCTACGTGGCTTGTTATATTTCTGATTATTCTGGGATATAAATATCCTCACCATAAGTATTTAAAATGTTATATTGGGCAACCATATAGCACGACAATCCTGTGCGGAAATAGTAATACTGAAAATATCAGAGGGAATACCGTTGAATATCAAAGGGTATTGAAGTGTTATTTAAACCGTTCTTTAATTTATTCAAAATGTTTTTATCTTTTAAGTGGTAATGTTTAGATTAATTATTTATCCACCAGCTACCTGCCTACATGTATTTGTATTTATTATATTATGATATTTTAGTTTGCACAAATTCAAAATATGATATGTAACTTTTGGTTTGTTTATCTTTCATATACCTATTTATTTATATCTGACTAGTATGAATCTCTTTGTGAATTTATGATTACAGTTTACTGCACTTACTATGATTTACTCATTGAATTATAATTTCCTGTAAATCATGTATTCTTACTACCCCCCTCTAAAAGAAGAAAATCCTTACAATGTATTGACACCACTGATATTATAATGTATTTCCAAGTACTATATGACTTTGTATTGATATCTATATTTGTTTACACTTTGATAAGAAATTGTATATTCGTGTGTCGTCTGAAAGAATTCATTGCATTGTCCTTTATACATCGTTTTTTTTTTTTTTTTTTTTTTTTTTTTTTAAATACATCACTGTTGGGATTCGTACATACATCTTGCAAGACAAGCACGTTCGAAATATGAAAAATCAAAATAAAATGTTGTTTACCAATGTAAACAGCCCTTTGTTTTGAAATGATATTCTATTGTATGCAGAAGATCCTAAAACTTTTAAAAATAAAAAGATGTAAAAGGAGATCTCGATGCCACAAGATGCACATCCTTATAAATGCATTTCTTGACAAGTTGAATTAAATTATTATTCGACACTCATAAATCCATTTTGAAAGAAAGTAATGATTGTTATGAAAGTTATTTCTCATGGCGATGTGATGTAAACTATTGAGCAATCTGCATAAATTAACATAGAATGTTAATAATTGGAGCTTATTTTAAAAAGAGGAGTAGCAACCAATCCCAGGACAAAGGCGCAGATCCAGGAGAGGAGGTGGGGGGGGGGAGGGGCGCTGGAATATTTGGTATTTTCCTTGCAAGGAGGACTTGACACATACTCTCCAGTGGTGGATTCAGGGCCTTGTTGCATACTATTATAGTGTAGCTTTGTATTCAATTATGGTAAATTTCATGGAATACTGCATTTTTATGAGCTGTTGAGCAACATTACCATGATAATTATCATTGATGGCAAAGTTACTATAGTAGTAACTTTATGAATTTGAAATAAGAGGGATGCAGATAGCACGTTGCTTGCATATAATTCTGTTAACATTTTTACCCGACGCGTGATTCTTTAAAATATATATATATATATATATATATATATATATATATATATATATATATATATATATATATATATATATATATATATATATATATATATATATATATATATAAAAAGGGCAGACGCATGCGCATGCGTCCCCGTCTGGATTCCTTTCTTTTTTAAATATATATTTTGTAAATGTACTTGCTCGTATTGCAGATTGCACAATAGAATCACTATCTGGCCAAATAAGTAAATTTCATCAACTTTCATTTGAATATGCGGAGTGTATTCCCTCGGAAAAGTGAACACAACATTCGGTCAAGCGCCATCTATTGTTTGTGTCTATATAGGAACTTGGTGGAGCAAGAAATGTCACTCATCTGAAACCTCCATCACACAACTTGAAATTTGCGCTTTAAATTAAATTTTTTTTTCTGATCAATTATTTGCTGTTGGCCTGACTGATATCACTGTGGCATTACAAAATTCCATTTATTGTATGACTGTCATGGCAGGGTCTAGAGTCTACGTTATGATCTTGTATTCAGACTCAACAATTTTTTTTTTTTTTTTTTTTTTTTAAAGATGTCTTGATAACTTTGGAGATTCACTATTTCAACTGGCTTTTATTTGATAGTAGACCTACAATGATATTGGATTGAATATTAGAAAGCCATTCCATTAGATCCTGGCAAAAGTACAAATTAAGATGTCAAACATCGGATAGATTTGGTTCATTTTGTATGAGAATGATGATCATGATTGCTTGCAAGGGAAATTCACTCGTTTTATCATAGGTTGACAGTCAATTTCAAGCTATCTAAGTTCAATTTGACATTTCCTTCAGTCAATTTCGTCCGAAATGTGATCGCGATTAAAAATCTACAATTGAATTCGTTTATGGATACAAAAAAAAAAAAGTTCAATCCAATTGCAAATTGCACTAATCAATTTCATTTTGTGAGCAGTCGTATTCTTCAATGGTCACTCAAATTCATCCTTTCATGCACATTGACGAAATTCGTTGCATTTAAACAGTTTTGATCTCACAAAAACGGAATTGAGAGCTCATTAACCGATATGATAGAACAAAAACGAAATCGCTTGCTATAAGCGTTAATTTAAATTAACAATAGCTCAGCTCAGCCAGGTATCGTTTAAATTGAAGGAAAATTAACGAATTCGATTGCAAAGAGTTAAAAAAATGACCGGGAAAACCTATTTTGTCATCAGTTTTCATGAGGTCCCGTTTTTTGCTTTGTGAATGTATATACATTATAAACTACAAGCTTTGAACGTATGCTGCCAAAGAGTTTTGAAAATATATTTGAAGTCAATACATATGCTATATTGATTGGACCCACATAAGTTTTTACGTCGAGCCGATTTAGTTGAGAGTTCTCCCAGCAATTATTTGCCTACACTTCACAATCAGTTTTAAAGATTTTTGTTTTCTTCTAATCTATAGTCATTATTGTTAATGATGTAGGAAATTGTGTCCTTGGTGGTATGTGAACGCAGAATTAAGTAAATGTTTCTATGGGACATTGCTTTTAATTGTGTTTTGTAAATACATTTTGTATACGGCTAACTGTACAATTCAGTAAAAATGTGAATAAAATTATTGTGTGAGGATACAACAAAATGTGTAAAGCGGTGTTTATATTTCGTTACCATATAACATACAGCATAGTTTATACTAAACATGCGGCCTATCATTTATTGTTATATAAAGGTCCCCCCGAATAACCGTAATTTCGGACCTTTAATCGTCTATAAATGTAAAGCCGCCCAATCAGTTTAAGGAACTCCACATTTCTACATAGCATGGATGCATTCTTCCTGTTTCAAGCCTTACCTAGCGATGTTTTGGTTTATTTATGGATTTTAAAAAATAAATAGAAAAAACAAGAGTAATGATATGCTCCTGATAGCCAATGCTTATTCCACCCAGTGGTGGATCCAATACTTAAAGATAAGAGGGGAGGGGTGGGGGGGGGGGGAGGGTGCGCCACCAAAATTTTCCGATTTTCAACATGTACAGTTAATGAGGGCGTTTCTTGTCTTCAAATTATACGGTAGAGGGAGGGCGTCCCCTGCACCCCACCTGGATCCGCCACTGCTACTTACATAATATTATTTTATCACTTTTTATTTTATTATGCTTTAGCAGCGTATATGTGTCATAGTAATAAGTGTCAAATTTTTCATTTTATGATTTTCTTAGATATTAAAATATCTTTCCTTAAAAATGTTGTGATATTCAAATGAAAAAAAGACATTAATAATTTATTGTAAGCTGAAATTTATAACGAAAATTTTAACTGACACTTCCCCCTCGATATTGACATAAGTTACGGTGCCTGACATATTACTTTGGCTTAATCATCATGAATATGACGGAGAGTGAATAGATTATGAAAATGGTAGAGCAATTGAACTTTCAACTACAAATAAACATTTTGGTCCATGACGATTTCAGGCTAGACCATTCGTTAATGCATAACGATTCCTCTATATGTATTCCAAAAACCAAAAGTTAATCATTAATTTCTATTCATGCGCCTCTCTCGCATTGTGAATAAATTGTGTCAACAAAGAGATATAGCCGGATTGTACCATGTACAGGATAAACATTCTAATTCAAACTAACCCCCTCCTTCATGAATGTATATATTTTATTTGTACTTTCGTGAATGTCCACTGACATACCATTTTTGCATAGAAACCAAGTGAATTAGGCCTACAGTGTTTCTAGTTTAATCGGCTAAAATGGATAATATCGTCTACATGAAGCCGATTTATATCATCAGCCTGATGAGTCTGTTCACCATATTCCCATACATTGCCGGGGATGCGGGTAAGTTGTGTGAAATAATAACTATAAGAAATGCTTTGATTTAAAACACATTTTGTGAAACATCATTTATTACATAATAAGACCTTACGTGGTATGAACATGGTGGTTGTCGTATATTATTTAACTATGGTATAATGATGAGTTTTGTTCTTAACAGGACAACTACCCCCTGGAAAATTACCCCCAGGACAACTAGGGCCTATTGTCCCCAGAAATACGGTAATAATTAGATGTAGAGTTGGGGTAGATTTTTGGCAGGGTAATTGTCCGGGGCTAAATGTCCAAGGGCTATAGATGTCGTAGAACCAGGTTTGTTACTAGTATTTGACATATAAAACAGGGCACAGGAAAAACTGGGAGAAAGAAAAGCAAAGCTTTTAAGACAAAAGAATCAAGCACATGGTCCATTCATTGGTTGACTGTTATCAGAATTATAACTGCAGCAATAATTAAAATCATGGTAATTATATAGATGTAAAACCTTGGATGCCCAAAGTCTGAAACAGACAGCGTACTTCGATCATGTGTCGATTGGACGGAGGGTCTATAATATGTGGGACTAACCAGTAATGTATGAGGTTTTATGTGCAATGTACATTCATACTCAATTATTGTGATTGTCAAGATCTTTGATTTGAGTAAAAATCAACAAAGGAAAACATGTTAAGGTAGGCTTATCAGTCAAAGGTTGTTGAAAAAAAAAAAAAAAAAACCCCACACAGATAATAATTTTTGAATGATGATAATCACGATAATTAGAACTTCCTAGTTGTTAACTCGAATGCTGTAATCTTCAAGACCAATGTGCCAACCCTATCAAACTTTTATACTCCATTTCTTTATGCTTGGACCATCTTTCTCCAATTTTTGGTCATTTTCGATAGTTATAAACAATGTTAGGGCGTTATCAATCGGGTTTCTTTATTCATATTGAATTGAAATAACCTTCCAAATTGAATACCACTCATCTGCTTTTAATTTTGTTACTTTTCATGTGGAAAATTGCCGAAAACAATTATTGTTTTCGGCCGATTCCTCATCATGTAATCACTTTGCATACCTAAACAGTGAAAATTTGTACAAAACCAATTAAAATTATAATTTTTAGTTAATTACCCAAAACGCCCTCTTGTGGTGAAATTGCGTTTTTCGTATTTAAGAGCATAAAGCGCCCCCACTTGGCTAGCTTGAACATTTTAAATAGAGTAATGAACAATGAATGGAACATAAAACTTTTTTTTTCTCTCCAACATCAAACTGTAACTTTTAGTTGTTAAAATTATTTAATTCAAACCTTGTGTATTTTCTATGTATTTCTTTATTTAACTGCAAATAGCATCCCCATATGATTACCTGAGAAATTTGAGCTTTAACTAGTTGTCGAGCTTGAGTTGCTCTATTGCCATGCCAAATATGAAAGTGTAAAAAAAAAATTATGGATGGGGCACAATGTCCCCCCCCCTGTGGGCCTGTAAACGATCAAAATACCGTGGTCTTGACAGGGTTAAAGAATTACACATAATTATTTTTGCTATAAATTTCATTATCAAAATGGGTTGATCAATCAATTTTCCATGTTTTCATATCATCTGGGCAGTGAATGATTGTAATGGAAAGTACTTAAGAACATTACTGCATCTATACATTTGCCGTCAACTTTACAAGTTGTTGAGTAAGAATATATCAACCCTCAGAGTTGCTGAGAAAAAAAAATTCTGTTTAAAAGTTTGTAAACATAATATAATTGTTCTATCCGTCCTAGAAAAAACGGAACTCTAATGGGTAATCATTTTTCTCGATGAAAACAAGCAATTATCAAGTGCACCATTTTGAAGCTCAACCTTTCTTCTTCCCATTCGTCATCACATGCATTTCTAAAAAGGAAAAAAAAAAGAAAAAGAAGAAGTTCAGACCGTCCTTCTGAAACTTTTGCCCATTAAAATGTCTGCTTGCCTGTTTTTATTTTTCGTGGTTTTCATAGTCATATTTTTCACATAAAGAAAGAAAAAATTCTGTAAGAAGTGATATGGCACAACGTGTTCAGCTGCAATCGTGATAATTATGTCCAATCGGACAAGTGACTAACATCACGGTGCTTACAATTCATTCCACATGGAAAAAGACTTCCGGTGCAAGTACAGTCCCCTGGATAGAATAAAATTCTGGACTTTTCACTTAACATGCTTTGAAAAGGAATGTAAACTCTGAAATAATTTCTTCATTTCGAAAATTCCATAGAATCTGTGCGACTTGTTGACGGACAGTATCCGTATGAAGGACGAGTTGAAGTTCGCTATAATAGGCAGTGGGGTTCGGTGTGTGATGACCACTGGAGTCTGAACGAAGCCCAAGTCGTCTGCAGAGAACTCGGCTATGTGGGGGCGGACCTGGCACCCGTTGCAGCAGCCTACGGAGTAGGGACTGGTCCAATATGGTTAGACGATGTACAATGTGAAGGAGATGAATCGTCCTTATTTTATTGCGACGGTAATACGGTAGGAACCCATACCTGCTCGCATGATGATGATGCTTCGGTGGTTTGTACAACACATGGTAAGTTTCAAAGTTCTTCATGCACGATTCCTGCAAAACATTCTTTTAAAGTGAGAGCGAACTGAACATCACTCTGATTGGACTGTATGGTATAAATAGCTATTCTTAAAATATACCTAAATTAAGAATTTTATTTGTATACGGATACTAAAATGTTTTGAAGATAAAAGTACTTTTTGCTATTTTGTAACACAATTAGTGCTGTATGATTGTATTGAGAAGGGGAGACCGGGGACAATTGTAACACTTTTTTTTTCTCCAAATTTGACTTATCAACTTTTTTATAGCTAAATACTTGCTTAAAACTGAGTAAAACGAAATATGGATATTTTAGCTCGTATGGCAAAAATATGGGGCAATTGTATCACATAAAATTGTAACATTTTGTTTTTCTTTATCAAAGCTATGCACTTGACAGATCCAAGATTTAAACAACATTAACCACATAAGCTAATTATAATAAAACATGACAATGCTTGATTCAAGCTACATTATATTTATATATATATATAGGCCCTACATGATATAAGGAGCTAAATATTGTATGAAAGGTGTTCACTGGCATTTATACTTATGAACTTCAGGTACGCAGAAAAAAATGTCGATACCATAACTTTAAATCAGTGCTCGATGAAAGATAATCTCTCCTTATGCTTTCTGTTTTTAATATGTTTTAATTTTAATTTTAAAGGTTCTCTTCGGCTCAATGACGGTATCCTGCAAATCTTGGAGAATTCTTCAAACTCCTGGGGAAGTGTCTGCGGAGACTCCTGGACCCCTGCAGCCGGGGAGGTGGCGTGCCGTCAACTCGGATTCTCTGGTTACTTGAACAGTTCTGTCATTAATGCTTCAATTTCTAGTCAGATCTTGACCAACGATAGATTCGTCGAGTCAGGACAGTTCCTGAGCGGCTTCCGCTGCCAAGGAAACGAGAAGCGACTTGAAGCCTGTCCGGATGCTGTATGGAACACCACCAATACTTGTGATGGAAAACAAGATGTTATTCTCCAGTGTGATCCAACCGGTAATCCCCATGCTTCTTTTCCTTAATGTTACCTGCTATGAATTATTGCAGGTTGTAATAGAAATGTGTTGACCTATTTGAAAGACTAAGGACTAAGGACCTGACATTCAAAGACTGTAAGGGTTGCCTATTATCTTGTGGAAAACCACGTAAAAGAGAGCAAACATACTTATGTTAGGTACTTTACTTTTTATTTCTGACATCTCAATCTAAAATATTGTGATTGTGCCATAATTTTCATAAGATGTCGAGACGTTTGCTAAGGTGACAATTCCTCCGGGATTTGTTTTTTTTTTTTTCTTTCTCAGATGTATGGGGTAGGGTCGGCGTTTCGTCCTTGCCTAAAATCAATCAGACTAGTGCGGATTGGCTGCGCGCCATTACCGCTGGATTAAATGCCGCACAATTGATCTTTAATCATGCTCATCTAAATTCTTCCTGCAGTGGTCCGCCTGGTTGACGGGAGCGCATCGCACGAAGGACGGGTTGAAATCTTCTACGGATCCACGTGGGGCACTGTATGCGATGACCGCTGGGATCGCTATGATGGCGATGTCGTCTGCCGTGAACTTGGGTACGAAATCGGTGCGAAGGAAGCTCCTAGGAACTCGGAATTCGGCTTGGCTGAGGGTCCTATTCTCCTTGATGACGTCATGTGTGACGGATCAGAAGCGACGATATTTGACTGCACTCACAGCGGTTTTGCGAATGACAACTGCAATCACCGCACAGACGCAGGCGTTGTTTGCATGAGTATGTTCCAATCTTCATTTTCAAATGCCTTACGTAATCAGGGTGTCCCGGTCATACCAGTATACGCTAGGGTCACAAAAGCCAGCGGCGACTCATCAAAAACAGCCTGCTCGGACACAGCTACAATTTGGGCATCGCTCGGCGACTGCGTACCTTCTGAACCTAAAGAGGGCGCGGAAAAACAAGTAGGCGCGCGCCCGGAAGCCGATCTGTGTTTAACTCACCGACTGGTGTCTGAGAGATATCCCGGAGGCGACCGCTTGGCAGAATATATTTTCCATTTTATAGACCTAAATCATTCATCACTGGGCAGCGAGTGTAAGTGAGCATGAGCCGCAGAAGTTTATCTCCGCGCTAAAACTTCAGCGAAGACGGAGCGATGCCCTAACTTAAAGCAGTGCCTTGGCAGTGTTTTGACGTCAAGCGATCGGTGACCGATCAAAAGTGGCAAACAAACGTGACGTCCAATCGGTCGCTGCTCAGCTTTTGTGACCTTATATTTTTACATGACTTTGGCTTGTCGTCGCGATTGGGCTACATGCAGTGTAGGAATAATATACGTGCCTTTAGGTTGTCTTTAGGTTGCCTTTGGATATACGGATTTTTTTTTTTTTTTTTTTTTAGAGACGAATGATTTAAAGATTTCTTTACCAACCTAAGTACACGTATTGTGAAAAAGAAATCCCGCCATATGGCTAATCCCACCACACACTTACCGCTCTAGGTCGCATGAGTCATGTTCCCATTGTGCTATTTATTCTTTTCTGTCCATAACCGCGTATCACTTCCATGACTTATGACTAACCATTTTCAGGGAAGGACAAGCAGTTTCGCCTATTGGGTGGTGCTACGAGTTACGAGGGCTCTGTCCAGATCTGGTTACCGATAGGGGAGTGGGCCACTGTCTGTGACGCCACCTGGGGCCCTCGGGAGAAGAGTGTATTGTGCCATCAACTTGGATACCAGAGCTACGGCGACCTCACGTATGATGTGATCATTAATGACATTGTTGGGACTGAACTCTCAGTCGATTTTGGCTGTTCTGGAGAAGAGGATCTGTTGTACAACGAATGTCCTTGGACACTTGCTGCTGAAGGGTGTCATCCAGATACTGTGGCACAGATCAGTTGTCCTACACAGCTTAAAGGTAATCAGTAAAGTCCAAAAGAAACGTTGCGTAAAATCGGAGTAAACCTGCGTGGAAACGGCTCTAAAGAGGGGGAACAATAATGGAATACGCAATCAGGTAACCTCTATATCTACAGCTTTGTAGTTTCAACAGGATAACTAGTCAAGCATGTCAAAAAACGCTAAAGCATAAACACAAACATAACAGTATGTTTAGGGCACAGTTAAGACGAGCAGGCACATTTTTGAAGGTGGTTCTCACCTTAGGAGACGTTTCCGAGACTCCCACGATGGATCGGTCGCGGCAGTTGCGGCGACTGCCAAAACGTCGCCGAGACGTCTCAGCGACCGGAAAAAATCACATTATTATTAACACGTTCGATTTACCCTCGAGTCATAAGACATCGCAGAAACATATATAGCTGCGACGTATCTAATGGCCGGTGAGATACAACCATGAAATTACAAACTTCGTCACCCAACCGCATTCAACAGTAAAGGATGTCAAAAATATGTGTGTGTTAATGGATTATCAAAATGTCCAGAAAGTAGCCTTTTCATGTCTTTAGCCATATTGAAAATATGGATAGTTTGCTAAATAACGTTGAATATATAATGCATAATGCTATAACAAATTATGATTATTATTTATAACTGGAAGCAAAAATGGCAAAGACTATGGGTTAGTTTTTTGTTCCTCGGGTTTTTTTAACTGCACCGAGATCCCATCATGATATTTCTTACTGCGCTTTCCTTAGAAGATGGGGAAGAATTTTGTATGCAGAAAGGACAGGGTTAGCATAAGACTATTCCATTGTAAATATTATGATCTTTCTTTCCATTTTTTTTTTTACCCCTTCACACTAAGATTTCGAAGTCAAACTTACAAATGGTGGTCGCGGTGGTCAGGGCTTGCTGTGGATATACCACGACGGTACCTGGGGCACTCTAAGACTCTACAGCACCCACGGAGAAGCGGAGGTGATATGTCGTCAACTGGGCTTCGAATCGGTCATAGCAGTCTACGATGAGCCTGTCTTCGGGACTGGTCATGGCACCATCTGGGACATAAGTGGTGTTGTTTGTTTCGGGTATGAGGAATCTCTGAGTGACTGTCTTTCGATTGATAACTTCCGTGAGAGTGATTCAACTGATCATTCTCAAGATACTTCCATGATGTGCAGACCATACGGTAAGCGAGTTGCGTGTATAACAGATTTGTAAATTTGAAGAAAAAAAATACTAGTGATTAACAGGGAGTGTACTAATGGATTTATGACACCCCTTGGGCAGTATTATCTCTTCTGACTGAATGGAGCACTGAAGCGATGACGTCACATCCCCCATCGTTGTTTTTTTCATATCTCGGAGGAGCATGATGAAAACCATCAGCAGTCCAAATTTGTTAGGAATCTGTTCAATGGGGCTCGAGATATGATCCCATGAATACCTAAGTCCAACTGAACGTGTTGAACATGTTGAAGTAACTGTGTGCTCCGGCAAAACTTTTTTTTTTAACGGAAGTCTATTCGTGCCTACCAGATGATGGGATAAGGAGACGAGGTGACAAATTTAAAAGAGACGAGTTAATATCGTTCGAACTCGGCAAGTAGACTTGTCTGGGACAAGAAGAAAAGTATTCTTTTAAGGTTTCACTACTATGACTACTCACTCTTGACGTTTCGGTGAGCATTTTCTCACTAAGGTGTTTTCGCAGGACTACGGGGAGCTTATCTAGAACGTTAGCAGAAAAGAGGGCACTATTTTCAAAATGCCTGCAAACCGTCGTTTTCTATCTTCTTCAATAACTTTGAAAAAAAGTTTCCAATGGTAACCGCACATGTTCCCTTTGGCTTGTGAGACATTGTAACGTCTATTGTTGCAAGGAAAATTTAATCAGTATATAGGGCTTTGATATACAGTGCGACACAGAAAAAACAACTAATTTTAAAAGCATTGTAACGGTTGACTGAGCACTTAGGTTTAGAAAAATCGTAAAATTTGTCTGATAGTATATTATACCAAGTTTGAGCAAAAGCAACCCTTGCAATTAATTAGTCTTTTTCAATATTTTTCCCTTGAATGAATGAATAGACCCAGGAGGGCTGACCTAAAACAATGAATGAATGCTCAGAAGCCAGGGTTTCTTGTGGCGAAACTTGGAAGAAAGTGTATCTCAACAAAGTTATCAAAAATTCAAGTGCTCAGTCATCCATGATAGAACAGGTACAAGTGTGGTACTGAGGTATCTCACTTCGTCTTCGCGATGGATAAAAAATATTAGAGACGTCTCCGATACTTTATTCCGTCGCGGAGACGTCTCCGTGACAATTTTCATAAACTGTCTCAAAGTACTTCCCGCGACTCAAGAAACGTTGCATTGACTGAGTATGAGGAGATGTCTCCGGAATAGTTTTCACAACCGTCTCCAAGTAGTTTCAAAGTAGTTTCTGCGAAGTGAGATACCACCCCTTACTCTTCGTCATGATAATGAGATAAATAAATACATATCCCTAATAATTAAACACATAAGACATACAATCTTAATATGAGGGTCTCAAAGTTGGGTTTACTCTTTCTTGGGACGCACTGTATACGAGACAAGAACTTACGAAGTATGCAGAATGCGATCAAACCCGCTTTTGTCATCTTGCATAAAGGATGTCAATGGCGCGCGACAGTGGCTGTATTTTCAGCGTCTATTGTTGCAATACGAATTTAATCCAAAGGCTACTTTACTGGGGATACCTAGTTCTTTTTTTTTTCATACCAAGGTTTTATTGCGTTAAATGCGTCTATACGTATAACAGCTAACCTAAAACATTGCTGATATGAAAAGAAATAACCTACCGCCTAGCTAGTCAGGCAGCTAGCTCATGATTGGTTAGCTGAACGAGGTACCACTAGTAAAGTATTGGAATATATGGGGAAGAATCCCACATTACTAACACCCAAAGTCTGGCAGTGCATCTCTTGCTGCATTTAGGTCCCTACAGCCGGGGGGCGTTCAAAAGGAGTGCCCATTTTATAAAAAACAATAAACAAAATTTATTTTTGAATAAAAATAGCAGAATTCATTTTCTAAACACACTAACTTTGATGTCAAATAAAGATATTACATTCTTAAGCTTGTGCATTTTGAAATCAAGACTGAAATCGAAAACAGTGAAAGTTTTGAATGAAGAAATGTTTTTTTTCTCACTTTTTTTACGCAAATATTTTTTTTCTTTTTCAATAATTTTTTAATAAATTTAGTTAGTTGTTATAAACAATTGATGTTTGTAACTTTTTTAAAAACTACCTACGTGCATGTGAATGATGCTGTAAAAAGAAGGGCGTTATATCTTATTCCGATAAAGAGTTATGATGAGTTAAAGTCAGGAACGCAATATAGACAAAAATCAACAATTTGCCCCGTGACCGAGAATCACACAATACCCGCACGTGTATTATGAAAAGCTGATTGTATGCGATGGCTGTGAGTAGGCAAACAAAAGTGCCAAAAATGCGGAACATTTC
The DNA here is from genome assembly GCA_940671915.1 of Paracentrotus lividus. Classification (NCBI taxonomy): domain Eukaryota; kingdom Metazoa; phylum Echinodermata; class Echinoidea; order Camarodonta; family Echinidae; genus Paracentrotus; species Paracentrotus lividus. The sequence goes on along the minus strand of CALNVZ010003435.1, from coordinate 13,260,364 downwards.
GATACTTGTTTTGTCTGCTAAAAGCTATCGCATGTTATCGGCCTTTCCTTATACACGTACGGGTATGGGATTCTTCTTCGATACGGGGCAAATTGTTGATTTTTGTCTATATTGCGTTCCTGACTTTAGCTCATCATAATTCTTTATCGGAATAAGATATAACTCCCTTCTTTTTACAGCATCATTCACATGCATGTAGGTAGTTTTTAGAAAAGTTACAAACATCAATGTTTTATACAACTATTTATTAAAAATTATTGAAAAAGGAACAAAAAATATTTGCGTAAAAAAAGTGAGAAAAAAACTTTTCTTCATCAAAACTTTCACTGTTTTCGATTTCAGTCTGATTTCAAAATGACACAAGCGTTAAGACAATGTAATACTCTTTATTTTGACATCAAAGTTAGTGTGTTTAGAAAATGAATTCTGCTATTTTTATTCAAAATAGAATTTTTTGTAAAATGGGCACTCATTTTGGACGCCCCCGGCTGTAGGGACCTAATGCAGCAGAGATGCACTGCCAGACGTTGGGTTTAGTAGATGTGGGATTCTTCCCCATATATTCCAATACTTTACTAGTGGTACCTCGTTCAGCTAACCAATCATGAGCTAGCTGCCTGACTAAGCCTTTATGATTAGTCATATCAAAGTATGCTACTTTTATGTTTTAGCAAAGGGGGAAATGCCTGTATACATTCCTATCAAAGCGCTCGCTTATTGGCTTATAACTGACTTAAGTTCTCCGCTGAGAGATACGTTCTACGTTTCGGGAGAATGTACATTTCCCCAAAATAGCGTTGTAGATTTTGACAACGGGGAGCTATCTCTTGTAGCTAGGGGAAACCCTCGTTTGTGCACACGAAAACTTGTAATTTAAACGCTTGCCAGCCGTTTCTAGCAAATACCAGTTTTACACACTCTCTTTCCTGTACTAACAATATGCAGGAGTTTGGGGTTTGAGCTATTTTGAAAATAAAGCCTTTCATAATGCTAACGTTCTAGATTAGCTCCTCCGTAGTCCAGCGAAAGCACCCTAGTATACTGTCTCTCAGACGGTGAGAACATGCTCACCGAAACGTCGAAAGTGAGTAAGTCCTTTTCAGGACCACTCATAACCTCACGAAAGAATACATGGTGCGTCGTGAAACCTTCCTCTGCTAAAAAAAGACAAGCTGAAGATTTGTTGGAACTCAGGAAGTGTTTTTGTTTGGAATGATAAGACACAATGACGATTTGTTGGAACTCGGAAATCGACTTGTGTGAGATAAATGGACAATCCTACGAGTTGTTGAAACTTGGCAAGTTGAGTTGTTTAAACAGCAAAATAAGAGAACGAGTTGTTAAATCTAGGCAAGTCGACTTCTTTGGGACAAGGAACCAAAATGACAGCTTCAGATTTTCTAGTCCAAAAAAAGTTGATTTGACAAATTAAAAAAAAAACTCCTTATGTTGTCTTAATATTGACCAAAACAATTCGATTTGCCGAATTCCAACAGCTCGTCATTATTATCTTCTTGTCCCAAACAAGTCGACTTTACTTACGAATTATACACAACCCTCCTTCATGTCTTCTTGTCCCAAACAAGTCGACATTTGACCCTTTTTCTCATCTCCTTATCTCGTCATCTGGTTGGCACCTTTCCTTTTAAGTGTCAAACAATGGACATTTCCGAGTATTTCTTCTTTGACATGATTGACAAACCACCGATTGGTGTACATGTTATAATTATATAGTTTATGTAATATGTAAACAGGGTTACTTTGATACCATCTGCCATTGGTGATGAGAGGACAAGGTGTGCAGGCGCGTATCCAGGATTTGCCATCCCGGGGGGCCGGGGGGCCCGATGTGATTTTGATTTTGGTGCCCCCCCCCCCAGTGGTGGATCCATAAGGGTACATCCTATTTTTTTCCCGTTACACCGGGCGAGCAAAAAGGTACACTCATTTTTTTTTTCACGTTACGCTGCCGGAGCGATAAGCAGGGGGGGGGGGGTTAGATGTGAATCAGCTCAAATCATGAATATATATTTTCGTTTTTGTTTTTGTTTTGTTTTGTTTTTTAAACATTTTGCTCGATTAGGCGCCCACGCAGGGGGGCCCGGGCCCGTAAAGCCCCCCCCCCCCACCACAATACGCGCATGGTGTGTGTTAGCTTAATGCTATAGTCACACAGACACTTACGTATAAATACGTTTGTGTTGTTTTAAACTTATTTCATCTTCTATACTATCATTTCTTATGTATTTCTTTGTTTTACTGGATGAACTAAATTATCAATATTTAGGCATCCTTGGGGATCCGCAGAATAGAAATAATTTTTGGACGCAACCGGACATAACTCAACGTAAGTGTCTGTGTGACTGTAGCATAAGAGCCTACTTTTCTGCCAAAAACTTAAGGACGCTTGATTTGATGACACTCCCGCTTGAAAAAAAACAAACAAACAAAACAAAAACAAAAACGTTTGCTGAGGACCCTGTTCCGTGCCCTCAACATTGATGCAGGTTGTTGTGAAAGAAATGTCGAATCAGACACACCCAAAACCCGCCCTTCTTGCGACTCCCTTCTTAAAGGAGACATCTTTCATACAATTTTACATACTGTTACACGGCTGTAACTACAAGTTTCATTTTTTATTCATTTTGCTGGTGTTTGTTGATGGACTATAGGAAACAAATTGTCCTAATTTGCACTCTTTCAGAATCCATTGGAAGTATTGTGACTCGCTTGATTGACTATGATGGTGAGGAGGGCTCCAAAGGTCGGGTTGAGGTGCAGATCTCCCCCGGAATTTGGGGGTCAATTTGCTCATCAGAAGGATGGGGAACAACAGAGGCTGAGGTAAGAAACAAAAGGAAGTAAGTAGGCTATAAATATAATAATTCGTTACATAGGTTCTTATTGTATCCGTCATAAAAGTAATCATTTTATTGGCATGATTGGAGCCTAGTACGAAAGTGGTCTAATTATTATTTCCTAAGCTGTTGGCTACTTCAATAGGCCACATTTCACTTGGGGAGATGCAGATCATCGCGTAATGTTGGCAATATTCGATCAGGTTGAATATAGTTCGACAGGGTTATGCAATCTTTACATAGGTTCGAAACTAAGAGTTATCTTCAACTCTCCAAAATGTTGCGAAACGAATCCCAACTCTCCGCGACTTTGGGTATCCTAACGTAATGTTGGCCCACTATGATCATTTTGTGTAACCTTTCAGAACTCCCCAAGTGATATGGGGCGTTTCAATATTTTGGAGGACCTTTTCTATTTCACAAAACGATGTCTTCTTAATTTCTTTGCCCCGTTGACACTTGCACGCATTGTGGTTCCCTCATCATAGTTTGCTCACGGGCACGAACTATATGCGTGCCAATGCAGGGATCATGCGTGCCAGCGTGCTGAAATGTGCGGGAGGGGCGTGGCAGTGCGTGAAATGCGTTCAATTTATTTTCAACATTTTGGGCACGACAATCCATTCGTAAACTCTGCGCAAAAAAAAAAAAGTATAGTCGTGCCAGTGCGTGCCAATGCGTGGAGTCGAAATACACTGTTAATATGCTGTGTAAAAAACTAGTCAACTTGTTTGAAACTTTACACAACCGCTGTTTACAATAAGAACCATCCAATTATTGTGTAAAGTCATTACACAAGACCTGTTGTTTAAAGTTAAATATACACCATGTTGCTTAAAATAAGTGTACACAATGTATTTGTTTAAAGAAAGTTGTTTAAAATTAAAAAAAAAAAAGAAAAAAAAAGAAAAGAAAGTGCCGGTGGCGGGAATCGAATTCACGACCTTTGCATCCCCAGCCAAGAGTCAAGACCACTATACTACGACGCTGCCTTATGATAGAGCACAGTTTCTACTTATGCTGATGATACATTTCAACAGTCTGTGTAAATGGTTTTTAAAAAAATGGTACAGTCGGGGGAAAAGTTTCGTCGAGTCAGTTTCAAATGCTCACGTAAATTTTGTGAAAACAAAAGAATCTACTGACACAACTTGTTTAAAACTTTCCACAACCACTGTTTATGCTGCAGTCACACAGACACTTACGTTGAGTTACATCCGGTTGCGTCCAAAAATTATTTTCTTTTTTGCGGATCCCCACGGATGCCTTCCCATCATAGTCATCAGTGGAAACAATGATAATTTCGTTCATCTAATAAAACAAAGAAATACATAAGAAATGATAGAATAGAAGATGAAAGAAGGATAAAACAACAAATACGTAACTAAACGTAAGTGGCTGTGTGACTGTAGCATTACGGCATAATCGTGATTGAGGAAAGCACCATTCACTTTGTACAGCAGCGCTTCATTCAGTGACACGCAATGGTTTCCTCTTTCCACCCCATTCACTTGTGTACAAGCTCTCCCGTTCATTTGAGCATGAAAATATAATCTCCATGATTTGAGCGAGTGGTTTCTGAAACGAAGATAAGACTATAGGAACCATCGAGCTGTTAATCGACTGTTTTTTAAGAATCTTACACAACTTTTTTTTAAACAACACTTTTTTTACACAGCGGTTTAACAGTGAAGTGGGCATCGCAGTGGCACGCAGTTCACGACTAGCTCACGACAAAATCGCTCATACTTTGCGCATTGTCTCAGCATACTTCACGAAGAGTTCGCGAATGATATAGTACGCGCAAAGGTTCCGCATGCAAACCACGTGATCAAGTCCTCCTGATTTTATCCTGCTTATATTCAACGGAGCGATGCGTGTCATAGTGTTCCCGCGTGGCGTAAAATATCCGTAACATATCCGTGCCAATGCGTGCCATTAATTGGAGCGCATTGGTACGCATTTACACGCATTTGATGCGGGGCAATGCGGGACCAAAATTGTTTACCCGATTTTTATTTTGTTTTTGATCTTTTCTTTTTCCTCCTGCTTTTCAAAGGTGCTATGTGAACAACAAATCGGGACCGGCACGTGGGCTAAAGTCCTAAGTCCCTCCGAGTTTCCCATCGGTGAGGGGCTAATCGCTTTTAGTAGTGTAGACTGCTACTCGTATCAACATAGTAGTCTGAGAGAGTGCCAGTACGGCGCATGGCAGAGGCCAGATTGTGGACACGAACATGACGTTGGTGTCGATTGTTACTATTACAGAGGTGGGTAATTGTAACATTATTTTGAATGGGAAGGGGAGGTATCAGGTGCTTATCCAGGATTTGGCACCCCGGGGGGCCCGATGTGATTTTAATTTTGGCGCCCCCAATGATGGATCCAGACCCCATTTTCCCCGTTACACCGGGCGAGACAAAAGGTACACTAAATTTGTTTTCACGTGACGCTGGCCGCGCAATAAGCGGGGGGGGGGGGGTTCGTGTTGGAACAAATTTTTGGGCCATCGGCTAACCATAAGGTCATACATCAGCCGTAGAGGTAGGTTTACTTGCTTTTTTATTTTTTTCCTTAAATTGGCACCGCCTCTAAGATCATTTTTGGGCCCCTCAAGGTCATTTTGGGCGCCTACCGGGGGGCCCGGCCTTAAAGCCCCCCCCCCCACCCACCCCCATGAATACGCGAATGGGTATTGTGATATTGTAGGGGAGACCGGGGACAATTGTAACACGGGGAAATTTTAACAGATGCTCCCATCCCTTGCAAAAACACGCTACAAACTTAACATGTGTACAGAGCATGCTCATTTAATCGCTCCACATGCTGTTTGAGTGTAAGTAAATGTAACGGTTAGAGGAACTTTTTACAGCAATGGGTAATTGTAACATTATTTTGAATAGGGAGGGGATGTATTGTGACACTCTTCATGCTGTACTTACACTGCTCGAATTAAAGGTGACTTATATTTTGGTCACTCGAGCAAAATCATTGCATTCAAACTTTAATTTTCATGAATCACTTTTGTCCTCTTGTTGTTTTTTTTTCGGGGTTCAGACGATCTCAGTTAGATTTTACACCAACAACTAATGGGATAATTATTTAAAAAATAAAAACAAAATCGAAGATTTGCCAACCCTACAATACCTAAGTTCCCTTTCAGTCCTAACCCAAGGAAACGCATCTGGGATGTATAAGTTGGCATTTTGTTAGTGCCGGTTTAAGTTTCTTATCTAGGGGAAAGACCATAGTTTATTTTATTTTATTTTGTTTTTGTTTACTGGGGATTAAAATTGATTTTATTCGATGGAAATTTTTAGCTTCCCCAAAATGTGTTTTAGAATCTCAGCCAAACACAAATCACAATGAAAAACAAATAATAGTTACCGTTTAAAACCTTCGTATATAAGGGCCGGGACAAATTTAATTTCTTTTACCAATATCAAACAATAACACAAAATAAAATATCGCAATTTTACACCAATCAAACTTTTTACTTCAATTCTCTCGTAGTCTAGGGCCTTTAGTCTAGACCTAATCCCATAAAGTACAATCACAACTTTACACTTCAGACCATTTATTGGGGTAGGACTGGGGGGGGGGGGTTGTTTTGACTTGGCCCGGGTCAACTTGGTTGATAAAAAGAGGGCTCGAAAAAAGGGCACTTTGCATTTAAGTTTTCCCGGAAAGGGTAAGAGAAACGGTTTTGAGGTCCCCAGGACCCCTGGTTTAAAAAATGGGATACGTGCATTAACGAAACAAAAAGATTTTGCTGGTTTTATTTCATGTTTATGCTGGCGAACAGTGAAACTGAACAACTAAATACAATAAATGATCTGTAATACTAATTTTCTATTGCTTAATGATCATGGCACCTGCTACGTCATCAGTTACTATCATCCTAAACAATAAGTCGAAACTTTAAAAAAAAAATATATATAACCATTTCCATATAAAATGATTAAATTAGGTAAGGGAAAGGCGGTATTAATACGTGAGACGATGTGTATAAGATAGAAAATAGCTGGACTCCAACCTGAAAAAAAAATCTTCTTGCACTAGCATTCTGAATAGCTTTTGTTATATTCCCACAATGCAGATACTACCACTCCTGGAACTTCTACTGGTATACCCGTTTGGGAGGTCATTCTTATAGCTCTGATGGGCACGATGGTTTTATTTATCCTTATTGGTTTAGCAATCTTCCAGCGCAACCGACCACAGGGCTCACATTCAACTCGCACCTCTGCACGAGAGCACGCCAGTAATCCTGCTTACGAAATGACCGAGCCTCCGCCACAGTACCGGCCTGCGACACCCCCTCCCACCGAAGCTCCGCCATCATACGAATCCGTGCTCACTCCATCTTTTAAAGAGAATGAAAACGACGTCGCATCTCGGAATGAGTTGGACGACCATCATGATCATGACAATTCAAATGATGATTTGATTGACAGGAACCGCCACAGCCAAATGCCACGGGGAATGTTCCAAAGGACAGACTCAGAATATGTTTAGAATTATATGGTAATACATTGATTGAAATGAAGAAGAGGGCGAAAAGAGCAAAAGAGACAATTCCTGTTTGCTCTCGATTTAGGCGTCTTCTCCAATCAAAAGGCGTCAGTTTCCAGCGGCTTTTGTTCAAAAAGACGATTTATCGGCTTTTGAATAGAATCCCGAAATCTTCCTACGGCTTAAACACGTTAAAAGCTGAATGCCGAATGTGTCCCAGGTAGCCGCGGGAAACTGACGCCTTTTGATTGGAGAAGACGCCTCAATTCAAAAGGCGTCAGTTTCCCGCGGTTACGATCCGGCTTTCAGCTCTGAACGTGCTTTTAATGTGTTCAAGCCGTATTGAGATGTCGGGATTCTATTGAAAAGCCGATAAGTCGGCTTTTGGAACAAAAGACGCGGGAAACTGACACCTTTTGAATGGAGAATGCGCCTTACACCCATGCGAATAACAAGTAATGCAATAAGTATTGTCTAGTCATTCATGTAGGGTACATGCAGGTAATATGGGCCAGCAGGTAATATGGGCCACCTGAAGCAAATCATGTCGTGACCGTCGACCGGTGACCGGTGACCGGTGTGAGCACCATAATGTTGTTCATAATGAACTGTATACGAAAATATATCGTCGTGAGAGCATCTGATGCCGAAATTTCTCTGAGAAAATTGCTGAAAACCAACAAGGTAGATAAAACTTACGGCATTTTTTTACCCTGATGTAAAATTTGATATTTCACAGAATGTGATGGTGAAAGAGTGTTTGAGGGGGTAACCTCAATTGTTTTGTATATTTAGTAAGCTTATAGTTTTATTTTGATCATACTAGCGTGTACAGGTCAATTTGTTTTAGTGAAGGGGTGCAATGTGGCATGAATGCTTGCCTGATACTGCAACATTAGTGCAGGTAATATGGGACATCCAAATGGCGGAAATGATTCTGGTACTTAGTATTGGGATGAGGCATCAATCTCTTTGCTACGATTTTTTTGGGTATATTCACAGTATATAATTAATATAAATAACTTATTGTTGGCCTATATTGACTTGTATAATGAAAATAATATTTAAATAATGTTTAAAAAAGAAATAATATACAAACTACATAACAATGAAATATATAGTCAAAGGATTTACTGAAGGGTCTTATAATTTCAAATTATATCTTAAAGTTAATGATTTTCAACATTTTAAGCAAATTCCAGACATGGTAGAGTCATTGTAGTTGTTTACAACATACATTAAATACATGTGCCCATATTACCTGCACATGCAGGTAATATGGGCACTTTGGTAATGACGTCAACATTTGAATGTTGCAGACAGGGGGGTTGGTGATAATTGTTCTTCTTCACAATAAAAGTTAGAGCAGTAGTTATTTATTCATATAAACAAAGATTAAACTGTGTGTCATTTCGTAATTTTATGCAAATTAGGCAAATGAGCTTTTTAATAGGGGGCCCATATTACCTGCATGTACCCTACATGTATCTACCACATAACACAAGATGCAAAGAAAAAGCGTTCTTGCCCATCTGTTTGGTGTATTATGGAAATATTTATGTTTTTATGTGAGACTTATGTGTATTCAATTGTACTTTAATATTTCATTATGTAATTATGTCAAATCGAATATTTAGAGAGCCATAATAATAATCAGGAGAGATTACATTATCGAATTATAAAGGATCAAGTACTAGAATACGTTCACCACGTGAACATTTGTTTTGTATTCAAATAATTGAAAACCACTATAGTGTTTTATCTGTGTTTAAAAAAAGTACTTCTACGTTTGATGTGTTCAATAAGTATTGTATTAAGATATGTATATATTTTTTTTCCTAACGTGTGCATTAGAATAAATAGCACACTGTTGGTCATATTGTTTGAATATTTTCTCTTGCACTCTAGCAACATTATTTTGCTCCGGTTTTAACGTTCTTGAAAATGTTTGTCCCCGCTTTTCTTTTTTCGGGACCCTGTTTCTCGGATGTTCCGCCAGCCCTTCCCGGGATTTTCTAACATAAAATCTGTCAATATATTCAATAATATATCGATATTTTTAATCTATGCATATTTTGAATTCAACGTAATTTCAATATGAGTTACAAGTTCAACTATAAAAGTGAGTCATCGAATATGTACACTGTTCGTCATAAAGGTGGAATATTTTTTTCTGGCTCCAGGGACATTATGTTGCTCTGGCTTTAATTTCTTGAATGTGTTCCTCACCGCTTTCAACCTTCGGGATCATGGCTATATGCTGGACGTTCCCTCAACCCTTCCCGGGGATTTTTCTTCCAAAAAAGTTTGTCATCCCCAGATGGTCGTTTTTTGTCATTTTCTTATTTTTGGGGCCCCTTTTTGTATAAGCGACTCACCAAAGCCCCCTCAGTCCTACCCCAAGGAAAGACGTCTGAGGTATAGAGTTGTTATTGTTATTTAAGTTAAATACAGTTTTATGGTCACAGACTCGACTCTTTTTTCTAGGAGAGGGGTCAAAATTTATTTTGATTTTGGTTCAACATTGATTTTATTAATTTTTACACCATGGAAATTACTATCTTCCCAAAATTGTAATGTAAAATCTCGGCTTAACATTAATCAATATAAAATATTAAACAACATTATAAACAATACATCTCGGACGTGTTTCCTGGGGATAGGACTGAGGGGGCTGGATCTGCCTGGTAAACCACAACCGGCCCCAAAATGAGAAAAAAAAAATGGCATCATGGGGGCTCACAAAATTTTTTTTGAAAAAAAAAATCCCCATGTTGGTTTGGGGGAAATGTCGTCAATGTCTTGAATGTGTTCGTCACGATTTCAACCTTTGGGATCATGGCTATATCTTGGACGTTCCCTCACCCCTTCCCGGGGATTTTTCTTCTAAAAAAGTTTGTCACCCCACGATGGTAATTTTTTCTTCTTTTTGGGGCCCCTTTTTGTATACGCGACTCAACAAAGCCCCCTCAGTCCTACCCCAAGGAAACACGTCTGAGGTGTAGAGTTGTTATTGTTATTTAAGTTAAATACAGTTTTATGGTCAAAGACTCGACCCTTTTTTCTAGGGGAGGGGTCAAAATTTATTTTGATTTGAGTTCAACATTGATTTTATTAATTTTTACACCATGGAAATTTCTGTATTCCCAAAACTGTAATGTAAAATCTCAATATAGCATATTAAAGAACATTATAAACAATACATCCCGGACGTGTTTCCTGGGGGTAGGACTGAGAGGGCTTGATCGGCCGGGTAAACAAAAAGGGGCCCCAGAATGAGAGGGGAAAAAAAGAGACAAAAATGACATCACTGGTGCTGACAAAAAATTTTTGGAAAAAAAATCCACGTGAAGGGTTGGGAGAATGTTAAAAAATGGCCAGGGTTCCGCAAAGTAAAATCAGGGACAAACATATTCAAGAAATTAAAGCCGGAGCAAAATCCTGCTGCAAGAGCGGCAAAAAATATTCCACCTTTATGACAGACAGTGTACAAACTTTTTTAAAGTATATTACATTGTCCTTATATAAAACTTTGGAGATACTTTATAATTCAGCCGGATCCAGATCATAAATATTTCTCGGTTAATAGCTCTCACGACCATTACATTATAATTGCTCAGCAGGTCGGCCATTATGTTCTCTGCCTAGAAGATGGAAATTTAGAGATTATTTTTGTATAAGGTTCACATCAATTTGAAGCGTTAATAGAGGTCATGTAAGAGGTTTATACTTCATCGATATTCATACATGCACATAAATGATCTTCACGAAGAAGGCTTAATAATTATACGTTGGAGCATGGATAAACTAAATGAGAGTTCATGCATTGTAACCGTACCTATTCTGGTTCCTAATGGATTTTATATGGCGTGATCAAGCTTTAGAAATTTGAAAAAGTCACTGCGTAGGTGAGAATAAAAAGAGACAAGTTTAGATATTTCCAGATTATGCCGGATATCAGACAAAGGGATGGAAGAGAATGGACGAGAATCAAAACACCTCTTTTGATAATCATAGATATAATTATGAAGCTAGGGAATATGATGTAAGCATTTTAAGTTGAATATTTGGTTTTGACCCTCTGAAATATTGGGTTTATTTGTATTTTGTGTATATTCGTTGTTAGTAATAACACTTTTAATGTTTCATCGGTCTATAAGTAAACTGGACAGTAATCTTTGTCTATGTTCATGTTTGTTGCTTTTCGATGGAATAGCTTGTAATCGGCTTTATCATGTTTATAGCAATGCCTGTTGAATATGTTGCGTCACCCCAAATACATACGTTTTAAACGTGTTTTATAGCAATATTATTGAAGAGTTTGATTCCAAAAAAGGTGTTAAATCTACTTAAATGTTTTAGAGTAAATCAAGGTTTTTTAATTTACCTATTTCTCTTATCAGATGTAACATTATTTTGATATATATGATTAGGCTATCGTATTCGACTGATTAAATCATGTTTTTGAAAGTCTAGCTATCAATTTAATTTTTTAAGAAATGTTTATAATTTCAATTTTCATGGATTTAGCTCCTTTTGGAATCAGTCAAATGTCAATTTTTGTACATTTAAAGCCTACAAATGAATTAAATTCAACACGAAACATATATTAGTATTGCTACCAGAGTATAATTACATCTTTTCTAATATCTAAAATTTGAGTTTTTTTTCTTCATAATTTTAATAGAATTTTCTATTTTTTCTCAACACCGGGATTTTCAATGTTTTATTCCAAAAGGAGCTAAATCCAAAAATATTCATAAGAATATGAAAACTATGCTAACTATTTCAAACTGTTGCACTGATGATGGAGACAGGTAGCCACAACATGTGCTAAAAGATCTGACTGTATTTAGTTAGGTAAAGTGGTTAAATAAACAAATCCTAAGTAACCATAGTGGATTTAGCGCCTTTTGGAATAAATCCGTTGTGGATTTAGCTCCTTTTTGGAATAAAACACATTTTGTAAGCAATTTGTTTCAATCTTCCAAACATTTTTTTTTATTCGATATGCTGCATTTGATTCCCATGCACTTATGCACTTATTAATCCTATAAAATCCATTTTGGTAAAAAGAGGATTTAGCGCCGGAAATCAAGCTGTTCAAATACAAATATTATTTGTAAAATGAAGTTGGAGAGATAAAATAATACCAATTAATCGACTGGTAATTTAGAAAGAAAGGCAGCTAGAAGCTGAGAAAAGGACATTAAGGATAAACAGAAAATTATAAATATGCCGGGAAGAAAATCGATAGGATATAACAAAAAAAGTCAGAGATGTAGGAATAGATATAGAGAAAGAAAGATATAAATTGGGGGAGAGAGAGAGAGAGAGAGAGAAAGAGAGAGAGAGAGGGGGGGGGGGGGGGGGTCAGAAAAAATGTCCCATCATTTTTAAGTTGTTTTTTTTTAAATAATAAGCATTGAAACATGAGTTCATTCAGTCATGCACGCATTATTGGATGGGGTCTTCCCACGAGTCCTCGATCCCTCGAGTCCTCGGTCCCACGAGGCCGAGTATTTCCCCACGAGTCCTCGGTCCCACGATGCCGACTATTTTTCCCACGAGTCCTCGGTTCCACGAGTACTCGGTCCCACGAGTCCTCGATCCCAAGGTGTACTCGGTCCCACGAGGCCGAGTATTTTCCCACGAGTCCGATTTTTCTTATATCGCATATATTGTTCATTAGGATGTTTGTCTGCGTCAAAAATTGACAACATTTCTGATGGAAATGTCTCAAATGAATACTAAATTCCTGATCTCGTAAGTTGTGATTAATACAACGGGCATTGGTTTGCTGCAGCATTGGTGAATAGGGGCAATATTATGATTTATACTTCAGTAGCATCATGCTACTCTGAGGGGGACCCACGGGGCACTGGCCCGGATAGGGGAAAAGGGGCTCCGCAAAGGATGAAAGGAAATAGAAGAGAGAGAGAGAGAGAGAGAGAGAGAGAGAGAGAGAGAAGGA
>CALNVZ010003435.1:13230568-13246910 GCA_940671915.1 Paracentrotus lividus | reverse complement strand
AAAAAAAAAAAAAGGGTGGGTGGGTAAGAAGACAAAGAGGAAAAAGGGCAAAATACAAAGAACAAAAACAAAACAAAACAAAAAGGAAGGAAGAAAAAAAGAGCCGGATAGAGAGAGAGAGAAGAATAAACAAAAACAATGATTTAAAAAAATAATAAAAATAGGGGCCTGAGCCCGATTTCGTCTCCAAAACTAAAATAACATGCGAGCAGAAAGTTTTGAGGCTAAATAAACATAATCTTGTAAAATTTACAAAAATTATATTCCTGACGAAGACGAAGGTCCGTCGAAAATTTGACATGAAATGAATAAAGAAATTGGCGTAAATGCATTATCCCGACTATTTGTTTTTGTTTGATGACTGCCAATAGGTGAAACGCTATGTTGTTTAAAAATATAATAGATAATTTAAATAATTAATCTGGATTTTAATAATAATAATAATAATAATAATGATAATAATAATAATAATAATAATAAATGAAAATAATAACAATAATAAGCGCGAGCGAAAATTGTTACAGTTCCATGGAAGAAAAAGGAGTGTGGAAAGTCCATACTTATCACCGCAAAAGTGGGGAGGGGGGGGGGGTGATTGTACATGCCATCCCACACCTTTTGAATTGAGGGATGCACCCCCCCCCCCCGGTGTCTACGCCTCTGTGTGTGATTCATGAATTATGATCTCTCAAATTCGAGATTAGATTTGAATGTAAATCATTTGAAAAGGATGTAATTATGATTTCTCAAGGATGTAAATCTTAATTTTTCATGTAAAACCAAAGAACTGCATTCTTTAAAAAAATATCCGCAACAGCTAAAGGTGGTATCTCATTTCGCGGAGATGGAATTGAGACGGAATTGGGACTACTTTTAGACATGTTAGACGAGTTGTGAGACGGTTTTGAAACTTGTAGCGGAGACGTCTCCGACATTCTTTTCCGTCGCGGAGAAGCCTCCAATATATTTTTGTTGTTTTTATTGTCGCGGCGACGTCTCTGAGACACAGTGACAGATCCAGGGGGGGGGGGGCGCAGGGGACCCGACCCCCTATAATTTGAAAACCACTCATTGACCGTACATGTTAAAAACCGAAATTTTATGGCGCCCCCCCCCCCATCCTGTAATCCTGGACCCGCCACTGCTGAGAAGGATTAGGGACGACTTAAGAGTAGTCCCAAATCAGTCTCGAACCCGTTTCCGCGAAATGAGATGCCACCATTATTCGCCATGCTAGTGCTTATGGTATTAACCACAACTAAATTAAATGTAGTATAATTCAGCTTACAATGACAAATACACTTTTCAAGATCTTTCATCGATGTTGAAAAACATCCTGATTAGAGAAAATATGGTATGAGAAAATACTCGGCCTCGTGGGACCGAGGACTCGTGGGATCGAGGCCTCGTGGGACCGAGGACTCGTGGGATCGAGGACTCGTAGGACCGAGGACTCGTGGGAAAAATACTCGGCCTCGTGGGACCGAGGACTCGTGGGACCGAGTACTCGTGGGATCGAGGACTCATGGGAAAATACTCGGCCTCTTTGGCACCGAGGACTCGTGGACCGAGGACTCGTGGGTTCGAGGACTGGTGGGACCGAGGACTCGTGGACCCTCCCGTGTGTGTGTGTGTGTGTGTGTGTGTGTGGTGTATGGTGAAATGGTAGTGTGTACATAAAATTATGTTATTTCAACATTTGTTTTAATTTTTGTCCTTCTACTTGCACAATTCAGATTTGCAGTGTTCTGAAATATCTGTTACATATAGTCATGAGTGCAAAGGGTTCTAGGACAATTACCCCCTGGACAATTACCCCCCGGACAATTACCCCCCGGACAATTACCCCCCGAGGACAATTACCCCCCGGACAATTACCCCCGGACAATTCCCCCGAGGACAATTACCCCCCGGACATTACCCCCTAGGACAATTACCCCCCCGGACAATTACCCCCCGGACAATACCCCCGGACAATTACCCCCTAGGACAATTACCCCCGGACAATTACCCCCCGGACAATTTACCCGCCGGACAATTACCCCCGGACAATTACCCCCGGACAATTACCCCCGGACAATACCCCCGGACAATTCCCCCCGAAGATACAATTACCCCCGAGGACAATTACCCACCCCGGACAATTACCCACCGGAGAGTTACACCCGATCAACTACCCCCCGACGACAATTACCCCCCTCACAGGCATTGATGTTGGAATCAAGCGGCACCCATTGTGGGTCTCGCCCGGTGTCGCAGGTTTTCTAATTATTTTCTACTTGATTTTATCATAATGAATATCTCTTTGTCATTCATATTTCTCTTTCTCCTTTGCTCTCTCTCACTTTCTTCTTTTTTCCTTGCTTTTTTCTCCCCCCCCCCTCTCACCATCTGCGCCATGAAAAAAATGGGGGGGGGGATTGAGCCCCAAGCCCCCCCCCCCCGTTTGGATACTCATATATGCATCAGAAAATATGTAAACGGGCCCTCATATTACCTTTTATTTTCATAGAACAACAATTTGAACATTCATGAAAGGACACAAATACACATAATAATCACACATGTTGAATATCTCTGATTCATCTCTGATTCCAACTGATATGATTTTTAGTTATTTTTTGTTTAATTTCACGAAAAAATGGATAAAACCTTGGTCTGAACCCATGGTTTCTAAGGGCGGCAATAAAGGTCATAATTTATAACTCCATAAATTAACAAATTAAGTGAAAATATTAACTAACGCTTAATATCAATTTATGTAAAAATAAGGTTAATCGTAAAATTAAATATCATACATAAGTTATTCGTTATGGCCCAGATGACTGTGCCAATAGAACCTGGTTTCGGACCACGTATTTGCTGAATCTACCGTTGGGAATAGAGGGCCAGTTACATATTTTCTGATGCATATAATGTGTATCCAAACAGGGGCTTGGGTGCAAGCGCCCCTCCCCATTTTTTTGGCGCAGAAGGCGCCGCTAAACAAAAAAAAAAAGGGGAAGGAGGGGGTGGAGTGGTGTGTCGAATGGATAAGTCGGCGGACTGACGATCACAAGGTACGCGTTCGAATCCCGTCCATTCCACTAATGTCCTTTGCAAGATATTAATCTGCAATTTGCCAGACTTGACCTAGTAAGGTAAATGGTACAGTAGGAAGAAATTCTCGATGGGCTAAGCGCCCTTATAAGGGCAGCTATGGCTATAGCCGGGTATAATATTAGCTGCGCCACTGAATAGTTTACTAGATTAGTCGGCGCATATTAAATGCTTAATATGATATATATTAAATTATTATTAAAGGAAAGGAAGAAAAAGGAAAAAAAAAGGAAAAATAAGAAAGTGTGTGTGTGTGTGAGAGAGAGAGAGAGGCAGAGATAGAGAAAAGGAGAAGATAAATATAAAAGAGAAAGGGAAAGAGAAAGCCATTAAGATAAGATCAAGTAGAAAATAATTCGAAAAACTGCGACACCAGGCGAGACAGCGCCGCTTGATTCCAACATCATTGCCGGTGGAGGGGGGGGGGTAACTGTCCGGGTAAATGTCCTCGGGTAATTGTCCGGGGGTAATTGTCCTCGGGGGTAATTTCCTTGGGTAATTGTTCGGGGTTTAATTGTTCGGGGTAATTGTCCTGGGATAATTGTTCCGGGTATTGTCCTTCGGGGTAATTGTCCTGGGTAGTTGTCCTGATACGAAATCTAAAAGGAAGAGAAAAGAGAAATTCATTAAGATAAATCGAGTAGAAATATTCGAAACACCTGCGAGCGAGACTCACAATGGGCGCCACTTGATTCCAACATCAATGCCTGTGAGGGGTAATTGTCCGGGGTAATTGTCCCGAGGGTAATTTGCAGGGGTAATTGTCTCGGGGGTAATTGTCCTCAGGGGGTAATGTCCGGGGGTAATTGTCCGGGGTAATTGTCCGGGGGTAATTGTCCGGGGGGTAATTGTCCGGGGGGTAATTGTCCGGGGGTAATGTCCGGGGTAATTGTCCTCGGGGGTAATTGTCCCGGGGGGGTAATTGTCCGGGGGTAATTGTCCTCCGGGGGTAAATTGTCCAGGGGGTATTGTCGGGGGTAATTGTCGGGGGGGTAGTTGTCCTGGGGGGTAATTGTCGGGGGGTGTGTCCGGAATTGGTATTCCTGAATACGGGTGCAGAGATCCAAATTAAAAGAGGTGCCAAAATAAATGTATCCGTGATGATGACTCTACCAAAGAAGTGGTGTTCAATGTCCAATTTCAAATTTATACGCCAACATGAATCATGATACAAAACGCAATTACAAAACGCTGATATAAAGAAAAACAAAGAAGTGTTCATTGTCCCCCATTCCCGGTCGTAAAAATAAACGTGTTTCAAATCTCAATTTAAATTATACGCCGAAAATTTAAACGCCGAAAAAGATGCGTTTACAAACACATCAGCTTCAATTTTACGACCTTGAGCATCGCGATTGCAACGAAATGCGACATTGAACAGGATTGAGTTTTCAAACGTGTTTAAATGTGCTCTCGCAATGGAAGCTTCCGGTGCAATTGAAAAAAGGAGAAAATATTTGTTTTTTGAGAGTGGGGAATTTAAAGACGATCGACGTATAAACACGTTTAAATTTTGGACACTGAACGGTGCACCGTTGATCGCGTTTGTGTTTGTGTTTTGTGATTGCGTTTTGTATCATGATTCACGTTGGCGTATAAATTTGAAACTGGACATTGAACACACTCTTGTATGATCTTTTAAAAATAAGTAAATAAATAATAGAGGAGAAACCCATGATGAAATATTTATGCTTCAAACAAGACAACTTCAAAATGATTGGACATTTATGTTTTACTCTGTATATTAAGGTGTTTTGGAGTGTTTTTTTTTAAATATATTTTTTTCGTTTTTGTTCATTGATTGTTGTTAATGTTGTTGTTATTTTTTATTTCATTATTATTATTATTATTTTATTTTTATTGATTTATTTATTTTTATTTATTTTTATATATTTTCATTTATCTATTTATTATCATTTTTTTTTCCATTTTTTTTAATTTTATTTATTTATTCATTTATTTATTTTTATTTTTTTTTTTATTTTATTTTATTTTATTTTACTTTTTCTGTTTGTGAAAGGATATGCGCCTTACGTAGCACCTCTGCATCTATAATGGATTCGAGCGATAAAAGTCAATGGCAATAGTATTGGTATAGCATGCTCTATGGTAGGGTAATGCGGGAATATTGGGCCGTCAAGGATGTATTATGGCCCATGCTGAAGCAAATGACTATTGTACCGTGACCGTTCGACGGTGACGGTGCACCGTGTGAGGCGACACATATTTTGAGTTGTTCATAATGAACTGTATTATCTACGAAAAAATTAGATATCGTGTAGATGCATGAATGATGTCCTGAAATTTCTATGAGTAAATTGCTGAAAACGCCAAGGTAGATAAAACTTACGGGCATTTATTATTACCTGATGGTTAAATTTGTATTTTCACAGAATGTGGATGGTGATAAGAGTGTTGAAGGGGGAACCTCAATTGTTGTATATTAGTAAGCTTATAGTTTTTTATTTTGAGTCATACTAGCGTTGTTAGGTCAATGGTGTTATGATGAAGGTGAGGTCGGCATGAATGCTGCCTAAACTGCAACATTTATTGTTGTGCAGGTAAAGGGGACCATCCATGGCGGAAATGATTTCTGTATTATTTGGGATGAGCATCAATACTCTTTGCTACGATTTATTTTGGGTAGTATTCACAGTTACATAATTAATATGTATAACTTATATGTTGGCCTTTTGACTTGTATATGATGAAAATAATATTTAATATAATTGTTTTAAAGATAATAATATACATGAACTACATAACAATGAAATTATATCGCTCAAGGGAATTGTATCTGAAGGGTCGTCATATTCATAATTAATTCTTAAAGTTAATGTTTTCAAACATTTTTAGCATATTCAGCCATGTAGACGGTCATTTGTAAGTTGTTTAAACATTGATCCATTAAATACTGAATGTGCCATGATATTAACTCACATGCAGGTATATTATGCACTTTGGTATTGCTACATTTGAATGTTGAGCAGCGTGGGTGGTGATTCATAGATTGTTCTTCTTCACAATAAAAGTCTGAGCAGGTAGTTATTTATATTCATAATAAACAATGATTATACTGTGTGTGATTTTCGTGAATATTTTGCGAAATTAGTGCATGATGGCATTGTGTTTTAGGATAGGTGCCATATTACCTGCATGTACCCTACATTGTAGTCTACGAACATAACCAGAGATGCAAAAAGCGTTCTTGTGCTCTTATTAATCTAATCTTGTATGTATGTGTCCTATTTTATCTGTTTGATTTTATCTGTATAACTTTTGACAAGCTACTACTTGGATACCTCTTTTGACATTTGTTTCAATTTGTCTTTTTTTCATTTCTGTTTGTGAGTTATTGAAAATTTATGTTTTTTTAATGTGAGACTTATTGTATCAATTGTACTTAATATTTTCATTGTATTATGTCCAAAAATCGTATATATTTAGAGAGCCATAATAATAATCTGGAAGAGATTACATATCGAATTAAAAGGATATATGTCGTGAGATACTACGTTCACATCGTGAACATTTGGTTTTGTATCAAAATATTGAAAACATATAAGTGTTTATGCGGGTTTAAAAAAAGTACTCTACGTTGATGTTGTTCTAGTATTGTATTTAAGATATGTTATATATTTTTTTTTCCTATACGATGTGCATAAGAATAAAATAGCACACTGTTGTCATATTGTTTGAATATTTTCTCTGCACTTCTAGAACATTATTTTGCTCCGGTTTTAACGTTATGAAAATGTTTGGTCCCCGCGATTTTCTTTTTCGGGACCTGTTTCTGATGTTCGCAGCCCTCCGGATTTTTCTAAAATCATAAAATCTGTCAATCAATAATTCAATATTATCGATATTTAATCTTGCCACTTACTTTGAATTCAACTTATTTCAATATGAAGTTTACAAAGTTCAACTAATAGATATGAGTCTCGAATATGTAGTATCACTGTTCGTCGATAAGGTAGGATTATATTTTTTTCTGGCTCCAGGGAACATTATTTGCTCCTGGCTTTTAGTTTTCTTGAAGTGTGTTCTCTCACCTTGTTCAATACCTTCGGGATCATGGCTATATATGCTGACGTTCCTCGCATAACCTTTCCCGGCATTTTTTCTTCCAAAAAAGTTTGTCATCTCCAGGATGGTCGTTTTTTGTCATGTTTCTTATTTTTGTCTTGGGGCACCCTTTTGTGTCAGGACTTCACAAACCCGCCTCGTTCCCTACCAGAGGAAGACGTTCTAAGGTATAGAGTTGTTTATTGTATTTAAGTTAAATACAGTTTTCATGGTCGAAGACTCCGACTCTTTTTTCTAGGAGAGGGTACAAAATTTATTTTGACTTTGTTCACATTGATTTTATTATTTCTTACACCATGGAAATTGACGTATCTTCCCAGAAATTTGTAATGTAAAAGATCTCGGCTTAACATTAATCAGATATAAAATATTAAAACAATCATATTAAGCAATACTATCTCGGACGTGTTCCTGGGGATAGGACTGAGGGGCTGGATCTGCCTGTAACCACACGCCCCAAAATGAGAAAAAAAAATAGGCAATCATGGGGGTGCACAAAATTTTTTTGAAAAAAAAATCCCCATGTTGGTTAGGGAAATGTCGCTCAATGTTTGAATGTGTTCGTCACGACTTCCAACCTTTGGAGTATCAATGCTAATATTTGGCGTTCCCTAACCCTCCCGGGGATTTTCTTCCTAAAAAGAGTTTTGTCACCCACGATGGGTATTTTTTCTCTTTTGGGGCCCTTTTTTTTATACGCGACTGGAACAAGCCCTAGTCCTTAAGCCCCCAGGAAACAACTCTGAAGTGTCGTAGGGTTGTTGTTGTTATTAGTAAGTTACAAGTATTTATAGGTCAATAGACTGCCTTTTTCTAGGGGAGGGTCAAATTTTATTTTGAATTTGAGTTTCAATCATTGGATTCTTATTAAATTATTACACACCATGGACATTCTGTATTCCCAAAACTGTACATGTAAATCTCAATATAGTCATATTAATGAGAACATATATATACAATACATCCTGACGTGTTTCCTGGGGGTAGACTGAGAGGGTGCTTGATCGGCCGGGAAAAAAAGGGGCCCAGAATGAAGGGAAAAAATAGAGAACAAAAATGACATCAATCGGTGCTGACAATAATTGTGGAACAAAAAATCCACGTGAAAGGGTTGGAGAATGTTTATTAAATGGCAGGGTTCCGTCAAAGTAAAATCAGGGACCAAACATTCAAGAAATTAAAGCTCGGAGGCAAAATCTGCTGCTAAGATGCGGTCAAAAAATTTCTCCACCTTTATGACGCAGTGTACAAACTTTTTTAAAGTATATTACATTGTCTTATATAAACTTTGGAATACTTTATAATTCGGCCGGAGATCATGATCTTAAATATTTCGTTAATCTCTCGACGAACTCATCTTACTTATAATTGTCAGCTGCAGGTTCGGCCATTATGTTTATCTGCCTAGAAGATGGCATTATTTGTACAGATTATTTTTGTTATAAGGTTCCACATCAATTTGAGAGTCTTAATAGAGGGTCATGTAAGTAGGTTTAAATACTTCTCGTATCATACTGCCATCATTTAAAATGACTTTTTTCACGTAGAAGGCTTAATAATATTACGTTGGAGCATTGGATAAACCTAAAATAGGAAGTTCATTGCATTGTAACCGTAACTATCTGGTTCTCTATTGGATTTTATATGGCGTGATCAAGCTTTAGAATTTGAAAAAGTCACTGCGTAAGGTGAGTAATAAAAGGATCAAGTTTATGATATTTCCCAGATTATGCCGATTCAGACAAAGGGATTGGAGACGATGGACGATGAATCAAACACTCTTTTGATAATCTAGATAAATTAAGAAACGTCCTAGGGAATATGATGTATATGCATTTTAAGTTGAATATTTTGTGTGTTGACCCCTGAAGATATTGGGTTTATTTGTATTTGTGTATATTCGTGTTAGTAATAACCTTTAATGTTTCTACGGGTCTATAAGTAATCTGCGACAGTAATTTTGTCTATGTTCATGTTGTTGCTTTTCGATGGATAGCTTGTAATCGGCTTATCATGTTTTATAGCAATTGCTTGTTGAATATGTTGCGTCATCTCATCAATACATACGTGTTTAACGTGTTTTATAGCATATTAATTGAAGAGGTTTTGATTTCAAAAAAGGTGTTAAATCTAGCTTAATATGTTTTAGAGTAGAAATCAAGTTTAATTTAAATCTCCTATTTCTCTTATCAGATGATAACAGTACTTATTTTGAATATATATGATTAGGCTAGTAAGCTATTCCGACTGATATAATCATTGGTTTTTGAAAGTCTATGCTATCAATCATTATATTTTTTAAGAAATTTTATAATTTACATTTTCATGGATTCTACGCTCCTTTTGGATCAGGTCAAACATTAATTTTCTGTACATTTAACCTACAAATGATTCAAATTCAACACGCAAACATGTATTAAGTATTGCCTACGTATATCTGTGTAATTGTTTGTATGTGTCAATTACAATTTTTCTTTTTATTGTTATTTTTGTAGTTTTTTGTTTTGTTTTTCCTTTTTTTAATTTTAATGAGTTGTTGTTTTAGGTGATGTTATTCTATTGGTTTTGCTTAGCAAGGGTATTTCAGTTTTGGGGGGATTCAAGCGGCTTGCAAATATTTAGTTTGATAATGATTTAAACTGGTTTTGGATGGGTGTCTGTTTGCAGTTTTGTAGGTCACACATGTTTTGTCTAAGATTTGTTAATTTTTGGTAGGTGTGTTTTTAAAATCACTAGAGTGAACCATAGTGTTTCTAAGTTTTAAAAACCGTTGTGTTTATTCTAGCTCCTATAATTTGGTTAGAAAAAAAATGGGGCGGGGGCTTATTTTCTAACAATTTCAACTCGCACTTGTTTTTTTTCAATTCGATGCTTCATTATATCCAGAGCACTTGATGCTATATCCTAAAGATCATTTCTTAAAGAGATTTAGCCGAAGATCAAGCTGCTCAATAATATTTACTAAATGAAATGGGAATAAATTCATTACGATGTATTTAGAGAAGCGTAGAAGCTAGAAACTTAAGGACCAGAAAATTAATCGAAGAAACGAATGGTAAAACAGAGAATGTAAGAATAGATATAGGAAAGAAGATTATAAATTGGAGAGTAAAGGAGAGTTATGAATAACATAATCCTGAGAGTAGACCAGGGGGGTAGAAATGCATCAATTAGGCTTGTTTTTAATGTTTGAATAATAGCTTGTTCATGAAGTAACTCATTTGGTCACACGCATTTTGTCGGTCTTCCACTTTATCGATATGCCTGCGATCTGATTCCGCCTTCCTTTCCCAAACGAGTGCGAAGGTATTTCACCGATCAGAGTCTGTTCCAACGATGCGACTATTTTTTAACCGCAGAGTCTCGAATTCCATGAGTAGCAGGTCCACGCTGGTCCAAATTAGGATGTAGGGCCACGGAGTGCAGTATCCCACAGCGATTTCATTAGTAATCGAATATGTTAAGATATTGCGCGAAGAAGATTTGAACAAACAGTTCGATGGAATGTCTAGGAATAGATACTAATGACGAAGTGATAAATTAATTGGGAAGACGGGATGTTGGCAGAGAGCGATTGGTGAATAGGGGGGGTCAGCGAAGGGGTTCGCAGTATTTTTATGTTTTTTTTCGAACTGGTTATTCATGTGATTTGTGTCTTCAGATCTGGATCTCTCGACGTCAGGCCGAGTAGCCGCAGTCCGTCCCTAGTCTGAGTTCCGAATCCTCGTCAGAGCTGGCACGCCTAGGTCCAAGTGTCGCGACGTCGGATTCCCCGGATCGATTTTTGCTATTGGAAGAGTTTTGTCGTAAGGCGAGATTCTGATGGCTCTGACTAATCTATCTCGTATGATAATTAAGGTAGGTTTGCTGCAGCATTGGTGAATAGGGGCATTTTATGATTGATGAGCTTCAGTAGCATTTGCTATCTGAGGGGACCACGGGATGGCCGGATAGAAAAGGGGCTCCGAAAGATGAAGGATAGAAGGAGAGAGAGGGAAGAGAGGAAGAGAGAGGAGAGGAAAGGAAGAGAAGGGTAAAAAAAAAAAAAAGGGGGAAGGGGGGTAAGAGAAAAGAGGAAAAGGGAAATACAAAGAAAAACAACAAAACAAAGGAGGAAGAAAAAAGAGCCGGATAGAGAGAGAGAGAGATAAACAAAACATGATTTAAAAAAATAATAAATATAGGGGCTGAGCCCGATTCGTCTCAAACTAAAATAACTGCGAGCAAGAAATTTGAGGCTAAATAACATAATCTTGTAAATTTACAAAATTTATATTCCTGACGAAGAGAGGTCCGTCGAAAATTTGACATGAAATGATAAAGAAATTGGCGTAATGCATTATCCCGACTATTTGTTTTTGTTTGATGACTGCCAATAGGTGAAACGCTATGTTGTTTAAAAATATATAGATATTTAAATAATTAATCTGGATTTTAATAATAATAATAATAATAATATAATAAATAATATAATAATAATAAATGAAATAATACAATAATAAGCGCGAGCGAAAATGTTACATTCCTGAAGAAAGGAGTGTGGAAAAGTCCATACTTATCAAGCAAAGTGGGGAGGGGGGGGGGTGATTGTAATCGGCCATCCACACTTTTTGATTGAGGGATGCATCCCCCCCCCCCGGTGGTCTAGCCTCTGTGTGTGATTCATGAATTATGATCTCTCAATTCGAGATTAGATTTGAATGTAAATCATTTGAAAAGGATGTAATTATGATTTCTTCAAGGATGTAAATCTTAATTTTCATGTAAACAAGAACTGCATTCTTTAAAAAAATATACGCAGCAAGCTAAAGGTGGTTCTCATTTCGCGGAGATGGAATTGAGACGGAATTGGGACTACTTTTAGACATGTTAGACGAGTTGTGAGACGGTTTGAAACTTGTAGCGGAGACGTCTCCGACATCTTTCGTCGCGGAGAAGCTCCCAATATATTTTTGTTGTTTTTTATTGTCGCGGCGACGTCTCTGACGACAAGTGACAATCCAGGGGGGGGGCGCAGGGGACCGACCCCCTATTAATTTGAACCACTCATTGACGTACATGTTAAAACCGAATTTTATGGCGCCCCCCCCATCTGTAATCCTGACCGCCACTGCTGAGAAGGATTGGGACGACTTAGAGTAGTCCCAAATCGTCTCGACCCGTTTCGCGAATGAGATGCCACCATTATCGCCATGCTAGTGCTTATGGTATAACCACAACAAGTTAATGTAGTATTAATTCAGCTTACAATGACAATACACTTTTCAAGATCTTTCATCGATGTTGAAACTCCTGATTAGAGAAAATATGTATGAGAAAATACTCGGCCTCGTGGACCGAGGACTCGTGGGATCGAGGCTCGTGGACGAGGACTGTGGGATCGAGGACTCGTAGGACCGAGACTCGGGGAAAAATTACTCGCCTCGTGGGACGGAGGACTCGGGACCGAGTATCGTGGATGAGGACTCATGGGAAAATACTCGGCCTCGTGCACCGAGATCGTGGAGAGGACGTGGTCGAGGACTGGTGGGACCGAGGACTCGGTGGCCCTCCCGTGTGCTGTGTGTGTGTGTGTGTGTGTGTGATGTATGTGTGAATGGATGTGTGTACATAAATTATGTTATTTCAACATTTGTTTTAATTTTTGTCCTTCTACTGGCACAATTCAGATTTTGCAGTGTTCTGAAGATTATCTTTCATAAGTCATGAGTGCAAAGGGTTCTAGGAATTACCCATGAAATTCCGACAATACCCGGACAATTACCTACCCCGGGACAATTACCCCGGACAATTACCCCGGACATTACCCCGAGAAATTACCCCCGGAAATTACCCGGACAATTACCCTCCCCGGACAATTACCCCCGGACAATTACCCCCGGACAATTACCCCTAGGACAATTACCCCGGACAATTACCCCGGACATTACCCCGGACAATTACCTCCCCGACAATTACCTCCCTAGGACAATTACCCCCTCGGACATTACCCCCGGACAATTACCCCCGAGTACATTACCCCCGGAAATTACCCCGGACAATTACCCGGAGAGTTACACCCGATCAACTACCCCCGACGACAATTACCCCCTCACAGGCATTGATGTTGGAATCAAGCGGCACCATTGTGGGTTCGCCGGGTCGCAGGTTTCTAATTATTTTCTACTTGATTTATCATAAATGAATATCTCTTTGTCATTCATATTTCTCTTTTCCTTTGTCTCTCTCACTTCTCTTTTTTCCTTGCTTTTTTCTCCCCCCCTCTCACCATCTGCGATGAAAAAATGGGGGGGGGTTGAGCCCAAGCCCCCCCCGTTTGGATATCATATTGCATCAGAAATATGTAAACGGGCCCATATTACCTTTTATTTTCATAGAACAACAATTTGAAATTCATGAAAGGACACAATAACAAATAATCAACATGTTGAATATCTCTGATTCATACCTTGATTCAATGATATGATTTTAGTTATTTTTTGTTTAATTTCACGAAAAATGGATAACTGGTCTGAACATGTTTCTAAGGCGGCAATAAAGGTCATAATTTATTAACTCATAATTAAATTAAGTGAAATATTAACTAACGCTTAATACAATTTATGTAAATAATAAGGTTATCGTAAATTAATATATACATAAGTTATCCGTTATTGGCCGATGACTGCAATAGAACCATGGTTTCGGACCAACGTATTTTGCTGAATCTACGTTGGGAATATGAGGGCCAGTTATATTTTCTGATGCATATAATGTGTATCCAACAGGGGCTTGGGTGCAAGCGCCCTCCCATTTTTTCATGGCGCAGAAGGCGCCGCTAAAAACAAAACAAAAAGGGGAAGGAGGTGTGGAAGTGGTGTGGTCGAATGGATAAGTCGGCGGACTGACGATCACAAGGTACGTCGGTTCGAATCCGGTCCATTCACTAATTGTCTTTGGCAAGATATTAATTCTGCAATTTGCCAGACTTGACCTAGTAAGGTAAATGGGTAACGTAGGAAGAATATTCCTCGAATGGGCTAACGCCTTATAGGGCAGCTATGGCTATGCCGGGTATATATATTAGCTGCGCCATCTGATAGTTACTAATTAGTCGGCGCATTATAAATGCTTAATATTGATATTATTATTAAAATTTTTTAAAGGAAAGGAAGAAAAGGGAAAAAAAGGAAAAATAAGAAAGTGTGTGTGTGTGTGAGAGAGAGGAGAGGCAGAGATAGAGAAAGGAGAAGATAAATTATAAAAGAGAAAGGGAAGAGAAGCCATTAAGATAAGATCAAGTAGAAATAATTCGAAAAACTTGCGACACAGGCGAGACTGCGCCGCTTTGATTCCAACATCAATTGCGGTGGAGGGGGGGGGGTAACTGTCCGGGTAAATGTCCTCGGGGGTAATTGTCCGGGGTAATTGTCCTCGGGGGGTATTTTCCTTGGGGTAATTGTTCGGGGTTTAATTTGTCGGGGGGTAATTGTCTGGGATAATTGTTCCGGGGTAATTGTCTTCGGGGTAATTGTCTGGGATAGTTGTCCTGTATACGAACTCTAAAAAGAGAAGAGAAAAGAGAAATTCATTAGATAATCGAGTAGAAATATTTCGAAATCCCTGCGAGTCGAGACTCAACATGGGACGCACTTGATTGTCCAACATCAATTGCCGTGATGGGGTTAATTGTCCGGTGGGTAATTGTTCTTTTTTTGTAGGGTATTTTTGTTGGGTAGATTGCATTGGGGTGTATATTGTTCCTCTTTATGAGTTTATGTGGGTAATTTTGTTCCTGTGGGTATTGTCCGGTGGGGTTATTTGTTCGGGGTGGTAATTGTCCTGGTTTTGGGGGGGTTATTGTTCGGCGGTTGTGTTTGTTTATAATTGTCTCGTCGTTGGGTAATTTGTCCTCTATGTGTGGTGTATATGTCTCCTTGGGGGTAATTGTCCGTGGGGTGGGGTTTGTATTGTTCGGGTGGGGTGTAATTGTCCTCTTCGTTGGTAATTGCCTCTTATGTGTGGTAATTGTTCTGGGGGTAATTTTGTCTTCGTGTGTGGGTAGTTGTCCTCTTTGTGGGTGTATTGTTCGTTTCTTGGGGTAATTGTTTTTCTCGTGCTTTTGTGGGTATTGTTCCGTTTGGGTGTTAATTATCTCTTTATAGGTTGCAAGTTATGTATTCTATATTTAAAGGGTGACATATTAAATGTACTTTTTTTTTTTTTTTTTTTTGTGTGTTATTATGACTTTTTTCTAATACTCTTTTAGTAGTTGTTCATATGTATTTGCTTCAAGTATAGCGCCAACTCATGAATGGATACAAAACGCAATACAATAAAACGCTGATATAAAAGAAAACAAAGAGCTGTTCCAATTTGTCCTCCATTCATCCGGGTCGTGAAAAATAAACGTGTTTCAAATCTCAATTTAATTATACGTATAGCACGAAAATTTTAAACGCCGAAAAAGGGATGCGTTTATCAACATTCATCACTCATTAACGTAACTTTGAGCATCGGCGCCAAGAATGCGACATTTTGAATCAGGATTGATTTCAAACGTGTTTAAATGTCTCCGCAATGGAAGCTTCCGGTGCATTGAAACAAGGAGAAAGTATTTGGTTTTTTGTAGAGTGGGGATTTAAAGAGATGACGTATAAACACGTTTAAATTGGCAGCTGAACGGTGCACCGTTGACCGGTTTGTGTTGTGTTTTGTGATTGCGTTTTGTATCATGATATCACCGTTGGCGTATAATTTTTGAAACTGGACTTGAAACACCTTGTATGATTTTTAAAAATAGTAATAAATATAGACGGAGAAAACCATGAGAAAATATTTATCCTTCAAAACAAGACAACTTCAAATGATTGGAGACATTTATGTTTTTTCTGTATATTAAGGTGTTTTGGAGTGTTTTTTTTTAAATATATTTTTTCGTTTTTTGTCCTTGATTGTTGTTAATAGTTGTTGTTCGTTTTTATTTCATTATTGATTATTATTGATTTATTTTTATTGCATTTTTTTATTTTTATTTTATTTATCTTTTTCATTTATCTATTTTATTATCATTTTTTCCATTTTTTTTTAATTTATTTATTATTATTTATCTTATTTTATTTGTTTTTTTATTTTATTTTTTTTATTTTTATTTTTTTTTAGGGGGAGGGGGGGGGGG
>CALNVZ010003435.1:13212541-13226055 GCA_940671915.1 Paracentrotus lividus | reverse complement strand
TGGTGGTATAATATTGCTGCGCCACTTGAATAGTTTTACTAGAATTAGTGGCGATTATAAATGCTTAATTTGATATTATTTAATTATGTGTAAGGAGGAAGAAAAAAGGAAAAAGAAAGGAAATAGAAGTGTGTGGTGTGTGTGAGAGAGAGAGGGAGAGGCGAGATGAGAAAGAGAAAGATAATTAAAGAGAAGGGAAGAGAAGCATTAGATAGAAAGTAGAAAAGTATTGAAAACTGCGGACACAGGCGAGAAGGGCGGCTGTGATTCAACATCATTGCCGGTGGAGGGGGGGGGGGTAACTGTCCGGGTAAATGTCTCGGGGGTAATTTTGTGCGGGGGGTATTTCTCGGGGGGTAATTTTCTTGGGGTAATTGTTCGGGGTTAATTGTTCGGGGGGTAATTTGTTCTGGGGATAATTTTCGGGGGGTAATGTCTTCGGGGGTAATTGTCTGGGGGTAGTTGTCGATACGAATCTAAAGAGAAAGAGAAGAGATTTATTCATTTAAGATAGATCGGTAGAAATATCATCGGAAACTGCGAGCGGGACTCACAAGGGCGCCACTTGGATTCCCACTATCAATGCTGTGAGGGGGTAATTGTTTCCGCGGGGTAATTGGTTCTGAGGGGTAATTGCGGTAATGTTCCTCGGGGGGTAATTTGTCCTCGGGGGTAATTGTCCGGGGGTAATGTCGGGGGGTAATTGTCGGGGGGTATTGGTCGGGTAATGGTCCGTGGGGTAATTGTCCGGGGGTAATTGTCCTCGGGGGTAATTGTCTCGGGGGGTATTGGTGGGGGGGGTAATTGTCCGGGGGGTAATTGTGTCGGTGTGGGTTGGTTCTCAGGGGGGTGTAATTATGTTGCTGTGGTGGGTAGGTTGGTCGTAGTTTTCTTGTGGTGTAATGTTGTGTTCGGGTGGGGTGTTGTTCGGTTTGGGGTGTTTGTTCCGGTGGGGTGAGTTAATCTGGTGTGTGCTTGGATACGGTGTGAGTTCCAAATTGAATAGGGGTGCTAATGTAGGGATGTTGTCCGGTCTCTGGTAGTGATGATTTTACTTTTTTTGAGTGTTGGTTTCGATATTCCAAGTGTGAAATTTGTTAATTGAATTGGCTCTCTAATGGTTGGATTGATACCATGGAGCATTACTAAATATCGGTGATATTAGTAGGTTCATTGGTATATAACAAAGAAGTGTGTCAGGTGTGTTCGCGTTGTTGGGTGGTGTCGTTGGGAAATGTATAATCGGTAGGTAATTAGTGCAATTTAAATTGTATAGGGCCAGATGTTTTACGTCCGATAATGTGCGTTTAAAACTGCGCTCAGTAGATGCGATTCTAGAGCAGTTCTTAGATATTTTCTGATTTGTGATTAGGATTGTTGGCATTGATTGAAAGAGAGATATTGGTGTCGAATATGTAGTCGGGATATGGAGTTTCGATAGAAGTAGTGTAATACTGTGTTACTGCAATGGATGTTTGCCTCGTGGTGTGTCTAATTGATATATAAGATGTGGAGGTGAATTTTGGGTGTGTGGGTTTTTGGATGAGGTGGGGTTTGTATATTAGGTATTGATGTTATGTGATGATGTTTTTTAATTTTATTTTGGTGACCTCGATGTATCGTGTGTATATTGGACTACGTTGTTTTATTTCGTTTGCTTTGTTGTGGTGTGTGTTTGTGTTATAGTGATTGTCGTTTGTGGTTTGATATTCGTGTTAGCGTATAATTTGAGACAGCTGTTGTTATTTGTGGACTAATAATTATTTTGTATGGATAGTATTAGATAGAATTATGTTTGTATGAGGAATACAGATATTATGGTAGTGTAGTGATAGGGAGGGATGTGGGTGATGATTATTATTGTTCAGAGTATTAATAGGACCTTCTAAAATGAATTGGTGAGCTATTTTGGGGTTTTTTCTCTGTTGTATGAATTTGGTTAAGGTGTTGTTTATTGTATGGAGTATTGTTTTTTTAAATTATTTAGGTTTGATTGTTTTGTTTATTTTGTTATATGTTGATTGTTGTAATGTATTGTTTGTGGTGGATTTAGTTGTTAGTATATTAGGATTTTCTTTTATTTTTTTTTTATTATTTTTATTGATTTGTTAAATTGATTTATTTATTTATTTTTTTGATTTTTTTGCTCATTTTGACTAGAGTGTTATTTATTTACATTTGTTTGTGTGGGTTTTCCGTTTTTTTTGATTTTGTTTTACTTTAATGTATTTTACTCCGCTCTAGTAATGTGTTTATTTTTTTTTTATTATAGTTTTATTTTTATTTAGTTTATTTAGTTGTTTTTTATTGGTTGATGGGTATTAATGGGTGTTTCGGTGATGTGTGTGGGTTAGTGTATACGGAATGTGTGAGATAGAGAGTGATTAATTACAAGGATAAATAGGAGTATGATAGATATTCAAAGATTGAAGTTGAGTGTAATTTATTAATAGTTTTGATAGTTTATTGAGATTGTTTTGTTTAGTTATTAAATTAATTAATTAATATTAAACTTTTGCATTGTGTTTTATTTATTTTATCTTTCTTGTGATTAAATGGCAATTGAGATTATTAATAAGAAGTGTGGTCATTATCAGAGTCAAGTGTTGTATTTATTCTCTTTGATGCTGTATACTGTCATTATCTTTGAGTCTTGTGGCTGAAGGCTTAAGACTTTAAATACTAATGTATAAGGTAGATTTATATTTACTATTATATTATTTTGGTTATTTTTTAACTCGTTCTATTATTATGTATATTGGTTTTTGGGTGAGTTTGTGGAATAGTATTTATTTTTTTTTGAATGGTTATGATATTTTTCTGTTTTTTTTCCTTTTTTATAACTTAAGAGGTCGTCTGTGTGTTTTTCTATTTTGCTCTTTTCTTTGAACATGGGTAATTGTTAATCATCGACGGTTGCGGGACGTTTTGTATAATTTTTGTGATATTTATCTTGGCATTTTGTTTTTTCTTTTGATCAGTGCTTATGGAATTGATTAGAGATCATTCAATAATTTTTTATACTCATTTTTTATTTTGGGGGCTACGTTAAGTGTTTATGTAATGAATGAGTGGCAGAGTGGCTTTGAATTTCTAGAGTTGTATAATCTTAAAGTTTTTCCACTTGTATTGCATGGCATGGGGTTACTGGCGGGTCAGTTTGTATGTGTGGGTGTAGGTAGCGTTGGCATGTGTTGTAGCTGCGCTGTCAGCGTTTAATGGGAGTTGCTAGTTATGTGGGCTGATAAGGTACTTGCTCTGTTAGTGGGTATCTGGGTAGTGTTTGTTATTCAATTGTCTTCTGTTCGGGTGGTGACGTCAGATTTGCATAGTTTGATGTAGGGTTGTTTGGTTCCTATGGTCTAATCGGTTCGTAGTTGTGCGTCATAGTGTGGGATTTTTAGAAAATAAAGGTTTTTATAGATTATAATTCGTTTAATTAGAATTTAGAAGGGATCAGATATAGTATGGTTTTTCACATATGTTGGTGTGAGTATAGCATGTACTCATTTTGGGTGGGTGTGGGATATTTGCTATTTTTTTCCTGTTTTGCTCATATGACGATGGTTTTATATTTTTTTTTTGTTGTGTGGTTTGTGTGTTTTATATGTGTGTGTTCTTGTTTAGGATTGTATTTATATGCGAAATTTTTTTTTTTTGTTTGAAGGTGTTGAGGTTTGTGGAGCATCGAATGCATGGCTGCTCTGTTGTGAGTTTTTGGTGTTTCGTGTTTGCTTAGGTGTGTTGAGCGTTGTTTAAATTTGTTCTTTGTATGGTGATGCGTGTGAGTGTTACATGGTGGTCTTTTTCGTGTTCTAATTTATGGATTTGAATGCATATATTAAGGAGGTTTTGTCTTCCGTGTGATTTAATTGACTTTCTTTGATCTATGATTTTTATATATTTTTTATTTTTTTATTTTTTAAATTGTTTTTATGTATTGGGTTTTAGTGGCTAGTCATAGTTACTTATTCTTTGTATGTGATCGTTTTACTTCCGCGACAGTACTAAAAAAGAAAGTTTAGGTAGTTATATTTAGTTTTATTTCATCGGTGGCATTAATTGAGGTGGTGGAGTCAGATGGGGTCAAAAGTGAGAAAGGGGAGGAAAGAACCTCATCGTATATTATATTATACAGATTAGATGGTTTTTTAGTCATGCATATGGGATGTGTAGAAAAAGAGAATTAGACGTGTTTGGTCAGTTGCAGATGAATATATCATTTGGATAAGGTGTATTATTTAAATTTACAAGACATTGATTTCGTAATATGAACTATGACATCATTGGTTAACTTGGGAGTGTGGTGAGTGCATGAGTAAATTAAAATGTAAAGAATGTATATAATTTTTAGAACAAATGACGTTTGATTCTTAGATAGATAACGACTCTTGCATGTAGAGATATGGATTATTGAATGGATAGATTTTATTTGATGCATATAATTTAGTGTGATTAGTGAATGTCGATCATGATATGGTATAAAATATACTGCGTCATGAGTATAATTTGGCAGTATGAGGAGTCGAATATTTCGCATAAAATCTGTGGTTAAAATTTATTGATTATTAATATTTTGATATTAATTGAGATGTTGTAGTGTGCTATGATAAGAGGATTTCGATTTAATCATTTTGATGTTTGTATTAGTTGGCGATTAGACGATTCATAAATTAAATGTTATAATTGATCAGCAGTTTTGGTTAATTAGGGCTGTGGGTGATGTCGCATTTTGTGTATTTTTGTTTTATAGAAGGTACATAGAGTTGGAATGCTGTGATTTTCTTTTATTTTATTTTCTTTCTTCATTAAATTGAGGTACATTATTTTTAGGAGGTTTGAGGTACGTCGTCATGGCGTGATATTCATGGATTTTGCACGATTATGGGGGAATGTGCGATGTGGGTGAGGTTGAGGGTTTTAGTGTCTTTAGATTTAAAGTGTTAGAGTTTGTGTGAACTAGAAGCAGATTGAGCGATTT
The DNA here is from genome assembly GCA_940671915.1 of Paracentrotus lividus. Lineage (NCBI taxonomy): Eukaryota > Metazoa > Echinodermata > Echinoidea > Camarodonta > Echinidae > Paracentrotus > Paracentrotus lividus. The sequence continues at coordinate 13,221,074 of CALNVZ010003435.1, read as the reverse complement.
ATTTGCAGGGGATTAGTATTTGAGTTGTTTTATTTTAGGCGGTGAATTCCTTATAAATTGGTAAATTATATAGCGGTAGATGATAGAATGATTTTAGGATACTGGGAGAGGTAGTGCCATCTTTTTGCGTTAATATATAGGTATGTTTGATGGAGATAGTGGTGATGGTATTGAAAGATATTATACAGATTTTGTGTGTGTTTAGTAGATACTGGTGAGATGAGAGAGAAATATGAAGACGGTTACTGCAAGTATTATAGGTACGGTGTTAAAAAAACGTAACACTTTTGAAATGGTTGCCAAATTGAGCATTATAATTTTATGAAATGTCGATTTGTATGAAAGTAAAGGACCAACTCTTATGTGATATGAAAAAATTGAAAAAAAAAATCATGCTTCGATGAACAGTGTTCACTTAAGTTAGAGTAGAAAATGCGCCTGCGCAGGATTTTCTCTTCAATTGTTGGACAGGTATTACTCTGTAGCTTACAAAATAAGGTCGATATGATATTCATGATCGATGGATAAGGATATTTTGAATCAAAGGATATTTTGAATACTGAATCCATTCCTTTTTCTGTGTTATTCATCAATCCGAAACACCACGCCACCCCCAACACCACTTCTCACTCCATCTTTATTGTATCATTGATCTGGTAGATGTGAACGGGATTAGGAAGAATGCGAATGGTAAATTGAATATTCCAAATATAATTGCATTACGCAACCCACTGTGTGTGGTTTGGTGCGATAATTGGTTTGAGCAATTACTTGATGAATTAATCTTTCAGTGATTTATCGATTGATTCTCAATGATCAAAATGAGTGACTGGTTAATAATTTGATTATTAATGGAAAAAATGATCACAAACTTCGGAAGAAAACTGATAAAAAAAGCAGAAGTAGTGAGAGAGATGGGATGAAGGTGGTGTGTGGTGTGGTGTGTGTGTGTGTGTGTGTGTGTGTGTGTGTGTGTGTGTGTGGAAGGGGGAGGAAGTGGGTTGCGTAATGTCAATTATGATTTGGAATATTTATTAGCCAATTCACAATTCTTCTTTAATCCCTTTCAAATCTACCAGATCAATGATACATAAGATGGGAGTGGGATGTGTGTGTGGGGGGGGGGTGGGCGGTGGTGTTTCGGATTGTGAATAACACAGAAAAAGGAATGGTTATTCAAGGTATCAAAATATCCTTTTGATTCAAACATATCTTTTGATCCATCGATCATGAATATCTCATATGACGCTTATTTTTGTAGGCTACAAGTAATTTACCTGTCCAAAATTGGAAGGAAAAATCCTGCGCAGGCGATTTTTATAATCTAATTAAGTGAACACTGTTTCTGCGAAGCATGATTTTTTTTTTCAATTTTTTCATATCATATGAAAGGTTGGTCCTTTAGCTTTCCATACATATCGACATTTTTTCATAAAATTATATCTGCTCAATTTGGCAACCATTTCAAAAGTGTTACGTTTTTTTTGAGACACACGGTATAATCATGAAGATAGGGAAAGATAATGTCAGCATTCTAAAAGTGTATTTTTAAACACTTGTTGTTTATAATAAAACATTTTTCTGACCTAATATTATTAAACTTGAATGTTCGATGTGTCGTTCTTTTGTTCAAAAGCTTGTAATCGGTTTTACGTATGTCAATGCAGGGTGAATATCTAACATTTATATCTTTATAACATCGAAATGTTATTCTTTGTCAAATGCAAATGTTCTTATTATAAAATGAAACTAGAGGGAGCATGGTAAGAGAGAGATCAAGAATGACATAATACCAGCTGGTAATTTACAGTTTGAGGCAGAAGCGAATAAAAGGTCAGTGGAATATTCTGCAGAAGGGATAAATAATTATTGAAAACAAAATCCAATAGGATAACAATCATTTTTAATAATGCTGGTGACAGTGATGATGATGAAGATGATGATGATGATGATGAATAATGACAATGGAGATGATGGCGACGGTGACTGATGATGAAGAGGATAATGATGAATAAAGTATGGTTTAATAATTGAAAAGTTGACACAGAAAACTTAACTTGAATATTCTGATATAAGCATTCTTTTAACTCTCGCTTTAAATGCATAAAGGGTTTGACAGGATTTGATACAATGTGGAAGTGATGAGTGGTATGATAATCAATCAATCAAGATACACGGTAGCTAACCTGAGATAGAGATTAGACTTAGAGTAGTTCTGAGGTGTAATAATAATTAGAAAAATAAAAATAATACTAACCCAATTATTTTTTAAATCTTGAACATCACATTATTTGGGTGCCTTCCACTCGTGATTGTTAGTACCTGAAAAAAAAACTTTTGTTTTAACAGAATGATTCATGAACGCCATAGGACTCGATTTTAATTACATCATTACCTCCAAAAATCATTAATTTTAATGGATTTTTGTTTTAAAGAACAGATGCTTCTTTATTACACTGCCCTCGGTGCTTTATATTCGATTGCGTCGTGTTTCAAGCTATTTGAAATGTAACTAGGCAAGTGGGGCTATTTCTATTTTGTATCATTATTATTATTAGTAGTAGTAGTAGTAGTAATTAGTTTCTTGGTATCGTTAACAGTAGATCAAGTAGAGCTCTAGAATAGACTTAAGTAATAATAGAAATATCAAAATATTAACACCAGAAAATTGAAACAAAATTACTCTACATGTGTAATGTAATTGGGGTAGGTTGTTACATCAACATGGGGTAGGTTGTTGTAACAACCTACCCCATGAGTGATTTTAAACATAAAATCAACTGTAGCAAAGCCATTAGGCAGAATTACAGGGCATGGTTCAGGGGTATATTAGTGACATTCATGTACTATATTCACAATACCAGACTATCATCATATGCCTTCAGTTGTAAAAACTATTACAAATTTTAATTTTGGTCAAAAATTCACTTGGAACTTAAAAAAAATGTTTTTTGTTGATTTACTTTTTAATAAAACAACGGAGAAACCTCACGACCGGCAGTTCATCACAGCTATGTGTAGGCTGTATTATTGATGCCATTAGCACGAACTCTCTGTTCAACTTAGCAACCTGAGAAGTAAATTGACCGTGTAACTCTCATCCCCGTCTCCCTATATATATATTTTAAATTTATTATTAATATCATATTTATTTTTTTTTTTTTTTGTTTTGACACATACTTAAGTATAGGTAAATTGGGGGTATGTGGAACTTAAAGCATGATATCGTAAGCATTACAAAAAGAAACAAAAAAAAAAAAAAAAAAAATTCAAATAAAGCATCATTAACTTTATCTTTAAAGTTATTTTAGATATAAACATTTTATATATGTTTTGGTTAAAATTTCCGCCAAATGAAGGTTAAGGTGACCGTTAATCATTACTACTCTATTGTCCCACTTACCCGTCAAGTTGGGGCAAGTGGGACAGCATAATACATGGAATAAAATGTGGTTTAAAAGTGAGAAACAAAGATCTCTGTCTTCGTAAACACTGTTTATATATATATACATAAGGAATATTATTTCTAAGATGTCATAAGAACTGATTCCCTAACTATTTTTCATCATGACTCATTATTACACCTTTTCCTGTACACATTTCAAGTGATAAAAAATATGATTTTTAAAAAAAAAACTAATCAAAGCTCATTAGCACTTTTTAAACGTGTGATTCTGTAAAGAAAGCAGGCATCTCCTTCGTCCTTCACCCCCTTTTTTGTATGAAAGTAAAAAATAAAAAAAAAATAAATAAAAAAAGATACAGTATACAAAACAGACCGTATTTCTTTTACTTATTACAACTTTCTTCATTATCAAATCCAAACTTTACGAAAACTTAAGTTTTAAAGTGTGCATAATTCAACAATATCAGTGCCCCGTTTAAGACAGCAATACTTGCCATACTTTTTGACACATAGGGTAAATTGGGGTAAGTGGTACCTAAGCATTATTTAATAAAAAAATATTTAAAAAAGCAATCATATCTCTCATTTTGAAGTTTATTTAATTAGATATAAACATTTAGAAATGTTTTGGTTAAAAATTCCTCTAAATGAAGGTCAAGGTGACAATATTAATCATTACCCCATCATGTTGGGGTAAGTGGGTACATCATGCAAAGAACTGTGACATAAAAGTACGGAATAAAGATCTCTGTCTTCACAAACTTTGTTTATACATTGAAATACTATTGAAATTGGTGCGTCCCACTTACCCAAAGCATGTGGGGGTAAATGGGACAGTTCAATTATAACAGTTGCTTTAAGTCTTTTGTTTACATCATATTTAAATATTTACATCATATTTCATTATTTTCTAGTTTTAAATTTATTTTGTTAACAATTTCAATGCCAAGTTACCCCTAAATCAAAAGGGATCTGGAAAACACAAGGACCAGTTTACAGTTCAATATGATTTCTGAAATAGCTAAATGACAATCTTTTTATGTCAAGACGTGAGGTGTTACAGATTTTTAACGATTATTTTTCCGATAACTGTCAATTTTTCCCAAACGGGCATATAATTTGTTGCTAGATGTATGGTTATTCACGCTAAAATAGTTTCTCCACTAAGGCATCTCTTAATTATATCATATTATGCAATTCCCCCAAAGTGTCCCACTTACCCCAGTGCCCACTTACCCCAATTTACCTTATATTAGTCAGATCCCTTGATTGGGGATACAAAGATCAAGAGTTCGATTCCCGGCACCGGCACTTTAAAAAAAATTTAAACAGCTTTCTTTGAACAAGTATGTTGTTTAAACTTACTTTAAACAACATTTGTGTAAGATTAAACAGCAGTTAACTAAACTTAAAAAAAACAGGTTTTATGTAATGATTGTACACAAGAGTTGGATGGTTCCTACAGTAAATAGCGGTTGTGTAAAGTTTTAAACAAGTTGTTTAGTTTTTGTTTTTGTTTTTGTTTGTTTAATTTTTATTTATATACACATACAGCGTTTTAACAGTGTGATCATTACATACGTTCAACAGCTAGGGTACATGCAGGTAATATGGGCCCCCTAAGCTCATTTGCCTACTTTGCATAAAATTACAAAATGACACACTGTCTAATCTTTGTTTATATGAATCAATAACTACTGCTCTAACTTTTATTGTGAAGAAAAACAATTATCACCAACCCCCCTGTCTGCAACATTCAAATGTTAACGTCATCACCAAAGTGCCCATATTACCTGCATGTGCAGGTAATATGGGCACATGTATTTAATATATTTTTAAAAAAATGCAATGACTCTACTATGTCTGGAATTTGCTTAAAATGTTGAAAATCATTAACTTTCAGATATCATTTGAAATTATAAGACCCTTCAGTAAATACTTTGACAATACATTTCATTGTTTTGTATTTTGTATATTATTTCTTTTTTAATATTATTTAAATATTATTTTCATTATACAAATCAGTATAGGCCTACCTACAATAAGTTATTTATATTGATTATATACTGTGAATATATACAAAAAATTCGTAGCAAAGAGATTGACGCCTCATCCCAATACTAAGTACCAGGATCATTTCCGCCATTTTGGACGGCCCATATTACCTGCACTGATGTTGCTATGTCAGGCAAGCATACAATGCCACATAGCACCCATTCACTACAACAAATTGACCTGTACACGCTAGTATGATCAAAATGAAACTATAAGCTTACTAAAATATCATACAATTGAGGTTACCCCCCTCAAACACTCTTTCACCATCACATTGGCTGTGAAATATCAAATTTTACATCAGGGTAAAAAATTGCTGTAAGTTTTACCTACCTTGTTGGTTTTCAGCAATTTTCTCAGAGAAATTTCGGCATCAGATGCTCTCACGATGATAGATTTTCGTTTACAGTTCTTATGAACAACATTTAATTAGCGCTCACACCGGTCACCGGTCACCGGTCGACGGTCACGACATGATCTGCTTCAGGTGGCCCATATTACCTGCTGGCCCATATAACCTGCATGTACCCTAGTTGACGTATACTCAGCACCTTTTTTTTTTTTTTTAATATGAAATAGTCCAGGGCGTGTTATGGAATGCAGAATATAGCTAACATTTATATTCATTTTATATAGTTTGATATAATGTAGGATAATTTAACAAATTATCATCATTGTATTTACACCTGTACACACGTTCATGTTATTTCTCCTGGGGAAATTTTGCATGAATACAACCAAAACATATAAAAGTTAGGTAAGCACTACTTAAATTTTGTGGTTGTGCTGATTCAAATCGGGGCTAATCCAGTAATTTCGTAAAGAGCCGCATACTTTATATCATTTTAAACCGAGACTCGGACCCATGACCTGTGCGTGCAATGCAATTAAACTCGACTGCAATTACATCTCTATGCTTCTACTGTTGCGTGGACGATTCGTTGCGTGTCTGTGATTGTGTATTAGAATTCCATTGGAACGTTTTTCCGAGTAGGGAACGCCAAAGTTTCCTAACTCGATTATTGGCTCCAAAGGAGAAGAATATGAAGACTCCTTGAAGACCGCTTACGATGACGAAGAGATACCACGTGACAAGGATGTTGACGATCATTGCTAAGAACCCGAACAGCCAGGCAAACCCGAGAAGAGCCGAAATCTGCCGAATGGAAAGATAAAGTTTGTATGGGTTAAATAAAAGATTATTTATGCTACATGATTAGGTGTATAGCTCAAAATTACATGTTAGCCGTTTTGCAAAAACAAAACCGTGAATGAATTAGGAAAGAAGCCCTCTATTTGTTATCGACTTTTCTTGCTGGCGATGTGTATATGACAAAGTATTCGTAAGCGTATATCTTGTATAATATGTAAAACCAAATAAATTGAGGAGAAATTGAACTAATTCAATCTATTAAATAAAAGCACTATTACTGTGCTTTTATTTTTGGTAAAAAATAATGCAAGAAGGGGCGACCGGGGACAATTGTGAAACGGGGCAAATGTCAGGGCGATTCCTCACTAGAACTTGAATGCCGAAATTAAAAAACTTTTTCGAATAATCATACCTCTGATGAAGTCACATATGGGTTTTTGGTGCGAAAACGGTGAAATCTTTGATTTCCATTAATTCTACTGATATAAAAGTCAAATACAAAAACTGCCTCAAACCATTACAGGCAAAGTGCAAAAACTGAAAAATGATGCAAGTCAATGGATTAATGTATCATGAATGGCCCCAAATAATTTTTTGAACATTTCCATGATTCTTAATGGGGGCAGCCCTGATTTTTCTGAACCTATTTTTGGCAATGTCCCGTACGACACATGGAAATGTAAAAGTTTTTACCACACTTTTGTTCCTAATGATGCAATCTTGATATATCAGTTTCTCCTTCTTTTACCCATGAGTAATTACTTGATCCTATAAGAATTTAATTTCCGCCCTTCATTTTTCAATAAATCTCCTTTTAAGTTTGGTCCCTTACGACAAAGTAGGGTGTTTTCACTTGACTACGAGGGAGCTTACCTAGAACGTTGGCATAAAAAGGGCACCATTTTCAAAACACGTGCAAACCCTCGTTTTTTACCTTTTTCAATAACTTTGAATAAAAGTTTCCAATGGTAACCGCACATGTACTCTTTGTCTTGTGAGACATTGTAACGTCTATTGTTGCAAGATAGATTCAATCCAGTATTTAGGGCTTTGATATACAGTGCGACACAGAAAAAAACAACTAATTTTGAAAGCATCTGTAATCATTGAAATGTTTGTGACTTTGATGTTTATTTCATCATAAAGAGTCACTCTATATTCAATTATCTGATTATACCAAACTTAGGCTTTAAAAAATCATAAAATTTGTCTTGTAGTATATATACCTAGTTTGAGCAAAAGCAACCCTTGCAATAAATTAGTCTTTTTTAAATATTTTGTCCCTTATGAATAGACCCAGGAGAACTGACCTAAAACAATGAATGAATGCTCAGAAGCCAGGTTTTTTTGTGACAAAACTTTTCAGAAAGTGTTTTCACCAAAGTTATCAAAAAAGTGTTCAGTCATCCACGATAGAACATGTACAAATTTGGTATTACTGTGATGGTATCTCACTTCGTCTCCGCGACGGATAAAGAGTATTAGAGTCGTCTCCGATACTTATTCCATCGCGGAGACGTCTCGGAGACGTCTCCGTGACAATTTTCATAAAATGTTGCAGGGACTATTAAAGGAGATGTCTCCGCAATAGTTTTCAAAACCGTCTCAAAGTAGGCCCAAATCCATCTCAAAGTAGTTTCAAAGTAGTTTCCGCGAAGTGAGATACCACCCTTACTCTTCGTTATGACAATAACATAAATAAATACATATCCCTAATCATTGAACATATAAGACATACAATCTTTATACGAGGCTCTCAAAGTTGGGTTTACTCTTTCTTGGAACGCACTGTATAAGAGACCAGACGTAGTATACATAATATGCGGAATGCAATCAAATGCTCAAATCCCGCTTTTGTCATCTTGCATAAAGGATGCAATGACTACAGTCATGGGTGTCGATTGTGGGGGGGGGGGGGG